>WAAF01008999.1:0-18497 GCA_013400475.1 Tricholaema leucomelas | reverse complement strand
CAGAAGAAGGGGACACAGCCTGAAGCTGTGGCAGGGCAGGTCTGGGCTGGATGTGAGGAGGAAGTTGTTGGCAGAGAGAGTGATTGGCATTGGAATGGGCTGCCCAGGGAGGTGGTGGAGTGGCCGTGCCTGGAGGTGTTGAAGCCAAGCCTGGCTGGGGCACTTTGGTCTGGTTGCTTGGCCAGGGCTGGGTGCTAGGTTGGGCTGGCTGAGCTTGGAGCTCTCTTCCCACCTGGCTGATTTTATGAGTCTATGATTTATGTCTACCTTCTCCTCAGTACACAACACAACTGTATCCATTCTCTCTGCTTGCACTGCACCATTGCTCCTGCTGGAGGATGTCTTCATGCTGTCTAGCACTAAGATAAATTAGCCCAACATCCAGGCTTCTGCCAGTCCAGCCCTGTGGCTGCACCTGTTCATCCAGAATAAATGTCCACCTGACTGAAGGTTCACCTGGAACCAAGCAGAAGAGAAATAACCATGGGTAGAGCTAAGAGTTTTGGCTGATAGGGGCTCCGGAAGAAGGTGAATTGCAGACAAGAGGTAAACAGGTACCAGAGAAGGGGAAACTGGCAACATGAGCAGGAGGTGCTGGGAGATGTCATCAGCCAAAGCAATAACACATCATCAAAGATCCCATGTGAGTGGCCAAGAGTTCAGTGTAAACCACATGCAAATGGATCATGTTCATGCACATCTCCAAGGGCTGGTTAAGGTTTCAGTTTCCTACATTTCTGCCATGTTCTACAAATAAATCATCCTGAAGTTAGGAAATGATCTGAATCTCCCCCTCCCCCTTCCCCCACTTCCCTGACTCCAAACCATTTCTGCTGCCACTGCTACCATATGATCAAGAAAATCACCATCTGCCTCTTCCAAATGTGCTCTTGCTTGTTTCCCACTTCCACCTTAGAGTGTGCAGATGCTGCTTGTCACAGAGCTGCTTCTCCTTTCCCCCCAGATTCATTTCAAAGCACAGAAAAAGAAGAGACAAAAGAATGCCACCTTTAACAGAATACCACATGGCAGCCATGGCCTAAGGCTTTGCAGGTCAGCACACAGGGATTCAAAGTGCCCTCTTTAGATTGAAACTTGCACTTCCCAGCATCACAGCTTCAGAAAGCCATGCAAATACTTCCCCCTTGCATTGCAAGACTTTGTTGGTTGCTGAGCAGCTCTTCAGGAGCCAGCAGTACCCTCATGCAGCCCAGCAGGCAGCTGTGTGCTGGCTGCAGGCAGAGGAATGTGGGCAGCAGGGCAAAAGAGGGGATTATGCCCCGTGGCTCTGCTCTGCTCAGACCTCATCTCCAATCCTGCCTCAAGTGCTGCTGTCCCCAGCAGAAGGAGGACACAGAGCTGCTGGAGTGAGGGCAGAGGAGGACACAAAGATGCTCCAAGGGCTGGAGCAGCTCTTCTAGGAGGACAGGCTGAGGGAGCTGGGGGTGTGCAGCCTGGAGAAGACCCCAGAGAAACCTCAGAGCTGCCTGCCAAGAGCTGAAGAGATCCTGCAGGAAGGCTGCAGAGGGACTTTGCATAAGGGAGTCTAGAGACAGGCCAAGGGGCAATGGTTTGAAGCTGAGGCAGAACAGGGTTAGAGTGGAGCTGAGGAAGGAGTTCTTCAGTATGAGGGTGGTGAGAGTCTGGCACAGGCTGCCCAGGGAGGCTGTGGCTGCCTCCTGCCTGGAGGTGTTGCAGGCCAGGTTGGATGAGACCTTGAGCAGCTGAGTGTAGTTGAGAGGTGTCCCTGGGCACGGTGGGGAGATTGGAGGAGCTGAGCTCTGGGGTCTCTTCCAACCTGAGCCATTTCATGATTCAATTCATAACTTTCAGAAGAGGACCAAAGCTCTCCAGATGAACTCAGTAGAGCAGTTAAAGCACTAACATGCAACACTGACTGTCAGCTGCAGATCCTTCTGGTGCTCAGATGCTGCTGATCTATTTTCCAGAGTGCCATGCTGTCTAAACTTGGGCAGGCAGAGGAACACACCCTTTTGTGGTAAGAAAATTGCTGCTGTGTCTGGGTGATGCAAAGGAGAAACAAACCTACAGCTCTTTTTTATCTCTGGCAGATGGATGCCTGAGCAATGTGAAACATTTCCCTGTTGATTTTCCCTTTGTGGTCAAGGAAAACAGCAGCTGTTCCAGGCAGGGCACACCTGGCAAAGGCACAGTGGTTATTTAATTTCTCTTTAGTTCACAGCTCACAAGGCAAGGACAAAGTTTAAACATTAAAAAAGAGCAAATTCTTTCTGTATGGATGGAGGAGGAATATTTTCAACAGCAGAAGCATACAGCTCCAGGTAGAATCATAGAATCAAGTAGGTTGGAAGAGAGCTCCAAGCTCAGCCAGTCCAACCTAGCACCCAGCCCTGGCCAAGCAACCAGACCATGGCACTAAGTGCCCCAGCCAGGCTTGGCTTCAACACCTCCAGCCACAGCCACTCCACCACCTCCCTGGGCAGCCCATTCCAATGCCAATCACTCTCTCTGCCAACAACTTCCTCCTCACATCCAGCCTAGACCTGCCCTGCCACAGCTTCAGGCTGTGTCCCCTTCTTCTGCTGCTGGCTGCCTGGCAGCAGAGCCCAACCCCAGCTGGCTACAGCCTCCCTGCAGGCAGCTGCAGACAGCAATGAGCTCTGCCCTGAGCCTCCTCTGCTGCAGGCTGCACACCACCAGCTCCCTCAGCCTCTCCTCACAGGGCTGTGCTCCAGGCCCCTCCCCAGCCTTGCTGCCCTTCTCTCAACACCTTCCAGCACCTCAACAGCTCTCTGCAATTCAGGAGCCCACAGCTGGACACAGCACTCCAAGGGTGGCCTGAGCAGTGCTGAGTACCAGGGAAGAAGAACCTCCCTTGTCCTGCTGGCCACACAGTTTCTGATCCTGGAAAGGAAGAGGAAGAACAGGAATGCAGAGAGGAATTATAGTTAAGAAAACAGACTCAAAAAGGGAGGAACCTTCATATAAAGAATCCCAACCAAACCAGAACTACAAGGCAAAAAAGCCTCAGGAAAGTTCCTGTCTCCACTGAGGCACAAACCAAGACACAAGCATAAAGCAGAAAACCTAGAAGAAGGAGACCCAGGAGGGTAAATCATGAGGTCTTCACTGACTTCAGAAAATAAGAAGTGCAGCTCAGCTCAGACCACTACAGGTGAAATTTGGCCATGCAGAGGCAACATCAGAACACATAAAGGTGCTTTTGATACTCCCCCCCGGGAGAGATGGCAGGAAAAGATTGGAGGAGGGGTAAAGAGGGAGGAAGGAACTGCTGGGAGAGGATAACAAAAGCAAAGATGCTGTTACTAAACACAAGTTAAATGTATGTTATTAGGCAGGGGGTTTCTGGGTCAGATGCCTGCTGCAGCCTTTGCCAGCAAAGATAACAGCATCAGGTGGTTGGGATGCTCAGGGACAGAGCAGAGGAAAACCAGACTAGATCAGTTGAGATGTTTTCCTGTCAGCTGGACCAGATGAACTGCACCTGAGAGAATTGAGAGAAGGCAGTGAACTAATCTCAGACCCATTAAAGGCTTGCTTTGAGGAGGCACAGGCAGTGGATGAAGGTTTAAGAGGGCAGGAGGAGGCAGATGCCTGTCTTTAGCAAGGGGAGTGCAGAACAGGTCAGGCTGGCAAAGAGTGCTGCAAGAGAAGCAAGCCTCATGCCAAGAGCTACAGACAGCAGCAGCATGTGAGGGAAACAAAATAATCCAGTCCTCTGCTCTGCACCACTGCTCCTTGCTGGGATAGAATCATAGAATCATAGAATCAAGCAGGCTGGAAGAGAGCTCCAAGCTCAGCCAGCCCAACCTTGCACCCAGCCCTGCCCAAGCAACCAGACCATGGCACTCAGTGCCCCAGCCAGGCTTGGCTTCAACACCTCCAGGCACGGCCACTCCACCACCTCCCTGGGCAGCCCATTCCAATGCCAATCACTCTCTCTGCCAACAACTTCCTCCTCACATCCAGCCTAGACCTGCCCTGGCACAGCTTGAGGCTGTGTCCCCTTCTTCTGTTGCTGGCTGCCTGGCAGCAGAGCCCAACCCCAGCTGGCTACAGCCTCCCTGCAGGGAGCTGCAGACAGCAATGAGCTCTGCCCTGAGCCTCCTCTTCTGCAGGCTGCACACCCCCAGCTCCCTCAGCCTCTCCTCACAGGGCTGTGCTCCAGGCCCCTCCCCAGCCTTGCTGCCCTTCTCTCAACACCTTCCAGCACCTCAACATCTCTCTGCAATGGAGGAGCCCAGAACTGGACACAGCACTCCAGGGGTGTCCTGAGCAGTGCTGAGCACAGGGGCAGAAGAACCTCCCTTGTCCTGCTGCCCACACTGCTCCTGAGCCAGCCCAGGATGCCATTGGCTCTGCTGCCCACCTGGGCACTGCTGCCTCCTCTTCAGCTCCTCTCTCCCAGCACCCCCAGCTCCCTCTCTGCCTGGCTGCTCTCAGCCACTCTGGCCCCAGCCTGCAGTGCTGCTTGGGGTTGTTGTGGCCAAAGTGTGATCAGTTCACCCAGAAAACTTGAAGAGGTCCTGCAGAAAGGCACCTGAAATCGTCTCAGTGCTGGTAAAACCAAGAGTTAAGAGCCCTTGTTTATTTAGTCTGAGGCACGGAGGACAGGAAGGAGCAGGGGAACATTTTTCACATGCTCTTATGAGTCAGCCTTTACCTAACAGACTTTGCTGTGGCCACTGAAGCTGGAATTAAGCTGCAGGAAGATTTAAGATACTGGATGCTAGGAGAAACCTTTGCAGGAAGGTGAGGGATGAGCTTGAGTCTCTAGGGGAGTGTTGGAAGTTTTACAGCAGTGCATGGACAGTTGTTAAGAACTGGGCAGAGAAACTTCTGCTGGGAAGGGCCTGGGGAGAACTGTTCCTGCCTGGGGTCAAGGGATGTACACAGGGAGGTTTAAGGGTCTTGTCAGACTACTTCTCCTGTAGTGCACAATACTGGGGAGTTGGGGTCATGATTTTCTCTCCTGCTGGGTACAGACATAGGTAGAGAATCACAGAATGGTTCAGGTTGGAAGGGACCTCAAAGCTCAGCCAGTTCCAACCCCCCAACATAGGCAGGGACACCTCTCCCTAGAACAAGTTGCTCAAGAACTCATCCAACCTGGCCTTAAACACCTCCAGGGAGGTTGTGGAGGACAGAAGCACCCAATGTGCTCCACAACCTCCCTGGGCAACCTGTGCCAGCATCTCACCCCCCTCACTGTAAACAACCCTTTCCTAACATCCAGTTCCAATCTCCCCTCTGACAGTTCAAACCCATTCCTCCTCATCCTCTCATTCCCAGACCTTGTCAATAGTCCCTCCCCAGCCTTCCTGCAGCCCCCTTCAGATACTGCAAGGCCAATCCAAAGTCTCCTCCAAGCCTTCTCTTCTCCAGGCTGCAGAGCCCCAATTGTCTCAGCCTGTCCTCAGAGCAGAGCTGCTGCAGCCCTCTCAGCATCTTGGTGGCCTCCTCTGGACTGGCTCCAACACTTCCATGTCCTGCTTGTGCTGGGGGCTCCAGAACTGCACCCAGGACTGCAGGTGGGGTCTGAGGAGAGCAGAGCCAAGGGGCAGAATCCCCTCCCTTGCCCTGCTGCCCACACTGCTCTTGCTGCAGCCCAGCACAGGGTTGCTGTCTGGGCTGCACTCACCCTGCAGGCTCCTGTGGAGCTTTTCATCAGCCCAGACCCTCAAGTCCTGTTCCTCAGGGCTGCTCTCCAGCCATAAATGCCTTGCCCAATACACTCTCCAACAGATGTAGCACTACACATATGCAGCTCTCTTTTCTCTATGTTTATAGACCTTAGCTCTATCCAAACAGAGGAGAGCAAGGAGCTCAGGTCACTCCTTTATGTTATTGGTGGGAAAAGGACATGAGCTCGAAGCTAGGATTGCTCCCAGCAAGGAGCAAGCTCCTGTCAGAGAAAAAAGAACATGATATGCCAGACTCAGCAACCTCTAACGGTTCCAGATGTGCTCCCAGTGAACTTGGCAGGAAAAATCTGGTTAGAATTTGTTGATGCTGTAATCTAGCTAAAGGATTTGTCATAATGAGGAATAACTTCTACAGAATGTTCTTGGTTCAACCTGACACCTTGATAAGCACAGGGTACAGCAGGAAGGCTTGTCAGCTCTGGCTGCACACAGAGAGGATCTGCATCAGCTTGGGGAATCATTGAAAGGATTCAACCTTCATTTATATGCTTAGAAAAAAGGGGTAAAAGATAGGATCAGGTACAGCTGCCTGCTGAGAGCTGAAGGGATGCTGCAGGAAGGCTGCAGAGGGACTTTGCATCAGGGGATATAGAGACAGGCCAAGGGGGAATGGTTTGGAGTTGAGGCAGAGCAGGGTTAGAGTGGAGCTGAGGAAGAAGCTCTTCAGCAGAAGGGTGATGAGACTGTGGAACAGGCTGCCCAGGGAGGCTGTGGCTGCCTCCTGGTTGGGGTTGTTGAAGGCCAGGTTGGATGAGTTGGTGTCCTTGCCTATGGTGGGGAGGTTGGAGGAGATAAGCTCTGAGGTCCTTTCACTTATGTTGAGGTGCTGGAAGGTGTTGAGAGAAGGGCAGCAAGGCTGGGGAGGGGCCTGGAGCACAGCCCTGTGAGGAGAGGCTGAGGGAGCTGGGGGTGTGCAGCCTGCAGCAGAGGAGGCTCAGGGCAGAGCTCATTGCTGTCTGCAGCTCCCTGCAGGGAGGCTGTAGCCAGGTGGGGTTGGGCTCTGCTGCCAGGCAGCCAGCAACAGAAGAAGGGGACACAGCCTCAAGCTGTGCCAGGGCAGGTCTAGGCTGGATGTTAGGAGGAAGTTGTTGGCAGAGAGAGTGATTGGCATTGGAATGGGCTGCCCAGGGAGGTGGTGGAGTGGCTGTGCCTGGAGGTGTTGAAGCCAAGCCTGGCTGGGGCACTTAGTGCCATGGTCTGGTTGGTTGGCCAGGGCTGGGTGCTAGGTTGGGCTGGCTGAGCTTGGAGATCTCTTCCAACCTGCTTGATTCTATGCTTCTATGATTCCAAGCTAATCCATTCTATGTCTCAAGGATTTACTGTTCAAGACACAATAGGAAAAAAAAGAAGGCAAAAATATCTGGAAAGCACCAAGCACGATCAAACAAACAGTAAAAAGGTTAAACTATTCTCTTGCTACACTCCAGAGAGTCCTCACTGGTACAGATTATCACCAGTGAATTGCTGCTTCAGTAACTGGAAAGCTCAAAGGGGCAGAAAGGGATCTCCTGCAGTAACTGGTTTTCAGCAATCATCCTTTTCATTCCATAGGTATGGAGGAGGCCTTGAGCAGCTGAGTCTAGTAGAGAGGTGTCCCTGGTCATGGTGGGGAGGTTGGAGGAGATGAGCTCTGAGGTCCCTTCCTATCTGAGCCTTTGATGATTATATGCAATAGACCACAGTAGAGTAAGAAGCCATTTTCAACTTGAATCATGGAATCAACCAGTTTGGAAGAGACCTCCAAGCTCATCCAGAGTCCAACCTATCACCCAGCCCTGTCCAATCAACATAGAATCAACCAGGTTGGAAGAGACCTCCAAGCTCATCCAGAGTCCAACCTATCACCCAGCCCTGTCCAATCAACATAGAATCAGAGAATCAACCAGGCTGGGACGAGACCTCCAAGCTCATCCAGTCCAATCACTGAAGAAATACATTGAAAAGTAGTCTTAATACTTTGGGTAAAATCAGTTCTGTTCATGATCAACCCAACATAGCTTTAGAAGTTGCTGTGCTACAGTGACCTTCTCTTCAAGCCACAGTCCTTACCTTACACCCCATAACAAAACTTTTGGGCTCCTATTTCAAACATCCTTTCACCTTGCCAGTTATAAACCACAGACTATCCCAGCCCATTGCACTGCTGTTGCCATGACAAGATCCAACTCCAGCTCAGCAAATCTGTCACAGAGAACTGTTCTCTGTGCTGGAGAGAAGTTTGGTGTATCAGAGGATACCTGAAAAGAGCAGGTCTTGCATTTCCCTGAATTAGCCCTTACCAGACACAAGTAGCAGGCTCAGACACATTTTGGCCCAGGATGCCCTCCTTATTTCCTTGGAGTTCTGAGTAGTTTCCATGAAAAGGAAAACAAAACTATAAACAGAATCACAGAATTTCTTAGATTGGAAAAGAGCTTCAAGCTCATTGAGTCCAATCATTGGTTTCACACTGACAAATCCATGACCAAACCAAACCCCTCAGCACAATATCTTATCACTAGGAATCGCTATGGTTGGAAAGGACCACCAGGATCAGCCAGTCCAACCTTCATCCCAGCATCCTTCATCACCAGTCCACAGCCTTGAGCACCACATCCACTCTCCTTTTAAACATCTCCAGGGATGGTGACTCCACCACCTCCCTGGGCAGCCTGTTCCAGTGCCTGACCACCTGCTTCCTCCCAACAGCCAGCTTAAACCTCCCCTGATGCAACTTGAGGCCATTTCCTCTTGTCCTATCATTAGTAACTGGGGAGAAGAGAATATCATAGAATAGAATAGAATCAACCAGGTTGGAAGAGACCTCCAAGCTCATTCAGTCCAACCTAGCACCCAGCCCTAGCCAGTCAACCAGACCATGGCACTAAGTGCCTCATCCAGTCTCCTCTTGAACACCTCCAGGGATGGACCAGCTCCAGCCTCACCACAACCTCCTTTTGGGTAGTTGTAGAGGGCAATAAGGTCCCCTCTCAGCCTCTTCTTCTCCAGACTATACACCCCCAGCTCCCTCAGCTGCTCCTCACAAGCCATGTTTGCCAGCCCTCTCCCCAGCCTCCTTGCCCTTCTCTGCCCCTGCTCCAGCACCTCAATGTCCCTCCTGTACTGTGGTGACCCAAACTGGACACAGTACTGGAGGTGTGGTCTCACCAGTGCTGAGCACAGGGCCATGAGCACCTCCCTGCTCCTGCTGCTCACACCATTGCTGATCCAGGCCAGGATGCTGTTGGCCTTCTTGGCCCCCTGGGCACACTGCTGGCTCATGTTCAGCTGCTGCCCACCAACACCCCCAGCTCCTTTTCTGCCAGGCAGCTCTCCAGCCACTCCTCCTCCAGCCTGTAGGGCTGCTGGGGGTTGTTGTGGTCAAAGTGCATGACCTGGCACTTAGCCTTGTTAAACCTCATGCAACTGCCCTCAGACCATTGCTCCTGCCTGTCCCAATCCCTCTGCAGGGCCTTCCTACCCTCCAGCAGATTGACACTTCTGCTCAATTTGGTGTCATCTGCAAACTTGCTGAGGGTGCATTCAATCCCCTCAGCCAGGTCACTGATGAAGAGATTAAACAAGACTGGCCCCAAAACTGAGCCCTGAGGGACTCCACTTGTGCCCAGTCACCAACTGAATTTAACCCCATTGACTACAACTCTCTGGGCTTGGCCTCACCTCCCTGTCATTCCTCTCCAGCTTTTGGCCTTTCCAAAGGTGAAGGACACTCTCAACACTTCCTCCAGTATTCCTTTGCTATGTTTTACAAGAATCATTTTCAACTGCAGCAAATTCTACCAAATCAGTCAAAGTGCTGAGCTCAGAGGCTGATAAAACCAAAGTTCCTGAATCACAGTGACAGATGTTTTCCATTTGCTTCTGTGCTACTGGATTTATTTAGCTCCCCTTTTCCTTGGACAAGCAAAATTCAGGAGGGAAAAAAAAGGAGCACACAGCAAATCTGGAGCTTTCAGATAGCAGAAAACATCTCTTTTACTTGAGCAGCTCTAATACCACCATTTCTTTGTGAAGGAAAACCCCAAGCACATCAAAGGACTCGAAGGTAATGACTTTCCTGGAGATCTTGAAGCACAGACATTAAAAATCAAGGAGTAAACCAAATTCTTCTCTTTCATGGAGCAAAACCAAGCCTAGGAGTTGGGTTTGCTGCATTAGCTGTGTGCTTTTAGCCTAAGCAAGGCCAACTACTCTACTCTGCCCTGGTGAGACCCCATCTGGAGTACTGCCTTCAGTGTTGGGCTCCTCAGTTGAAGAGGGACAGGAATCTGCTGCAGAGAGTCCAAGGGAGAGCTACAAGGATGATGAGAGGACTGCAGCACTGCCTGGTGAGGAGAGGCGGAGGCACCGGGGGCTGCTTAGTCTGAAGAAGACTGAGAGGGGATCTAATAAATGTCCACAAATCCCTGAGGGCTGGGGGTCAGGAAAGGGGGGACAGGCTCTGCTCACTGCTCCCTGGCATGGGACAAGGAGCAATGGATGGAAACTGCAGCACAGAACTGTAGAATCATAGAATCAAGCAAGTTGGAAATGACCTCCAAGCTCATCCAATCCAACCTAGCACCCAGCCCTATCCAGTCAACCAGATCATGGCACTAAGTGCCTCATCCAGGCTTTGCTTGAACACATACCCCTTTTTGACCCATAACAGCAACAGACAAAAGAGAAATCCCTTTTAGACCTGTAACAGCAACAGACAAAAGAGAATCATAGAATCATAGAATCAAGGAGGTTGGAAGAGAGCTCCAAGCTCATCCAGTCCAACCTAGCACCCAGCCCTGGCCAATCAACCAGATCATGGCACTAAGTGCCCCAGCCAGGCTTTGCTTCAACACCTATCCTATTTTGACCCACAACAGCAACAGACAAAAGAGAATCATAGAATCACAGAATCAAGCAGGTTAGAAGAGACTTCCAAGCTCATCCAGTCCAATCTATCACCCGGTCCTGTCCAATCAACTAGACCATGGCACTAAGTGCCCCATCCAGGCTTTGCTTCAACACCTATCCCTTTTCTACCCACAACAGCAACAGACAAAAGAGAAATCCCATTTCTACCCATAACAGCAACATCAAACAGATATAAAGGAGAGGAGATACTAATATTTTCAAAGCTAAAATACCCAAAGAGGGTGAAAATTTGAGCTGAAGTTTGACCATATGCATCAGCGTAGAAAGCATCACCCTGAAACCTGCCACTAGAAAGAGGCATTCACCTCACTGCAGCAGATTAACATCACAGCACTTAGCTGTCAGAAACTGAAGGTGTTTGACCCAAATTTTCTATCTGCTCCATCTCCTTTTCATGGCATGGGAACATCTAAAAGCTAAACACTGAACTTCTGTCTTCATCTTTATATGCAAGATCCTATCGCTGGCAGAGCTGGAGGGAGAAGAAAACTCCTCTTCTAACCTCACTTTAATTTCAGACGGATGTGAAGGGTACAAAGCCAGGCAAGTGATAAATAGCTTCTGGCAGCTCACCCTTCCTACCTTGAGTAGTGTTACAGTTTATCATGGGGGCTGCCCATCCAAGCACAGGAAACAGGGGTGGGGGAAGCAGGGAGGTGTTGTCTCAGGCAATGCTCAACAGATACTTCATAGAAATCCTTGGCAAGCGGTCAGCAAGTACTAAAAAGCATAAAAAGTGGCTTTATGTTGGGAACAGATCTATCTCGACAGGATAGGAAGCCTGGGAGAGGGGAAGTCCAAGCTGGGCTTATAGAGCTGGGTTTATTCCCTCGTTCCCACAGCACAATGGCCACACTGATCCATCCCAGCAGCACTTTGCTCATTCCGCGCCTTGGAAGGACCTGTGGATGGAGATGCAAATCAACCTCTGCAGCACAGGAGGGCTGTGAACTGCCTATTGCTCAGAGCAAAGCCCACAGAAAACGTTGCCATGATCTCAGTGCAGTTTGAAGCAGTTGCTCTGACAATATTGGAACTGAAGGGCCCAACTCTGCAGCTGTTGCTGCCAGGAGCTGCCAGCAGAGAGCTGCTTCAGCTGACAGGTTGTGAGGACATGACCCAGCTCTAGCCACAGAAGAGCTGCAAAACTGCCTGAGAACCACAGCATCACAGCGTGTCTGGGGGGTTGGAAGGGACCTACAGAGACCATAGAATCATAGAATCAAGTAGGTTGGAAGAGACCTCCAAGCTCAACCAGCCCAACCTAGCACCCAGCCCTGGCCAAGCAACCAGACCAAAGTGCCCCAGCCAGGCTTGGCTTCAACACCTCCAGGCACGGCCACTCCACCACCTCCCTGGGCAGCCCATTCCAATGCCAATCACTCTTTCTGCCAATAACTTCCTCCTCACATCCAGCCTAGACCTGCCCTGGCACAGCTTGAGCCTCTGTCCCCTTCTTCTGTTGCTGGCTGCCTGGCAGCAGAGCCCAACCCCAGCTGGCTACAGCCTCCCTGCAGGGAGCTGCAGACAGCAATGAGCTCTGCCCTGAGCCTCCTCTTCTGCAGGCTGCACACCCCCAGCTCCCTCAGCCTCTCCTCACAGGGCTGTGCTCCAGGCCCCTTACCAGCTTCATCTCCCTTCTCTGGATGCATTGCATCCAGTTCAAGCTCCCTGCCAGAGCAGGATCACCCAGGGCAGGTCACAGAGCATCACATCCAGGTTGGCTTTGAAAGTGTCCAGAGAAGGAGACTCCACAACCTCTCTGGGCAGCTGTTTGAAACAGTTCCCTTGACAATATTGTAACTGAAGAGCCTAATTCTGCTGCCATTGCTGCCAGGAGCTGCCAGCAGAGAGCTGCTTCAGCTGACAGGTTGTGAGGACATGACCCAGCTCTAGCCACAGAAGAGCAGCAAAGTCCTCCTGCTCTCAACAACAAACCCAACAGGGTGATTTATAAAAGCACTCCTCTGTCCAATGCAAAATAACATGTCCAGAGCAGGGCCACAGAATCACAGAACCACAGAATCAAGCAGGTTGGAAGAGACCTCCAAGCTCATCCAGCTCATCCTAGCACCCAGCCCTGGCCAATCAACCACACCATGACATTAAGTGCCTCATCCAGGCTTTGATTAAACACTTGATCCGAGGACTGCAGCTCCTCTCCTGTGAGGTCAGGCTGAGGGAGTTGGGGCTGTTCAGTTTGGAGAAGAGAAGGCTCCAAGGAGACCTTATTGTGGCCTTCCAGTATCTGAAGGGGGCTACAAGAAAGCTGGGGAGGGACTTTTTAGGCTGTCAGGCAGTGATAGGACTGGGGGGAATGGAACAAAGCTGGAGGAGGGGAGATTTAGATCAGTTGTTAGGAAGAAGTTCTTCAGTGTGAGGGTGGTGAGAGCCTAGAATGGGTTGCCCAGGGAGGTGGTGGAAGCCTCATGGCTGGAGGTGTTTAAGGCCAGGCTTGCTGAGGCTGTGGCCAGCCTGATCTAGTGTGAGGTGTCCCTGCACAGGGCAGAGGGGTTGGAAGTGCCTAATCCTTGAGGTCCCTTTCAGGCCAGATCCTGTGAGCACTCAGAAAATCACCTACCAAGCAGCAGCATGGCTGGTGATGCTTTCCCCAGATTCTCAGGCCATCCTCCTTTTTACCACAGCTTTTCAGTTGGCAACATTAATTAGAGAAGTTAATTGAAACACTAATTAGAAGTTAACGTGCCAGACCAAATGCCCCCTGCTGTAATGCCACTCTGATCACTTAACACTGCTGCAGCAGTTAGTTGGCCTCCATATGTTTAACATTTGCTATGGGAACAAAGAAGTTAAAGAGGTGCCAAATTTCTTGACACTTTATTTCTCATTAAGCCAACCATAGTGGGAGCCTTCACAGCTGCAGGACTCCTCCTGCAAGGAACAGATCATGCACTGCATAATGAGTTTCAAATGCAGGAGAAATGCACAATAAACTTTGTAGTGCAGAACTGGTTCATAACATGGAATCACAGAATCTTAGAATGGTCAGGGTTGGAAGGGATCTGAAGGATCATCCAGTTCCAACCTCCCTGCCATTGGCAGGGACACCTCACACTAGATCAGGTTGTTCAGAGCCTTATCCAGCCTGGACTTAGACACCTCCAGGGATGAGCACTTTTGGAAGAGTGTGGNAGGCTGGATGTGAGGAGGAAGTTGTTGGCAGAGAGAGTGATTGGCATTGGAATGGGCTGCCCAGGGAGGTGGTGGAGTGGCTGTGCCTGGAGGTGTTGAAGCCAAGCCTGGCTGGGGCACTTAGTGCCATGGTCTGGTTGCTTGGCCAGGGCTGGGTGCTAGGTTGGGCTGGCTGAGCTTCGAGGTCTCTTCCAACCTGTTTGATTCTATGATTCTCTAAGTTGTACCTCTGACAGGATGGACAGAAGAGGTTTGCAGCTCTTTGAGTTTGTTGTGCCTTTTACAGGGTATAAGGGGTTGGGAAGCACCTCCATAGATGCAGGGAAACTGCAAAATTGCCTGGGAACCACAGAATCACAGCATGTTGAGGCTTGGAAGGGACCTCCAGAGATCACCCAGTTCAACCTCCCTGCCAAAGCAGGATCACCCAGGGCAGACCACACAAGAACACATCCAGGTTAGCTTTGAAAGTATCCAGAGAGGAAGACTTCACAGCTACTCTGGGCAGCCTGCTCCAATGCTCCATCACCTTCACAGTAAAGAAGTTTTTCCTCATGTTGAGGTGGAACCTCCTGTGTTCTAGCTTGTTGTTCCCTGTCCCATCACTGGGCACCACCACAATAAAGAGCCTGGCACTCACATGCTGACACCTACACCTCAGATATTGATAGACATTGATCAGATCTCCTCTTGGCCTTCTCTTCTCCAGACGAAACAGCCCCAGGGCTCTCAGTCCTTCTTCACAGCAGAGATGTTCCAGTCCTTTGATCATCTTTGCAGCTCTCATTGGACTCTCTCCAGCAGGTCTCTGTCTCTCTTGAACTGGGGAGCTCGAATCTGGACACAGTATTCCAGGTGTGGTCTCAGCAGGGCAGAGTAGAGGAGGAGAAGAACCTTCCTAACCCTTCTGGCCACACTTTGCTTAATGCCCCCTAGGCTGCATTTGCTCTCTTAGCCACAAGGGCACCTTGCTAGCCCATGCAGAACTTGCTGCTCACTAGGAGCTCCAAGGTCTTTCTCCATGGAGCTGCTTTCCAGAGGAAAGATAGCCCATCCCTGGAAACATGCCAGGGACATGGCTTTGTGCAACCCAATCTAGTTGAAGACATTCCTGCTCACTGCAGAGGGCTGGACTGGATGATTTTTAAAGGTCCTTTCTAAGCCAAAACATTCTATGATTCTGTAAATTGGTCTGGGGAATGACTTCAGTATTACTGCTAAGGTTTAGCTGTGAGTGCAATATGAAATGCTGAGATGCTTGAACGTGTCCAGAGAAGGGCAATGAGGCTGGGGAGAGGCCTTGAGCACAGCCCTAAGAGGAGAGGCTGAGGGAGCTGGGATTGTTTAGCCTGGAGAAGAGGAGGCTCAGGGGTGACCTTATTGCTGTCTACAGCTACCTGAGGGGTGGTTGTAGCCAGGGGGAGGTTGCTCTCTTCTCTCAGGCAGCCAGCACCAGAACAAGAGGACACAGCCTCAGGCTGCGCCAGGGGAAGTTTAGGCTCGAGGTGAGGAGAAAGTTCTTCAGTGAGAGAGTCATTGGCTACTGGAATGGGCTGCCCAGGGAGGTGGTGGAGTCGCCGTCCCTGGAGCTGTTCAAGGCAGGATTGGACGTGGCACTTGGTGCCATGGTCTAGCCTTGAGCTCTGTGCTAACGGCTTGGACTTGATGATCTGTGAGGTCTCTTCCAACCCTGGTAATACTGTGAGACACCCTCTAGTCTGTGCTGGGGAACAGCAATGCTAGACACTGCTGGAGAAGAGATTAATGGGCAGCATGCAGGTGAGCCATGTCACAGGCATGTGATGAATGAGTGTGATGCAGGACTGCAGCTCATCAGGAGACTCCCAGCTCCCTGCAATATCCCCTGCCCAGGGCTACAAGGGAGGTATTACTTTACACACAGCTATGGATTGCACTCACACTAGAGATAAATAAGGCAGGAGACCATACTACTCCTTCCCCCTCTATTAACAAGTTAAATGATCAACCTAATCAAGACATTATTTAATCATTCCATTAATTAAACTACACACAGCAGAAGTTAACTGCTCTGAGACTGCTCTTGCCAGAGTAGCAGAGAGCAGCCCACAATGAAATCCTACTCCTGGTAAATAAAAGGAATTTGTACACAAGCTATTTTCCTTCTGAGCCTGGAAATGCCATTAGCAGCAGGATCTGAAGGCTGAGTGTCTGTCTGTGTACAGATGCACACAGACAGAGCCATTTGAAGGCTCAGAATAATCCAACTGATCACTTTCCAGCCGGGAACATGTGGCTGCCTCTCGTACTGTGTGTCACGCAGCCAAGCAATGAATCTAGACAGGCTTCCTACCAGGAGGCTTGGCCTTGTTATGGATTTCAGAAGTGCCTATGTTTAGAGACTGTTTCTGCAATAGGAAAGTGCCTGGAACTAACTGCAGAGCCATGACATGTGTGAGGACAGCACCAAATGAAGCACTGCTATTGGAGTCAGGCACTGGAGCAGCCAAGAAGCAGGCACTTGAGTTTCTAGCTGCTGCTTCTGCTTAGCCTGGGTGCTACACAGCTATGGAGAGCAGTCTTGCTTCTGCAAATCTACCACAGTCATTCAAAGGATAATAGAATGGATTCAAGGTCATCTGCTCCAACATCTCTGCAATCAGCTGCTTTGTTACAGGGTGTAAGGTAAGGACTGTGGCTTGAAGAGCAGGTCACTGTAGCACAGCAACTTCTAAAACTGTATTGTACTGAGCATAGAATCATAGAATCAAGCAGGTTGGAAGAGAGCTCCAAGCTCAGCCAGCCCAACCTAGCACCCAGCCCTGGCCAAGCAACCAGAGCATGGCACTAAGTGCCCCAGCCAGGCTTGGCTTCAACACCTCCAGGCACAGCCACTCCACCACCTCCCTGGGCAGCCCATTCCAATGCCAATCACTCTCTCTGACAACAACTTCCTCCTCACATTCAGCATAGACCTGCCCTGGCACAGCTTGAGGCTCTGTCCCCTTCTTCTGGTGCTGGCTGCCTGGCAGCAGAGCCCAACCCCAGCTGGCTACAGCCTCCCTGCAGGGAGCTGCAGACAGCAATGAGCTCTGCCCTGAGCCTCCTCTTCTGCAGGCTGCACACCCCCAGCTCCCTCAGCCTCTCCTCACAGGGCTGTGCTCCAGGCCCCTCCCCAGCCTTGCTGCCCTTCTCTCAACACCCTCCAGCACCTCAACATCTCTCTTGAATTGAGGATCCCAGACTCTATGATTCTCTGATGCTCTCCAGTCTTCACCAGTGAGGTTAGCAGTTAAAGCCTCTCGCTGCTCAATGCACACTCCCCTCCTCTTCTAATATTACAGCAATTGGTTTCAGCAACACCTCTGGATCTGACATTTATTAGAGCACCAATCTGCATTAGATGCTGCCAGCTCACGGGGTCCAGCAGGAGACTCCTGCAAACAGTGTGACAAATGGGCAGAGTTCAGACTCCATCTATAAATCATGGCTTGGTCTTGTCAGTTGCTTTGGCCTCTGCCTTACAGTAAAAGGTGTTTGCAGAGCAGATGGAGCCGCTCCGGGCTGCCATCTCCTGTCTTCTGAACTTCCTGTTGTGTGCATGGTTCTCATCAGTGCCTGCTCTGCAGAGAGCAGCTCCTTCAGAAAGCTAAACCAGGGATGCTTTGGGCTTTGGTTTTTAAGCAGAATGGATGAATATTTTGGATGCTTCTCCTCTGTTTAGAACAGAACTACCTGCGTGTGAATCAAAGTCTGAACCTCAGCGGAAGCTGTGGCTGCTCCTGTCAAAAAACCCACCCTGAGCTGAGCTTCAGGTGGGCTTCAGTTCCGTCAGAGGTTAGGCAGAAACTTTAACCCTTTCATGGAGAGAAGTCTTTTTGTGATCTCTAATTCTTGCTCATGAAAAAGGTTTTCTGTGATCTCTATTTCTTGTTAATTAAAAAGGTTTTCAGATCTCTCATTCTTGCTCATGAAAAAGGTTTTGTGATCTCTATTTCTTGTTAATTAAAAAGGTTTTGGGATCTCTAATTCTTGATCATGAAAAAAGTTTTGTGATCTCTATTTCTTGTAATTAAAAAGGTTTTGGGATCTCTAATTCTTGCTCATGAAACAGGTTTTGGGATGTCTAATTCCTGCTCATGAAACAGGTTTTGGGATCTCTCATTCTTGCTCATGAAAGAGGTTTTCTTTGATATCTATTTCTTGTTAATTAAAAAGGTTTTCAGATTTCTCATTCTTGCTCATGAGAAAGGTTTTGTGATCTTTATTTCTTGCTCATGAAACAGGTTTTGGGATCTCTAATTCTTGCTCATGAAAAAGGTTTTCTGTGATCTCTATTTCTTGTTAATTAAAAAGGTTTTGGGATGTCTAATTCCTGCTCATGAAACAGGTTTTGGGATCTCTCATTCTTGCTCATGAAAGAGGGTTTCTTTGATATCTATTTCTTGTTAATTAAAAAGGTTTTCAGATTTCTCATTCTTGCTCATGAAAAAGGTTTTGTGATCTCTATTTCTTGCTAATGAAACAGGTTTTGGGATCTCTCATTCTTGCTCATGAAAAAGGTTTTGTGATCTTTATTTCTTGCTCATGAAACAGGTTTTGGGATCTCTAATTCTTGCTCATGAAAAAGGTTTTTTCAGATCTCCAATTTGTGCTCATGAAAAAGGTTTTTTGTCATCTCTAATGATTGCTCATGAAAAAGGTTTGGAATTGAAGCTTTGGAATGAGCTGCCCAGGGAAGTGGTG
>WAAF01008998.1:0-192838 GCA_013400475.1 Tricholaema leucomelas | reverse complement strand
TTCTCTATTTTTTATTGTTTCTATAGTTTATTTTCCCTGTTTTTTTTTTGTCATTTCTATAGCTTATGTATTTTTAATAGTTTCTGTAGTTCATTATATGTACTTCTAAAAATTTCTGGTTTCTTTTCTCTATTACTTTATTGTTTCTGTAGTTTACTTTCTATACTTTAATCGTTGCCATAGTTTATTTTCTCTGTTTTTTACAATATCTTGCAGTTTCTTTTATGTGCTTTTAATTTTTTCTATCATTTCTTTTCTCTGTTTTTGTTTCTTTACTTATTTTCCCTATTTTTTATACTATATGCATTTTTCTATACTTCATGCACACTTCTATACTTTATGCACACTTCTATACTTTATGCACATCTCTATACTTTATGCATTTTAATAGCTTCTATATTTTTCATTTCTATTGTTTCTTTCATATTTTATTGTTTCTGTACTTTGTTTTCTATATTTTTATTGTTGCTATAGTTTATTTTCTGTAATTTTTATGAATTCAGTGCTTCATTTTATGTATTTTTAATAGTTTCTGTATTTTATATAATGTAATTTTTAAAATTCTATGGTTTCTTTTCTCTATTTTTCATAGCTTCTATAGTTTATTTTCCCTACTTTTAATAATTTCTATACTTTATGCATTTCTAACAGTTCCTATATTTTATTGTATGTATTTTTTAAATGCATATGGTTTCTTTCCTTTATTTTTTATTGTCTCTTTAGTTCATTTTCTATTCTATACTTCTATTTTTCAATTATATATACCTTTGTTCTTACCATAGTTTATTTTCTCTGTTTTTTAGAATATCTGCAGTTTATTTTATGTATTTTTAGAACATTCTATTATTTCTTTTATCTATTTTTGTATTGTTTCTATAGTTTATTTTCTCTTTTTTTTTTTTTTTTATAATTTCCATAGCTTGTTTTGCCTATTTTTTAATTGTTCCTATAGTTTATTTTCTCTGGTTTTTAATTTCTGTCATTCATTTTACCTACTTTTTATAAGGTATCTATTTTTTATAATGTTCCTGCATCTGGGTCGAGGCAATGCCAAGCACCAATCCAGGCTGGGCAGTGAGTGGCTGGAGAGCAGCCCTGAGGAGAGGGACTTGGGGTGCTGCTGGACCAGAAGCTCAACATGAGCCAGCAGTGTGCACTTGCAGCCGGGAGGGACAACCAGAGCCGGGGCTGCAGGAGGAGAAGTGTGGCCAGCTGGGCCAGGGAGGTGATTCTCCCCCTCTACTCTGCTCTGGTGAGACTCCACCTGGAGTACTGCATCAAGGTCTGGAGCTCCCATTACAGGAAGGATGTGGAGATGCTGGAGTGTGTCCAGAGAAGGGCCATAGGGATGCTCAGAGGGATGGAGCAGCTCTGCTATGGGGACAGACTGAAAGAGTTTGAGATGTTCAATCTGGAGAAGAGGAGGCTCCCAGGTGACCTTCTTGTGGCCTTCCAGGAACTGAAGGGGGCCTACAAAAAAGCTGGGGAGGGACTTTTCAGGCTCTCAGGGAATGACAGGACTGGGGGGAATGGAGCAAAGCTGGAGGTGGATAGGTTCAGTCTGGATGTGAGGAGGAAGTTGTTGAGCATGAGAGTGGTGAGAGCCTGGAATGGGTTGCTCAGGGAGGTGGTTGAGGCCCTGTCCCTGGAGGTGTTTAAGGCCAGGCTGGATGAGGCTGTGGCCAGCCTGATCTAGGGTAGGCCATGGCAGGGGGTTGGAACTAGATGGTCCTTGTGGTCCCTTCCCACCCTGGCTGATTCTGTGATTCTATTCTATGACTCTACAATGTCTATAGTTTAATTTAAATAACCTGTTTTTTAGAACTCATCTATTTTTCTGTGTTTTCTATTGTTTATATGATTTCTTCACTTTTAATAGTTTCTATAATATATTCTCACCTTCTTTTTCCATCTTTCCATTCTATGTTGTAAGTAATAAATAGCTAATTTAATATTCCCCAGTGGGTAACTGTGGCTGTTTTATGCCACTTAAGAGTAGCATAAGGTAAGAGCTGTACATTCTATATTAGCATAAGGTAATAGCTGCACATTCTATACTGCAGCAACATTTCTTTCAACCACAGTGAGAGCTTCCTTCACTTCAGCATCACAGGTACATACTCATTTTTTTCAGCAACATTTCTTTCTGCCTGTTGTCAGACCAGGATACTGTCAATAAAGCAGCAGCACAAGAGAGGTGACAGAGCAGCATTATTCCTGAAGCATCCAGAAATTCAGGGAGGACAACTTAATTACTCATTCACCCTAACACTTGTAATCTTTCCTAAGGTATAAACCATGTCCAGGCATTTCATGCATTACAAGATTCGAGGGCTTCTGTTGTGCACAAAAAGGTCTCATGGAAACTGGAGGGTTGATCAAGTCCTTAAAGAAAGGTGGGGAGGAGGAGGCAGAGAGCAGAGAGGTTTCACAAAGCAAGAAGCTAAACTTAAAAAAAAAAAAAGAAGTCATAAATCATTTATTCCTCCCTCATGTAAATTTTTGAGGGTGGTTTTCAATGCTCTGATATGAAAGTAGAAGAGCTCCTGGTGTACTTCAAAGGGTGACTGCACTGATGTAAGGGCATAAAAGCCAGCTAGGAATGCTTCTGCATTACAGAAGTAATTTTCAAAGAGATTTTAAGTTAAAAATATTCTCCTTCTATATATGTATGTATATTTTATATGTATATATGCTATTTTAATATATATTTACTTTATCCAAGCTGTGTGCTCAGCAGGGTGGCCAGCCCAAGGCCAGCCCATACGGCTCCAGGCAGGCTGAGCAGCTCTGGCTCACAGACACAGGCTTTCATCTGAATCCTGCTACTCCCAGATTGCACAAGGACTGAAAAAGTTGAGCCCTAATGAGTGAAGCCACTGCCCCTCACTATGGCAAAGTAAGAGATGTCTCATTCTATAGCTGTGTTTGATTCTATTTTCTCTTCCAGTATTTCATGTGTTTCATGTTTAGAGCATGCCTGACTGGGACAGGCTCTGAGCATCCATCAGCTATCAGTGCAGGAAGCCTCTCAGCCTTTGAGTTAGAACAAATTCCCATCAGGCAAACCTCTAATTCTTCCCTAATTAAGCCTGGCAGATGAAGCTGGATGAAAACCATGTTGTGTTCCATCCAGAATTTCAAGGGGTCTTTGCTAAATCAGAAATAAGTACTTTAATCTGTGTAAGGAGATATTTTCAGCACAAAACCGTGTCTGCAAAGTCAAATCCTTTCTGCATCCCTCGGGCACATGAAAAGATCCCCCGTGGCAGAGCAGGAGAACACTGAAATCCAGAGCAACTGAATCCTGAATCCAGAGCAACTGGCTGCTAGCAACAGGAACAAACAGTCTGTTATCCCATTATTTCAGCTCAATTATTCTGGGAGAGGCAGAGTCAGTGGGAGGCTGACCGTGTAGGAGCCTCAACTTTTGCCCCCTGAAGGACTCAAGTCTTACCTTGGCCAGAGACAGAGAAGATCCTGGACTTGATACATTTGTGTCTTAGTTTCCCTTCCCTAAAAGGGGCATAGTGCTTTGTTTCTTTTCTCATTCCCATATGGAATGAGGAAGTCCAGGAAAGTGGATAAACCAGAGGCACTGTAAGAGTCAAAATGATTGCTTGTACATATTTGTGCTGCATTCACATGGATTCCTGTTGGCTTAAGTAGGAATAAATAGCTGGACAGATATTTCCTGGCAGCTTGTGTGAACTGACTTAATAAGTTCAGTTGGGTTTATATTTTGAAATAAAACAAACCAAAAAAAAGCAAGGTTATTCCTACTAGAAAGGGCTCACAAAGCTAAGCAGCTTCAGGAGGTGAGGGGCCACTGCCTTAGAAGTAACAGAGCTCGTGCAGATGGTTTTGCTAGGCAGTTGCTGGAGCACCTGCCCGTGCTGGAGCCCCACGGGAAACTAAAGCAGAACCAGGCATTTCTGCAGCTTTGCTCCATTCCCCTTAGTACTGTCACTCCCTGAGAGCCTAAAAAGTTCCTCCCCAGCTTTTTTGCAAACCCCCTTAAGATACTGGAAGGCCACAAGAAGGTCACCTGGGAGCCTCCTCTTCTGCAGACCGACCAGCCCAAACTCTTTCAGTCTGTCCTCATAGCAGAGCTGCTCCATCCTTCTGAGCATCCTCATGGCCCTACTCTAGACAGACTCCATCATCTCCATATCCCTCTTGTAATAGGGGCTCCAGACCTGGATGCAGTACTCCAGGTGGGGTCTCACCAGAGCGGAGTAGAGGGGGAGAATCACCTCCCTCGACCTGCTGGCCACACTTCTAGTTGCCCCAAATGGTGCTTCCTCGCTCTCTCTCTCCCTCTCTCTGGCCAAGGGGGAGGCTTGAAAATCCCAACAAAGTGTTCAATGATCTGCTTTTGTGCAATAAAAAGATTACAGTCGAAGCAGATAAGCTTTTAACTTGGTACCTGTGATGCACATTACATACTGCCTCTGGCAACATCAGGAGCTGCTGCTTGTAACAGAGCCTCACTCTACAAAAAATAATGGATTTCATCCTCTCTGATGCCCAGAGGGGAACAGACCATCTGCCTTAATAGAAGCTAGATCTAAAAGACCCTTGAAACACCTGGCTTGGTTTAGATTCAAATGCCACCAAAATATTCACATTTAATCGGGAAACTGTCAACACAAATGTCAGAACGCCTTACCAGGAGGAGCAAGGGCAATTTACTTGAAAATTAACCACTCAATTGGGTTTCATCTAAAAAGCAAATCACTGCCTCCTTCATGAGAAGCTCGCTCATTTTTCATCTGTGTTGTCTTATTATGCAGGATCTCATCAACTGGTCTCCTTTTCTCTGCCCACAGCAAAGCCCAGGAGATAAAAATACTCTTTTATGCCAGCCTTTTTCCATGGCCCTGCCCAAGAGCTAGGAAGTCAGAAAACTAGTGAATGATCAGGCATAGCCAAAATGGTTGTACAATAATCTGTTGCTTATGAATCTCAGCTTTACAGCTCTTCTCTGGGCAACCTGATCTAGTTGAGGATGTCCCTGCAGAGGGGGCTGGACTGGACGACCTTCAGAGGGCACTTCCAACCCAGACCATTCTGTGGTTCTATGATTAGCTTGAAAAAACTTCTATGTTTAGTATGAAAAAGATGAGGCTGAAGGGGAGAGCTCATTGCTGTCTACAAGTACCTGAAGGAACATTGTGGAGAGGCTACTGCTACTGGTCTCTTCTCACAGGTAATTTGAGATAGAACAAGGGGGAATGGCCTCAAGCTGAGACTGGGGAGGTTTAGATTGGACATTAGGGGAAAAAAAAATCATAGAGAGAGTGGTCAGGCACTGGAATGAGTTGCACAGGGAGGTGGTGGAGTCACCCACCCTGCATGTGTTTAAGGGTCATTTGGATGTGGTGCTTAGTGATATGGTTTAAGGTGAATCTTGTAGAGTAGAGCTCTAGGTTGGACTTGGCGATCCCGAGGGGCTTTGCCAGCCTGGATGTTTCTGTGATTCTTCATAATCCTTTCTAATTTGTTGGTTTCATCTGACAAGGTTAAAATTAATCTTGTAGCCCCCAAACAGTATTTTTCATTTGGTTACCCCTCTGCTCTCAGCAGGTGCTGAGCAGTGCCATTGGTGAGATTCACTCTCTGTGTGTGGATGGATTTTGTCTGCTTCTCAAGAACAGTGCAAAACACTGACACCTCTGGGCCTGCTGAAAGCCATGCAGGGCGTGAGATGCACAGCCAGGTCACTCATGTTTGTTGTTCCCACTTTCTTTCTCAAGTCCATAGGATGGGTTTGATTTTACATCCAACACACTCTGCCACATGCATACACAGTCTGACCCCAGAATGGACTTTACAGACCAGAGGACAAAATGTCCTGCTAAAGCATCCTTTTGAGGCTGAACGAGGAATATAATGTTTGGATACCCAGATTAGCAGTATGTCACTGTCAAGAGAGAGTGAGCATGTGCAAGCAGTCCACTGGCTTTCCATTGAGAGAGAGTAGGTCAGTAGGAAATGGTATTTTCAAATGAAAAGTGAAACCAGTTTTGACTAAACCAAGATGGAGGTGGTGAGAAAATCCATCTGAAGGAAGCCTGCTGAGCAAACTCAGTTCGCAAGAGATGGAAGCCATGAGGTGCTCAGGCTGCATCAGGTGTATCACTGTGGTTTGGAATCAAATACTTTGGCTTTTGGCTTAAATACTGGGAAGGAGACACTGAGTTCTATTTTATGTTCTGCCAAAGGAAGAAGTTATTTTGTTTTTAGCAAACCATCCAGTTTTGACAGAATGCTTTTACCAACTTGGCTCCAGCTTCTCAACTAGAACATTCTGAGAAGACAAAGCCGGTCCCTGCAAAACATTCAGCTACCACAGGCTCCCCACAGCTACCACAACTGCCACCCCTGCACCTGATGCTGGAGAGAGGATGATCTGTGATGACAGAACCCAAGGCAAGATGCTAACATATGCCTTTTTTTCCCCTCCTATGTTATGAAAAGTAGAGCACCAAATTCACCAACAGCACTCTCCCTGCCCCAGGAGCCTTGTTGTCATCAAACAATCTAAGCACATTATAGCAGTGTCAGTGCCTTCTGAGACAGGCAATGTCTTGCTAGATGTAACAGAAAACAATTGTAACATAGCACATGTCATGACAGCTGGAGGTCAGCCTGTGCAACACATGCTAGGTTTATTGCTAAGCTTTCTTCTGATGCATAATCTGATATGTAAAAATATGTTAATAGTGTGAGAAAAAAAGCAAAAGCCAATGCTCTCTGCTGGCCTCTTCTTTGAGAATGAGAAGAAAAAAATGCACACAGTGAGGAAGAAAATTACTTCAGGAGAGTGACCTAATCTCAGAAGAATTCAGGTGCTCATGTTCTCCATTGCCTTTAAAAACACAAGAGGAAATCCCATCAAAAGAAGAATGAGATTATTGTAATTTGATGGTAACTTGATGGCTGGCCCCAGCCCATCTCTCTTTGAAGTCAATGGAGAGGTGACAATTTCATTAAGGCAGTGACAGTTTCATGAAGTCCCAGTGAAAGACTAATATATGTGGCTTGTTTGCCCCTGGTTGAAGCCAGAGGATGGCTCACAGTTCTGTGACTCCCAGCATGTCGAATGATGTGCTCCTTAGACAGGTATGGAGGTACCACATAACTCACGGTGACATATCACTTCCTTCATGAGCTGCTACCTTGATCTTTTTTTCCACTGTTAAATCAGAATATGACTCTTACAGACATATATAATCTAAATGAGCCATTATAGCAGTGAGGGATCCTTTGGGAAGTGAAGGAGCCTTTGAGCTGGCTGCCTCATGGAGTGCTCACAGAAAGCTTTTCAACTGACCAAGAAAATTGGAACAGCCTTATTTTCTCACACATCTAATTCAAACCAGGTCAAATGCCACAAATAACTGTAACTGTACACGTATCTCATCATATTTTTATCTGGAGGGAACAGACTTTGGGTTATATTGCACCACAACACCTGCCATCCAAAAGCCATTCCTCACAGCCTCTAACTGGGTCTTCATTATTTTGTGAAGTCTGCTCTTGGTGGTTCTCATAACAGCTACAAAAAGACCATAGCAGGACAATACTCTGCTGTATTTGAAGAGACTATATAATAAGTCACAAATTAACTGTTTCCCATCATTGATTACATTCATTTTCACCCCAATGTAATAGGGCTTCCCAATCTACAGTATAATTAAAATAAGCAGATTAAAATGAATAGAAGAATAGAATAGAATCAATCAGGTTGGAAGAGACCTCCAAGATCATCCAGTCCAACCTAGCACCCAGCCCTATCCAGTCAACCAGACCATGGCACTAAGTGCCTCATCCAGGCTTTTCCTGAACACCCCCAGGGACGGTGACTCCACCACCTCCCTGGGCAGCCCATTCCAATGCCAATCACTCTCTCTGCCAACAACTTCCTCCTAACATCCAGCCTATACTTCCCTCGGCACAACTTGAGACTGTGTCCCCTTGTCCTGTTGTTGGTTGCCTGGCAGAAGAGACCAACCCCCACCTGGCTACAACCACCCTTCAGGTAGTTGTAGACAGCAATGAGGTCTGCCCTGAGTCTTCTCTTCTCCAGGCTAAACAACCCCAGCTCCCTCAGCCTCTCTGAGGCTATGCAGATAGGTAAGAAAAAAGTTGAAGAAGACAGAGAAACTATTTTTTTGACTTTTCAATTTGAAGATGTTAGAACTTGAGAAAACATTCCTGAGTTTGGAGGAGGCAAGGCAGGGTGATATTGTTTTGATATGAAAGGGAAAATGCTTCTGGAGTCCAAGGCTATTTGCATCACAAAGTTGAAACTTGGACGGGGTTTTAAGGCCACCTTCTTCAAAGCAACCCACTGATAAAAGATCTTTAACAAAAGGATCTTTAACAAAAAAAAATCAAAAGCTGAGACCTGAGTTTCAGTTAAGATTCTATAGTCTTGACACAGTGAAACCAAAACACAGTGCCCAAGCTGGACAATGCTAACCCCTGTCTCTTCTCTGATTATCTGCTCTGAGGAATAGCTGTAATGCTCACCTGGAGCTTAGTGGTGCTCTCAGCATTAATGTGTGGATTTGGAAGCTTATTTAAAGTTCACTGTCACATATGAATTGAGGGCAGGAAATGCAGACAAATCATAAGGAAAATAATGAGGTTCCTTTGGAGTATTTCTATTACTAGATCTATGATTTAATTATTTGCCCAATTCCAGAACACAACCCAGAAAGCACTTCTGATGCAAGCTACCAAGTAAGTAGAAAGCATTGTGCATGATTTTGATGTATTGATTGAACTGCCACTGAATGATTGGAGATGAAGATTGAATGCTCTGAAAGCAATCAGATATGATTGAAGCTGAGGTCTTCTATGGATTAGAATGGATGACTTTTTCTGCCACGCTGCTATCATTTATCAGAACACTAATAATGTTTATTACTCTAGGACTTACAGCTGGCTGGTTAGATTTAGAGAAAACTAAAGCTATGAGAGCTGAGCAAACCCATTTGCTTTCAGGCATTTAAAGATGGACAAGGCAAAGTGCATGAAAAATGCAGTAGGGAAAATCAGTGATTGCTGAGCTGACTCTAAGACTGAAGACACCAGTATAGAGGCATCAGGTCCTTTCTGGACCAGCTAATCCCATACTGGGATGTGTGTCCTACAGCCCCACCTCCTAGTCCATATCTACCATACACTCAACCTTTGCACCCATGGACATGGATCCTTTTCGCAGCACTCTGCTGAGAGCCAAGGGCCCACGACTCTCCTCTAGACATTGCTAGAATGCCATGAATGAATCCCTCAGAATAGAGGAATATGGCAACCACTACATTTTAAAAGGCAGATCCACTATGCTTTTAGCTGGCCACACTCCCAGCTGCACCTCCGTGGCCATGGCAAGCCCTATTCCCTTCCAGATCTTTCACACACAGGGCCAGAGAGAGATGGGGGTTTGTGTCCTTAAAGCATATAACAGCTAAACTCCACAGAAAGAGTTACGAACTGCAACCATTTGAGACCCATTTTTCATTTGAAAATATGCTGGGCTCAAATTGTCTGTGCTGTTTCCCTTCCTCCTGTGAAGTTTTTCTGACTCCTTTCCCTCTCTGAGTTTAGCAGAGCCCAACAACCCCAAACCTGAGCACTCCTTCAGCTAATTACACAGCTCCTCTCTCAATAATGTAATCTCTGTTCAGAATGTATTAAATATGCTTGAGTCATCAGACCAAAAAGGTCACACAAAGATAGTGACTATGAAACGGTCAAGTTGCTTAATGAATTGCAGATGCACACTTAGAAAACCTGAAGCACATCATATCTGGGGAGAGACAATAAAGTACATTGTGGATTTATGACCACATGCAAAGCTACAGCATAAAAAAAGTATTGTCATTACCTAAATATGCAAATATTCCAAGTATTCAGTGTTGAGAGAAAAGCAGATCTGTCTGCCTGGTCTTATAAGCTCTTTGCAAACCAATTTAAAATGAACTTTTCTGCATTACATGATCATGCAAAGAGCAATTTGTACCTTCAGTACTGCTACAGGGCAGTTATCATTTAAAGGGTCTTATTTATCAGCCCTGCCGGCTCTGACAGAGCCCAGCAGCCTGGGCTCTGTGTTTTGTAGTTT
Organism: Tricholaema leucomelas; assembly: GCA_013400475.1. Lineage (NCBI taxonomy): Eukaryota > Metazoa > Chordata > Aves > Piciformes > Lybiidae > Tricholaema lacrymosa > Tricholaema leucomelas. The sequence continues at coordinate 182,700 of WAAF01008998.1, read as the reverse complement.
GCATGTCTAGCCACATCCTGAGCTGCAGCTGCCCCAGGCTGTTAGATAAATGAATACACGAAGGTAAAATGCTTGAGGAAGGCTTTGCATTTTAAGTTGACGTTGAGGGAACTTTAAAGGTAGCCTTCCCTTCCGTAGCTGAAATGTCTACATGGAGAAGCCATCTCTGCAAGCACAACGTGGCGAGATGAAGCTGTGAATTGGAAGGTGGTTCATACAATCAGAGTCAGAGAATCATAGAATCATAGAATGGTAGGGGTTGGAAGAGACCTCTGGAGATGGTTGAGTCCCGACCCTCTCCTGCTAAAGCAGGATCACCTAGGGCAGGTTACACAGGAACACATCCAGACAAGACTTGAAAATCTCTAGAGAAGGAGACTCCATAAGCCTAGTTCTAGGTTGGAACTACATGATCCTCGTGGTCCCTTCCAACCCTAACTGATTCTGTGATTCTAAGCCCTTTGGGCACTCTGTTCCTGTGCTCTGTCACCCTTAAAGTAAAGAAGTTTTTCCTCAAGTTGAGGTGGAACTTCCTGTGTTTGAGTTTGTTCATTTCTAAGGACACATGTCTTCTTCTCAGTTTTTACTGAAGACATCTCCTTGCCTTCCAGCAGCAGCTCTGCCAGCTGAGGACAGGTAATGGCTAGAAGGAGGCCCCTGGCTTGTTCGGCTCGACCTAAATTGCTCCAACAGTACACCCTTGGTAGTCATGCCAGGGAAGGATCAGGCAGTAAATTCAGCTTCATTGCAATCCTGTTCTGCTTACTGGAGGATGAGAGGAAAAACACTCCCCCACACTGGGATTTGAGGATGAGCAGTTTAATGGAGTGCTGAATCCACATCCCTGACCTTTCATGTTGGGTGGGTGTCCTCTCAGTGACAACCTCTGTATCCTTTTTGATGAATAAAGCTTTAAGGACATAAGTCCAGGTCGTCTAACATCAAAACTAAACATTCTCTGTGTTACAGGGCCATCATTGATTTAAATTTCTCGCTGAGACATTACGCCATAAAAGTCCAAAGCACTGAAGGTCCCATCTGCTGAGGCAGTCAGGTGCACAGAAGGGAGAGGTCACCAGCATGCTAAGGTGGCCACAGATAGGATCATAGAATCAACCAGGTTGGAAGAAACCTCCAAGATCATCCAGTCCAACTTAACATCCAGCCCCGTCCAATCGACTAGACCATGGCACTAAGTGCCTCGTCCAGACTTTGCTTGAACACCTCCAGGGACGGTGACTCCACCTTCTCTCTGGGCAGCCCATTCCAATGCCAATCACTCTCTCTGTGAAGAACTTCCTCCTAACATCCAGCCTAGACCTCCCCAGCACAACTTGAGACTGTGTCCCCTTGTCCTGTTGCTGGTTGCCTGACAGAAGAGACCAACTCCCACCTGGCTACAGCCTGCCTTCAGGTAGTTGTAGGGAGCAATGAGGTCACCCCTGAATGCTTTAGGTTGGAAGGGACCTCAAAGATCATCAGTTCCAACCCCCCACCAAAGGCAGGGACACCTCCCACTAGATAACCCATACCTGGCTTTTGGGAAGCAGTCACAGGTTTCCACTCCAGTTTGCTGTTTTCAGCAGGGAAGGAATTTCTGCCTCTTAAACCCATAAGGTGACCTAACAGAAAGAAATGAAGAGGGTAGCAGTGGTTTGTGCCCTCTCTAACAGCTCTGGTGCCTACCAACCCATACCAAATAAATCACACTGGTGTTTGCTGGTGATGTCCATCGTGAGAGCCCTGGTAGGAACAACTCTGCCCTCTATGACAGCTCGATCATTCAAAATGAGCATTTGTCATGCACCCACGGACTGTGCCGCCCAGGTTTCTTCTTAGAGGTCCCCAGGCAAAGCTGTCTGGCTTCGCAGACGTTAATTATTTGTGTCTACTGTTAATTAGCTGTCTGCAGTCGGTCACGCTGGAGCCGTGACAGCCTGGGAGCCTCTCCCCAGAGGCGCAGCCCATGGGCTTTGTTCCCCATCCTTCCCATCACCCCCTCCTCAGCTCCCAGCCAGAACATTTCATTTTAGTCACGGTGCCAGAGGCCAGACCCCTGAGGACCTTTGAAATTAAACACGTATGAAGTACAGTGGAGAGGGAGGGTGGGGGAGAAAAGGGGGGAGAAAGGGGCAATCTCAGCTCCTCAAGCATGCAAGTTGAGAGCTTTTGTGATGCCTCTCAAGGGTATTTTTTCCTCATCCAGTCACAAATCATGTCCTCAGCCATCCAAGGGAACCCATCTCTATGATGGAAATTTCCACGCTTGCCTTGGTTGTTGTCCTGCTCTTTGTTGCTGCCTTCGAGACACTGTAAATAATTGAATTTTTACAGAAGGAAGGTGGTTTGGATTTTTGGATGGTTGGTTGGTTGGTTTGGGTTGTTCCAGAGAAAGAAATTCATCCCTGGTTTGCTAATCTCAGCAATACAACATCCAAGGTAGATTCACTTCCTGGCATTAACCTCACTTACAGAAAAGCAGAAGTTCTTCCTTCACCAAAGAGTCCATAGTTGTGGCCACATCACATAATTTCCAGTGAAAGAAGTTCACAGGACACATATTGCAGGTACATTATGTCTGAATCATATTTCTTTTGTTAGGATGCTAAACAAAAATACCCGGTTTGGATTTTCAGCTAACAGCTGTGAAATAGCCTGGACAAGGTGTGTGAGGGGGGGATCACAGGGAATAATTTATTCATCCCTTTCCACCTGCAAATTGCCTGAGAACAGGTTGAGAGCGGTGCTTGTTAAAACGTGACCAAATGATTTCCCAAATGTTTCTTGCTTGGCAATTTCCTGGTGACCGAGTCACTGCAGATATTTGACATTTGAAATGCAAATTCCAAGCCCTTCTGATGGGATGCACAGATTGCTCCCAGACCCGTGCTGCACTGGCTGAACACACCTCTCCTGCAAGTGGTCTGATGACACAGCCCCAGCCACTACCTTTCACGCAGCAACACAAGCTCCATCAGCTCTGAAGACAGTCACCATCGCCTGCTTTGCTTCTCCAAACTGCATCCCTGGGCTGTCTCCCAGGCTGCATGGTCATCTGTCCAACCCCCTTTCCAATGCCAGAACTCAGAAGTACCAAATCAGTGTGGTTTGAATGCAGTGATCTCTCTGACCACCACTACCAGCACAGTCACATATTTTCCCTGGGAATCCCCAGAAGCTTCTCCTCTCTCCCAGTAGCACCAAAGCTTCACAGAGTAGAGGTTGCACCTGTAGCACCTAGCTCATTTGGCTCACGGACGTAACTCCTAGGTGCAATGGTGACACAAGCAATAAAAGTTGCCACCAAAGAAGGCTCCTTCTCCTGTGTCCATCAGAAACGCCTTTGCTGGTGCATTCAACCAGAAGCAAACACAAAGAAGATGCAAATACACATCAAGCATGCTTAAAAATGCACATGAATATTCATGGCAGTGGGATTTTTAGCCTTGCTCAGCCCCCTCTCCTTCTGTCATGATACAGAAATGCCAATGGGAGGAGGTGTGTGTGGCCATTTAAGCATTCTTTGCCTCAACCACCAGCAGATGCTCTGAGGCTTTCATGTGATGGACCAGCCTGTGCCGGCAGCTGAAGAGGCCTGGCGTTGCACAGAGCTGCCGCTGAGGCTCCTGTGCCTCCTGTTATGCTTTCCAGCTTGGCAGAGCTGGGCAATTGCATTTCAGGGCAGAAAAAACTGAAATGATAAGGGTAAAAGGAGGTTTTCAAGGGCTTAAACTAAATGTTTTGTGTGAAAGCACCCAAGACTCTATGGCTATTAATGGCTTGCTGAAAACTCCCTCATAAATGCTGTGGTGGGTAGCACTGCTTGGGGCTCCTCCAGAGGAAACCAGTGTGATGCTGTAGTTATGTACTTCTGTCCTTCCCCAAATTAGGCAGTTCTGGTCCTAAATGGTTCTTTCTTTCATGAATAGAACTTCTGTTTCCATCAGACCTAAAATGTCTCCTTTTACAACTCTTCCTTTTCCCTCTCCCTGACTCTTCTTTCCTGCTTCCTAAACCAAAGCAGCTAAGTGGTGTTTCCAGCCTGAGTGCTCCCTGCAGCCTGCAGCATCCTGTGGCATGTCACTGACTGTGTCTGCGCTCTCACATGTGTAGTCTGGAGTGTTCTGCTGTCATTTAGGTGCTGCATGAAGTTTACAAACTCGATGATCCAAAATCAAGATGTTTGGAGTGCTGGGAACGGCAGGAGCAATCCCTTGAGAAAGGCACTGCTAGGATCTTCAGGACTTTCTGGGGTGAGAAATGACAGCACACCCCAGTATGCCACTTCTCTGTGCAGCTCAGGCAGCAGGAGTGCTTCTTGTCGGCCCCTAAATCACCGTTTTTGAGGCAACCTAAATGCTGCTGGGTTATAAGCTATAGCCTCTTAGAAGCAGGTTTCACAAGTTTGGAGGGAGTGGGGTGATGGGGGTGACTGCAGGAGGTGACCTGGCAGTGAAGCAGAGATCTTCCCTGGCAGTGAATGTGAGAACATAAAAACATCTTTACTACCTGCAGAGCAAATTGAGAAAGGAGAGCAGGGAGCTCACTGCAGCTCTACGTTAAATAAATTACAGGAGGAGAAAGTGAGGGAATAAGATTGGAATTGAAAGTCTTTAAGATAAGATGGGAAGTAGCAGCTGGGCCAGAAAAGCAGGCTAGAAGTGGAAGGGTGCTTAAATGATGCTAACAAAGCTTGAGGGATGGTGAGTGTAGGAGGGCTCCTCAATCACCTTGAGAAACTGCTGTGTGGAGGAGAGGAAAGACAGCAGCACAACTGTTGCCATTCCTTGGATTCCTGCAGGAATGCTTCCCACAGAGATGTGGGAGAAACAAGGAGCTGCTCCTCTGCTTTAAGGTAGCATAACTCTGATGTCTTTAGTAGAGCTGTTCCATTAGATCCAGCTCACTGTCACTGGTTTGGTGTCTACGTCAGTGTAAGGCAATGGGATGGGAGATACCGCACATCCGCAACGGCAAGTTCCTACAGCAGGCACAGACATCAGCAGCTTTGGTCAGACTAGTTTGTGTCAAACCCTGCAAAGTGTGGAAATATTGACCAGCTTGAGTATGATTAGTGCCAAAAAACCTTAGCACAGACGAGAAGACAGTCTGGATGGCACAACTGCCCTGCCAGTTGTCTTGGCAGGTATTGAGGGTTCCTGGCCACCCCAGCCACCACATCAGAGATGAATTGAATAAGATGATGGATTGAACGGGATTGTGCTGATCTCTTTTTACTGCCGTTGTGGATCACCAGCTGCCGACAAAGGAAAATGTTACTGAACAACCTATCTGAAGTGGTTTGAGTTGTCAACAGCAATGACAAAAGCCTCTTTTGTCACAAAATTAGGAAATTGTGCCTCAGGCAAAGAAGTGCTCAAAGGCCATGATAACCACTTCAAACTTTCCTTTTTTGGGCTTAGCACTTACTCTGGAGAGAGAGGAGAGAAAAGAGAGCAAAACTACTGAGGAAAGGGTACTGCATGGTGGGGCAAGTGGATGGTGGAAGAGTGGAGGGCTACAAGGATGATTAGGGGACTGGAGCACTGCCTGATGAGGAGGGGCTAAGGGACCTGGGGCTGTTTAGTCTGGAGAAGAGAAGGCTGAGAAGGGATTTCATAAATGTCTATCAATACCTGAGGGCTGGGGGCCAGGGAGGGGGTGACAGGCTCTGCTCACTTGTTTCCTGGGGTAGGACAAGGAGCAATGGATGTAAGCTGCAGCACAGGAGGTTCCAGCTCAACACAAGGGGGAACTTCTTTACTGTAAGGGTCCCAGAGCACTGGAACAGGCTCCCCAGAGAGGTTGTGGAGTCTCCTTCTGTGGAGACTTTCAAGGCCCTTCTCTGGAGACTTTCAAGGCCCATCTGGATACATTCGTCTGTGACCTGAGCTAGATTGTATGGTCCTGCTCTGGCAGAGGAGGTTGGACTTGATGATTTCTTTGGGTTCCTTCCAACCCCTGACATTCTGTGATCCTGTGAAGAGATACCTGGTCCTGGAAGGAATTGGGAGAGGTCTCCTGACCCTGGCACCTTGGGGTTTAAGGGCAGGCAGGCGCAGGTGTAGAGGGACATGCACTGACACCTGAACAGCAAGTGAAATATCACCTCTTGCAGAATCCGGGGTAGCTCGACTGTGCAAACCAATTTAAGCTCAATAAGCCTGTAAGAAATGGAGAGATAAATCAACACCATAAAATACAGTGCAGCAAACCTGAGTGACTGTTGTGGCCATCGATTTGCATGTTGGCTCTTCTGACACCCGTGGAGCCGGTGAGGATGTGCTATTTAAACTGGCAGAGGGGAGATTAAAACTAGATGTTAGGAAGAAGTCCTTTACAGTGAGGGTGGTGAAACACTGGCACAGGTTGCCCAGGGAGGTTGTGGATGCTCCCTCCCTGGAGGTGCTCAAGGCCAGGTTGGATGAGGCTTTGAGCGACCTGTTCTAATGGGAGGTGTCCCTGTCTATGGCAGGAGGCTGGAACTGGATGAGCTTTGAGGTCCCTTTCAGCCTAAACCATTCTATGATTCTACCCAAGGACCTGTGAAGAATGGTTTCCCAGGTATGGAAAACACTGAGTGACCAGTTGACTATGTCCCACAAGAAATCTCTTCATGCTGTCTTACAGGAGGCAACCTTTCCTCTGCACAGAATTATTTACAGCACCATTATGCTATCTGACAGAGCTGTCTTTGCTCTGATGGCTCCTATCAGAACGCCTCATGAGCGTCTGAAATGAAGAAAGAAGCAGTGCCCTCACCTTCCAGCAGATTCATCAGTGGCCTATGGCCAGGAAGTTGAAATACTCAGCTGTCATCTCCCAGTTATGACATGACCTCTGCATCATAGGATGAAATCTACGCCATAAGGTTAAATCAGTGTTTATCTGCTTAATGTCAATCAGACATTAAGCAGATTGACTGGGAGATTCGATTTATTTAGTTTCAAACAGGAACCCAAACAACTTAATACTCCTTGGCTTAATCTGCTGGCAGGCTGGGGATCCAATTTATTGTGTGTGTTTGTTTCTTTATTTGTTTGTTCTCCTTCTGGGGCCTTATTGATTCGTGCAGGAAGGGATGCTCTGTAACTGGGCTGTTGTAGCAATGGGTGAAACCCAAGCAGAGATTATCCTTGCTCTGTAGCCATCTGCATTGGCTGCACTGTCTGCAGCAGCAATTTTAGGCATAGGCTCTTGAGGATTATCTTTATGCTTCAGCGACAACAAATCAAGTTGCAGTTAAGATTAAGATACAACCATTTCCATAGCTGGAAAGTGTATGACTATTAACAGAACAAAAGTAGTGAAGTGATATAGGGGTTGCAAGGTGTAGACAGCAATGTGAATAAATAGTTCTCTCTGAAGAGCACTGGAATTGGGAACCTTTTTCAGTTTAAGAAAGCAGAAAATGGAGATTTAAGATGGCATTCATTAAACACAGCCCAAACTGTTCTAATCCTTTCCCATTGAATTGTTGTCTTCTAAGCTGTACCATGTTAAGTATACCTAAGAAATAAAGCTGATTTAATACAGTTGTACCCCTGAAATGGAGGGAAGTGAGTTGCCACCTCACCTTCACTCCTTTGATCTAAGTTCCCTACTAGTTTGGCACAGATAAAGGAGGGTAGAGAGAAAGTAGCAAGGACCTGATGACAATTTAATCACTGTGCTGATTACCATGTGGTAATTAAAGGCTTGCTGCTGTGAGATGCTGTACACTTTCAGTGCTTTCCCAGATGACTTTTTTTCACTGGTATCAGACAGCCTTTACTAAATGATCAGGGAGGGATTTTCAAAAGCATGTGTAGGAGCCTGGGTAACTTGAGCTTTAATGAGGCACTTGCCTGTAGGTAATCTCGGGAAGCCCATCATATGATAGCCTAATGAGAGATTTGGGTTGTTTGCTTATACAACTGTAAACAGCTGTAAATGCTGCTCCTCCTCTTCTAGCCATAAAAATCTGCCACATCCAGCTCTCCATGCCAGCCTGCATGGGCCATTAAAAACAAAACAAGAAAAGAAAACCAACCAAACAAACAAAAGAACAAGCAACGAGCAAAACTTCTTTCTTCTGGTTTTGTTTGTTTGTTTGTGGGGTTTGGTTGGTTGGGTTTTTTTTTACTGTTCTCAGTTGCAAGAAGAGAAGAAAATGAGTCATGCTCGAGTTCAAGTAGTCTCACTTGCAATGCCTTCCATCCCTGTGATGCAGTTGCACTACCCTAAAATCAGATGTTATAAATCATAGCTTGCTTTAAGGTTTTTTTCCCTGATACAGCCTACTGCCCTCCCACCTTTCTCATGCACAGACACCTTCTGTGTTATCTCAGCCCTCTCTGCCACACATTTTTTTGATCTCTTCTTTAAATCTCTGGAAGTGGAGATGCCTGTACTATTATGTAATGGAGAAAGTGCAGAGTTCGTTCTGAGAGCAGAATAAGCTTTAAGATCATTGCATGGAATTGGCCAATATTGCTTTGAAGAGGTCTCTGACCGGAAGATCTCAGCCATGCCTGGCTGTGGACCCTACCACAGAGACTGAACTCTCTGCTTGGCTATGGTTCTGTCTTCTCCATGAATTTGCTTCATAATCTGGACTCCCACCTGAAGCTAGGCACCAGCTCTGGGTTTGCCTTGCTGAGACACCAAAGGGCTGAGCCCTGCTCGATAAGGTGGGGCAATGCTCTACCCCATGTCCCCCAAGAATGTGCAGCCCCTCTCTGATCACTGACATGCTCTTTGCCAAAGGTAAGATCACTTATACCAAATTCTCCCATGGCAAGCACTTTGCTAACCTGTTATTTAAACCCTGGGGAGCATTTTTATTACTACTGCACTGTAAAAGCGAGGTTTTGATCATGTGTTGCTGATGCAATGTCTAGAGGCACCATGAAGTTAAACTCATCTTGTGGCTTTGGTGTGCTTCACTCTGTTGTGTTGTCATTGAGGTGTTATGGGTTACACAGGTGGCATTTGAATCACAGGGTAAACATGCTGCCCTGGTGTGGCTTAGGTAATGAGTTTTGCCATAGTCATTCTTACTGGGTTTTATGGGAACATGTAATGTATGGCTTTTTTTTTCCATGAAGCTTGGTGACATTTGTTTTCTTTGAATCACAGATGAGTTTCATGATGGATATGCTTGTAGGCTACATCCTTTGATATATTGAGAGGCCAAGACTCTATAGGGGTGTAATTGCATAGTTCACTCATCCACCAGAAGTAATTTCCCAGTACCCACGAAGAGCACTCTGGAGGCTGAGAGCACTGATGGAAGGTCAACAAGTTCATTTCAGATGGCTCAGGGTCAGAGTATGGTCTAGGTTACATCACTGAAGAGACAGAGCAAATCTCAAGGGCAAAATGTTGTTACTTCTCCTTGACACCAGCATAACAAAACCCTTTTGAGAATTTTTGGCTTTTATGATCAAATAAATAGGATTCAACAAGCAAGACTTTGTCAGAATTATGTCTGTTGTCCCTCCTGTAGTATTTTTAGCTGGTTAAATGCCTCTAGGCTTGTGCTATTTTCCAACTTAATATGTTGTTCTAGACTGGTTGGTGGAAAGGCAAAACAAAAAGCCCTCACATTAAACCTCTGTGTAGCCATCGAGATATGACTGGCAGCTAGCAAAGCTGCTGTGCTTCTGGGTTTGGCTGTCAAATGTGCCTGGAGATAGAAGAAAAGTTAGCCTCAAGGTCTGGCCCTGATGTAGGAGAACTAAAATAAGTGTAGAGCTGTTATTTTCTCAATGCATCAGAAGAAAGCCTGATAACCCTTCCATCAGGAGCAAACAAAACTGCATGACAATAGAGTGGTGAACTGGCTTGGGTACATTGTGAAATATTCTGAAGAAAGAAGAATTAATAGATAGTGTTCTAAGAGCATTTATTTTATGGCTGAAGCTGAAACATGGTGTCTTGCAAGCAGCTTTCCTCTTCTGCATTTCAGAAGTTCTGCAATTGCAACCACTGGCTCTGGGCATGTCCACAGACTTGTGAGGAGGACTGGGATTCAGCAGCATAGCTTTCTTGCTGATCAGCCCTTTCCCCTTCCTGATCCTCAGCTACCTCCATCTATAAAAAACATAAGGGAAGCTGCTAATATTTATCTCTGTAATGTGCTTTTGGATCTCCTGATGAGACAGAGTAATGCGTGGCAATGTCCGTAGGTCCCCTTGGCACAAGAAGAATAGACTCTTAAGTGATTTGAAGGAGCGATCTCACTGCTGTCTACAACTACCTGAAGGGAGGCTGTAGCCAGGTGGGAGTTGGTCTTTTCTCCCAGACAACCAACAATAGAACAAGAGGACATAGTCTCAAGTTGTGCCAGGAGAGGTCTAGGCTGGATGTTAGGAGGAAGTTGTTGCCAGAGAAAGTGATTGGCATTGGAATGGGCTGCCCAGGGAGGTGGTGGAGTCGCTGTGCCTGGAGGTGTTCAAGAAAAGACTGGATGAGGCACTTAGTGCCATGGACAAGGCTGGGTGCTAGGTTAGACTGGATGATCTTGGAGGTCTCTTCCAACCTGGTTGATTCTATGATTCTATGATTGAATACAGGGGCCAGAACCTGAATCTTTAGGGGCAAAACTTAAATCTTTAGAGGTTAGTATCACTCCAGAAATGAATTGAGAGTTTATTTTCTAAGCATGTATTGAAAACCCAATGAATATTCAGATCACTGTGAAGGCGCAAATCTGTTAGAAATATGAATTTAAAAACATTTTGCAGTTTCTGATTAGATGTCAATACCCAGGGATGCAGAGAAAGGCTCAGAAGTAGAATCCCCCCTATCACTAATGGTGCTGCAGAGATAGGAGCGTGTGTCCTCTGGAAAGACCTATTCTTGCTCAACAATGATTAGGAGACCTTCAGTAATCACTGGGTGAAATACTATGGCCTGTGAAGTGCAAGGCGGGTGGAGTGAATGAGTGTAACAAGCCACTCAGCACTTTGTAATCTGCCTTTAATTCAATGGCAATGATAATAGGCTCAGTGAACAATGAAGCAGGAGAAATACAAGAAAAGCCCAGCAGATTGTGCTATCAGCCATCGGAATAACCATCATTTTGCTGAGAAGAGTTTTAGTGATAAAAGGAGTAGCACTCAAGCCCTCTGCTTGTTTTCTCTTGCTGTTGCTGAGCATAGATAAGGTGAAGGTCTGGGAGAGCATGTGCAGGACCTGGCAGTTTTTCTTTGTCCTCCTGTTAGCCCATGAGGATGTCTCTTATTCAAGAACTTAAAAAAAAAAAAAACCCAACCAGAAATTGAAAAATTGTTCAGCTGCTTGGACAGACTTTATCCATAGTCGCTGAGCTCAGCCCTTGTCAAGCCTGTGTGTAGGAGACGATACCTCATCTGCGATACAAATGAGTGATAGGAGTAGATGGCAGAGACTGCTGCAAGCCCGAGGAATGGAAGTGCAGGGAGAGGCCATGAGTAAAGGTCAGATTCACTCATCCTTACTCTAGTCCCTCAGAGCCAGTCTGCAGGACAGGCAGAAAACTGGGCTTTTGTCCCCAAGCCTTTCCCTAATAAGGGGAGACCAAGACTTGCGGTGGGACACTGGATATAAGAACCACTCATCCAGGTAGGAAAGGGCAAGCTACCATGGCAGTCATACTACAGTCACTACCATTTCTTTTGTGGTATTTTAGAAGGATATGCGAACAGAACCACACTGAAATGAAACCTGCAGATCCTGTAGCAGTATTTAAGAGACTGCTTCCTGTTGGACCTCAGTAACAGCCCTAGTTTTTTGCTGTGCTGATAGAACTCAGGGCCTTGGAGTGGCACTAATGTATCTAACTCTNTAGGCCTCCTTCAGATCCTGGAAGGCCACAAGAAGGTCACCTGGGAGCCTCCTCTTCTGCAGACTGAACAGCCTCAACTCTTCCAAAACTCAAAAGTAGCTTGAGGCAACTCAAATAGGGGAACTCAAAAATAGTTTGAGAACCTGTGAGTTTGGTCGATGAACCCTTTAAAGCAGAGGTACAGGCCAGACAACTTTTGACACATGTGAATGGGCATATTGTTTGACTAAGAAAGAATGCCAGCTGTTTCACTCCTGTCTGCAGCTGAGGACAGCCCCAGAAGACCACTTTTTGGCACTTAAACACTCACAATTTAGTTACTTCTCTACTGGTACAATAATAGCTAAAGCCATAAACCAGACAGTGTCATGGCCTGTCCTATGCAAGCAAGCTGAAAGAATTGGGGCTCTTCAGACTGGAAAACAAAAGACTCTGGGAAGACCTTCTCTGGAAGACTGAGAGAAGATTTAATCAATGTTTATGAACATCTGAGGGCTGGGGGTCAGAAGTGGGGTGACAGGCTCTGCTCACTTGCTCCCTGGGGTAGGACAAGGAGCAATGGGTGTGAGTTGCAGCACAGGAGGTTCCAGCTCAACACAAGGGGGAACTTCTTTACTGTAAGGGTCCCAGAGCACTGGAACAGGCTCCCCAGAGAGGTTGTGGAGTCTCTTTCTGTGGAGACTTTCAAGGCCTGTCTGGATGTGTTCTGCTGTGATCTGTGCTAGATTGTGTGGTCCTGCTGTGGCAGGGGGTTGGACTTGATGATCTCTTTGGGTCCCTTCCAACCCCTAATATCCTGAGATCCTGAGATCCTGAGACTAGACAGTTTCTTTCCTTCTTAAAGCAGTTCAGACTCCTCTGAACCCTAGGTACAAGCCAAGGTGCTGTTACAGAAGTGCTGTAGCTTTAACCTGGCTGTGGGTGGTGTCAATAATAAGGGCCATTATTGAAACAGGACAGGGTACAAGAACAGTTACCTCAGTAAGCAGCAAAATCCTTATTACCACTGATAATCCAACATCTGTTAGAGAAGATCTCATTTCAGGCACAAAAAAAGGCATGAGGGAGTCTTTGTTAGGCAAGGATGAGAAAAGCACTGCTGGTACAGGAAGGTTTCTCTTGCATGTGTTTACCAGAGCTGAATGCATCCCACATCCTTTATTCGATAACTGGTGTTAAGGGAACCAGCTTGAAATAAGACAATCAGGAACATGTGGATAATATGCCAAAAAAATATGCCTGAAAATGGAACAAGAGTTATGTAATGGTGCAGAGGTGGAAGAAAACACTTCAAGCCTTGTAGAAGTAACTGGTGCAAACAGGCTGATGAAGTGGGGGGTGCACTAGTGCCCCAGTGATGCCCCAGGATCTCCACTGGAAGCTGAAATTAAGCAGGTCTGAGTGTATTTGCTGAATTTGGCCCTTGGGGTCAAACCCTGGCATCCAGAAGTTGGCTTAGTAAAGAGTTTCTCAGAGCTCAGGTCTGCTGGTGTATTTTCATAACAACATTTTGTGTGTTTTGGCAGTTAAGGTAAATGACATCATTTTACTCTATGCATTTTATTTACCTCATTTCATTTTCTAAAAATATACAGAAGTTGAATATTCAGAGATATGAATCTGAAAAGAGAGAAAAGCCAGCAACCCCTTGCCTTCCACTTCTGCCTTCAAACCACATCAGCCACATCAAACCACAGCAACAGACACTGCTCTCAGAAGGTCTTGATGAGGAACAGACCCCAGGATGTTTTGGAGAAGCAGAGGAAGAAGGAAGGATGGGGGAGGCTTCAACTTCCTTTCCTTGAGGAGAAGGGGGAAATAATTTTAGATGGAAGCATCCAAATAGTTTTGCAGGCAGGCTTGAGCAGCATTTTAGAATCTGTGCTTTCTGGTTTAGATTTGAAACACAACAGGTGGCTTGTGGCATTTCAGGAGCTTAAGTGTGGTGTCTGTGGGGATTTGGAGCCTATACTACAGTCTGCCTTGGACTGTTTCTAACGTGTTGCATGCCCATTCCATAGAGCTTTATGCACATATTTGAAACTCCACCACTTGCTGCAAAATTAATATTGATCACTTCCAAGCTATTGGCTGTGGTTCTCTTCTGGAAATTTGTGCTCCACTACAGGTGCACAGGTCCAGCATGGGAATGCTTGTTTCAGCTTTAGGACAAAATTGGCCAACTTAACCAAAATGGGCAGCAGAACTATTTTGAGCTAAGCTGGATGACTTTGCATAAGTGTATATTCTGTTTGTCCAGTTGAGCTGTGAGGAAGGCACCTCCAGTTATGGAAAGTGGTTTATTGCTGGGCTGATAATCTTCTTCCAGCTCCAGAAGAACCTTAAAGGATCTTCTGGCATCAGCCTGAAGAGTAACTCTTCCTCTATGGCCCTCTGAAAACAGGATACTTGCTGCTGGCATATCTGAATGAAGACTGGCTGTGCAAAGAGCATGAGATACAGCAAGTCTGTGCCTCACCATCACTCAAATGATGCTCATTTCAGGATCTGCATGTGCCAGTGCCAAACTGCATAACAGCTGGTCTTGTTTGGACCCTCCCAGAAGGATGCTGCAATGGGTTAGACTAGCAATCCATTTAGCCTGCCATTGCATTGCTCATCCTAAATAATAAATGATACCCTCTCTGGCAGTTTGTACAGAGTAACATCAGTACTAGATATCGGCAGAGAGGCAAAATACCTTTTTAAACATTAATATTCCTCCTTTGTTATAAAGGGAGCTTGCAAAGAGACATGGTCAGTGCTGGGATCTACCTTTCACATAGGAAAAGTAGCATAAATTGATCAGTTTTTCTCAAAAGAAACTCAATCTGCCTCTCATGACATAATTTCAGATATTTATTTAAGAAGCTAATATTAAAAAAAAAAAAAAATAATGTTTCAGGGTTAGGAATGAAAGAGACTTGTTTCAGACTGCCAAACCTTCAGCAAACAGATATGTTGACTAATTGTGCTGCAATGCATTTAATCTCTGGAGGTTTGATTTGTGTAAATAGCTGTTGGCCAAGGAAGGCAAAAGGACTTTCTTGTTAATTCTTGCTTTGAGTTCTGTTCTCCATCCTGGACTGCAAATGAAATTTCTCACCAACCCTGAGGCATCTTAACATGAGACAAGTGGTCTAAGGTAGCTTTCTGGAAAGTGGGAGGCATTCTTTATCACTTGCTGTGAGACTCCAAGCAAACCACAGCTCCAGGTTCCTCACCCTGTACTTTGTTTGTCTGATTTCTCTGCTCTTGAGGGCAAGAGACCTTGTGGATTTGTCAGACACCTACCACAATGGGGTCCTGGTGTCAGATGATATGTCAGGGTCAAGTGCGTAGCCAAGAGAGGCTACGCAGCTGAAGAATTTTGCTCTGCATCCCTTCATCAATCACATCAGAAGGTCTCCCCTGCTGTCATGCAGTGCTATCACTCATTTTCTGTACATACTTGGTTCAGGTGCACCTGCACTATTTTCTGCAAGCTCTTGATTTGATTATAATACAGCTATAAACCAGATAAAGTGCATTTATTTCAGCTACTATAAATATTGGCTGACCTTTCCTGCTCAAAAGAAGCTCACTTCTCTGCCTCCAGGCTTTGATTTAGAATTATTTGTGGGAGGGAAATGGATGCATACATCACATCAAAATATCTGACCATGTAATTTCCCCTAATGAAGTATTACCTGCAGGAAGGAGGATGGTGAATTTTAATGGTTGAAGTATTAGGCAGTGTTAGGATTTCTTGTGATACAGAGCAATCTTTTTAGAGAGATTGCATTACGGAGTGGTTGTTCATCTTCTGCAGCCCAGAGCACGCTGGGGGTTGGCAGCTGATGGAAATTAAGCAAGGATGAGAGTACTCATATAGTGATACATGTAGTTAGAATAATCTCTTTGGTGTTCTAGGGAGCAGATTAACTTTGTCACACGAATGTGCAGGAAACTTGTGAGGTCCTGTGAGAAAAGCAAGATGCAGAGTATATGGAAGAAAGTTTTGGAAGGTGATGTGCAAAACCTGATGTTCTGAAGTGGTTGTTGCATTGCTCTTAAATTCTGGCAACCTGGAGAAGAGGAGGCAAATATTGCCACCTTACAGGCAACGGGAAACATCTGGGAGCATTTCTCAGTTCTCAAACCCACATCCTTAGAGGAACTGAAGGAAAGAAAACCCCAGAAAAGTCAGATGGCAGCAAAAGATAGGCAGGGGGGGAGGGCAGGTGCAAGCAGAAATGGGTGAGCAGAGGCAAGAGAAGGAGATGGATGAACAGCATTATATTGATGTGGTACCAGGAGAGCATGAACAGATCATTACTAAAATGGCATGAATATAATACAGCCAAGGAATCGTGCACAAGTGTAGATGGGGATGTATGCAAAATATGTGAGTCAAGCTGTTTTTATTACTCTGCTTCATGTAAAGCACCAGGTAGTTTGGTGCTGTTGCCAGGGGGTGTGATAAATAGGAAGACCTCGTGTTGCTGGGGCTAACGACCAGTATTTGATATAATTCTGTGGCAAAACTAAATCAATCCTATTTGTCTAGGAGAATCTTGTGATGCTCCTAATTTTGGCTAGGTGAACGATTAAGTCTTTGTGAAATTTCTGGGAAAAGAATACTGCCAGAATGAATTTCTTTGCCACATAAATGTGGGTTTAGCTGCAGTGATTTGTTTTGTGGAATATATGGGACTTGCCACAATGCCGCTCGATTCAAATGCCAGACTTGGTTTCTACCACCGTTTACCAGCACCTCCGGTTTATCTGACAACACCCAAAAAACAGCCAGACCACTCTTCATTGCCGTACTTGGGACAGCTCATTACCATATGGCAGTTAGCAGCCTGCATTTGAAACAAACCAGTACGGAGAGTCCTGAACTCTCATTGTTCTGTTTCACATCACAAGGATGACAAAGGGCCCTTACCGAAGAAGATAGCTGGATTTAGGCAGACCCAGCCCCTTTCCCACTGCCCTGCAGAAATCGCCATCTATCACCTCCGAGCAGACGACTTGTCTTCTGTCTGCGCTGTGAATTGCAGCGGGGAGTAAATCAAAGGCAGGGGGAGGACCCACAGCGGCTCCGGGGGAGCCGGCCCAGAGGATCTGCTGGCGTTGACCACACTTGTTTGTGGAGAGTGGGGCTGGACAGGTCCCTTCGCTGCTCCGGCTGTTGCCGAAGTTGAAGAGAAGGAGGAGGATGCTGTAACTTGCCCGAGCGCAGGGAGGAAGGCAGCCGCGGCGCATTGTGCGGGGTGAGATCGCGTCTGCATACGCACCGCACAGATGTAAACATGACCTGAGCATCCATCGCCAGCGGGGCTGATGCTGCTGGGAGTGGCCGCGAACCTACCGGTCCCTCTCCATCCCCCGTGCTGAGGAGGGAAGTAGGGTCCCCTCAGCATTCCCCCCCTTAGCCCGAGGCGGAGCTGCCCCTCGCACCTTCCTAGGGGGCAACGCTCACATCCTGATAAGAGCGGGCGGGGGGGAGCCAGGCTAAGCCCTGCCCCCGTCGGGCGTGCGGTGAGAAGCCGGGAAGCGCCGCGGGGGTGGATGCGAGGGGAGAGGCGGCGGCGGGGCCGGGCGGGGCGGGCTGGGCTCCGCTCCGCCGGCACCCCTGTGCTCTCGGCCGGCGGCCCACACCGCTCTGCGCACCTCCAGCCAAGGTAAGGGCCGGGGCGGGCACCGCATTGTTCTCCTCATCAGGAGTGTGAGGGGATTGACAGTAGGGAGGGGCTGCCGCTCGAACCGGGCAGTGGAGGGGGTGCGGCGGAGGGGATACGAGGCTGCCGCGGGGTGCGGGATACGCGGGGCTGCGGGATTCCCCCAACTGTGACAGCGAGAGGCACCGGAGGCTCCCCAAACACTCAGGGCTCTGCTTGCGCGACCCCATCCCCCGCCGGCTGTAAGTTTGGTGCCTGGTGCAGCAAGGGACAGCCGAGGAAAGAGGAGCTGGAGACGTCTCGGGAGGATTCAGTTCCCCCCGGGGCGCGATGAATGCTGATGAATGGCACCGCAATCACCCTGCGTGCGGCTCGGGCGCTGCCAAAGGTTCTCTGGCTGGTGGACAATGAGTGCCGACTGTGGATAGAAGAGCTTGAGCATTTCCACCCCAACTTCGTCTGGAGGAGATCCGCCGGCGTTGTCATCCTGCCCTTAAAGAAAGGAGCCGTGCAATGTTGGGCTCAGCCGCAGTCCCGAGTGGGTCAAGGCTGAGAAGAGGCACGTTTGGACAGGGTCACATCCCTGCCGAGCCAGGGCCCCGCCGAGGAAGCCCAGGGCGCTTCCTCTGCCTTTGTTACACTTGTTTGCCTTCCCGGCTTGGCCTCGCATCCTCCCTCTCGCCGGGAATAGTCCCTTTCCCCGTATTGTTCTCACTGGGTTTCCTCTCGCCCCTCGCTTCCTCCAGCCCTCCTCAGCCTCAGATCCTCTGCGGACACGGTACCCTGGCATACATTTCCCTCTTCCTTATGGAGCTTTTAAGGTTAAATCTACCTAATTAGGAAAAATTCTCCTTTTCCGTATGTGTAACAGCCATGTTTCGGGTCGATTTACATTGTCCTTGTGTAGGTTTGGACTGAATTGAGACAAACTTTGCTTAGAACCTGCCACATGGAAAGGATGAGATTTCTAGTTGCCTATGCACCACTTAATACCAGTTTAAATTACACTAAGCAGTGTGTACTTGTAAACTGGGCTCTCTAACCCAGCCATTGATACCATGTGAAATAGTGTAATGCTTTCCCCTGGACCTCACTGCTCCCTGGGTTCTTTTCTGTATAGGATCAGGTGATCCTTGGCATGGCTTTGTAGAATGTAGACTGTTATGTTGTGCTGCTCCTCGAAAAAAAGTTTCAGTGTGCCTGTGGTGTCCAGAGAATGAGATCTAGGGAAAGACCATTAGAAGAGCATCTCCAAAAGGGACCAGTCCCCGTCTTCTGCAGTGTATTGTTTTTCAGTCTTGGATCCATTTGAAAGTGTTTGCTGTGTCTCTGCTGGAGGAGAGAGCAGCATATAGCTGCTGTTCGTGGGACTTCTTGGTTTTTCTTTTAGGGGATTGTGTTCTTTAAGCTCTGTCTTGAAGCTTTGCCTCTGAAGAGCAGCTGAGCTCATGATCGTAACTTTAGCAAGATTCCCAATAGCTGCAGTGAAATAGGCAAGTCTTTAATCAATTTTTACTTGGCTGTAACTTGGGACATTTTTGAGCAGTTGCAGGGACACTGACTGGAGAGCTGCCTGCAGGCTGGGGAAGACTGCAGTTCTCTAGTTAATGCCTGGTTCCTACAGAGGCAGGAACACACGTGTAGCAAAATGCACTGAATTTCACTTGTTCTCTTATTGTTAAAAATATTTTCTTGAAGCTGCCCTTTTCCTCATTATAAGAGCTTATTCTGCAGAAGTTGGCAGTGCTTGCATTGGAAAGATTTACATTCCCTGCCACCACAGATTTCAAGGTGTGTTCTGTTTTATGTAGAGGTTCATCTTGTTGATTCCTTTGAACTTAGATGGGTGCAGCTCTGTCAGACTTAGCTACCTTAGCAAGGTAAGCACCTTTATCAAGGTAAAGCCTGATGGAGAACATGCACTTCAGTCTATTAGAAGTACACATGTCATCTTAGTCAAAGCAAAGGGACTGTACAGATACCTCTCAGTGTGTTAACAGTTGTGAAAACATGCCCAGAGTGAAGGAACTCCTGAGGTCTCACATGCAGGTGACCATTTTCCTGTGTTTTGCTGGGTTTATATTCACTGCAGTAAGGGTGTCTTCTGGCATCAGAGATGAAATTGCCATAGAGCTCCCCAGAGTAAAGGTGTTGAATGAGTCTTCTACAGTAATTTGGGCTCGCTCTTAAGCTTTGTGCTATAACATTTAAAACAAAACCTCATGTACCACCTAAAACTTATTTTCAATACATGTTACTCTGTTCAGACTTATGAATGCATGGAAGTGAAGTGTGGCATGAAAAGACTCTTGTGATCATGGCTGTCAGCACTGTGGGACTTGGCTGATGTGGCCATGGATGGGCATTCCTGGTGTTGTAGGCAAGTCTACTCTTAGTTTCGGGTAATTAAAGCAGCAGAAGATTAAAAGGAGGCCCACTGCAGGGCTCTTGCATATTTTCTGTATCCCATTTTCTTCTTCCAATGCATCTTAGCATCCATTGAATGGCAGAGAGGAGGGAGGAAAGGACCTGAATAAATGGAGTGTTCTTGGATCTGAGGACTGTTCGTGCCTGTTGCACCTTCCCAGGGAAATGGTGAGCCAATGTGTCAAATCCATTTGCAAGTGGCAGTATAAATTAAAGCTGGGGGATAAACAGGTTAGAAGGTTAATGAGATGTCTGAACTTAATTGATTTTCCATACAAATTGGCTATAATGTCTTTTGTTTGCTTTCCTCCCCCCCACTCCAGCAGTTACATGAATTATAAGGAGTAGCAGAAGGGATGTGGGGGAGGAGCCATGGCAATTTGGGAAAAAATGGCTAGGAAACCTTGGTCATGTTCCCTAGGGTGTGCTGATGTATGATTTTGGACAGAGTAAGATAGAATTAGAAGCCTGTACCTCTGTCTTATGGGTCTTGGTGGCAGTGGTTGAGCCACAGACAGCAGTGTGGCCTGGCTGTCATGCAGAGTTGTACAGTTCCAGGGTTAATGGAAAGCTTTAATTTAGGTGTGGTGCGGAAGTTCCTGACCTAACACTCAGATGAATAAGAAGGCACTCGAGCTGCCAATTTTTGGTGCTTCTTTTCTGTGTAGATTCCCATTCCTCTTGGGAATACATTTGAGTTAGTGATTGGAGCCACCTCAATGCTATGGGTGAATGAGTGGAGCTGAGATCCTTCCAGCTCATGTGATTCCTCCATGGTGCTGGTGTCATTCAGTACTTCCTCCTGTCTCTGCTGGTTTTCAGCTGACAAGTTCAGCTCAGGAGCGGACAAGGGTTGGTTGGCAGCACTTCTGAGCTGGCACAGCAAGCCCAAAGAAGCATCACACTGGGAGAGGAGCCAACTTTGGAGATGTTCTTGGTCACCACTCTGAGTGGCATGAGGAAGGAAAACCATTGTATGTTCAGGCTACGTGGTGATAAATCACACCTCTTTCTGAGCTCATTTGCTATAAGACCGTGTAGTTAAATCACACTTCAGACTTTTCCACTTGAATTTTATACCAAAAGCTGAAAACTAAAAACCCAGCAAAATCTGTAAGGTGATAATACTAAGGTGTGACTCCTGTTTTTTTTTTTCTGCCTGGAGTACCACACGAAAATGGGGGTTTGTGCTTAACATGAAACTGATAGCAGAATGAACGTGAAGAGTTGCCTGCAGACAACAGTTTTCCCAAAGGAGCCATCTTTTGATTTGAGGGTTCCCATGCAGCTGAGAACAGCTGTACAGCACACACAACCCCACGAGATAGATCAAGGCTTTTAGATGACCACATCATCACAGGAAGGACGAGAGGCTTGGGCTTGGCACCTCTACACTTGTAATCAGGCTTCAGATAAACCAGCCTATGCCATATGCTACAAGATTGGTCAATACTTCAGACTATTTGCTGAGAATATGATTAAGTCAAGGGCTGGGTACAGTAAGTAGGTCGCTGGGCATCATTGATAAATGAGCTGTGTCCTTATCTTGTGTGCGTCACCAGTGGTATTCCGTGACAATGTCTAGTAGTGGGAAGAATTTCTTAGCTGGCTTAGAGCATGTATATCTACTTTTTTTATCAGGCTAAGCAGTTTGCATCTCATGTAATGGTGAAAAGCCACAGGCAAGGCTGCTATTGTTTGGTTGCAGCCATTTCAAAGCATTAGGGCTTCCTTTGGCCTCTGGTTGTAATGCATCAGTGCTTCCAGCAAGGGTTAACTATTCTGTGGTTAAATGGTATAGGTTATAAAAAGAAGGGGGGTTTGTTTTCTTTTGCTATTTACAGCAAAACAACACACCATCAAGCTGTGGTTCCTTCAGAATGCAGGAATTTGTTTGGAAAACACAGACTGCACATTGAATCCATGCAAACTGTAATTTCAGTGCCTTGTTTTCTGTGTAGGCTGTACAGGGTGAAGTCAAGAAAGGATAGACTTTTATTTGATTGCCTTTTTGTTTAGAGACTAAACTTGTACTGTGTCCAGTTCTGGGCTCCTCAATTTAAGAGAGATGTTGAGATATTGGAACATGTTCAGAGAAGGGTGATGAAGCTGGTGAGAGGCCTGGAAGACAAGCCCTGTGAGGAGAGGCTGAGGGAGCTGGGGGTGTGCAGCCTGGAGAAGAGGAGGCTCAGGGGTGACCTCACTGCTGTCTACAACTACCTGAAGGGAGGCTGTAGCCAGGTGGGAGTTGGTCTCTTCTGTCAGGCAACCAGCAACAGAACAAGGGGACACAGTCTCAAGTTGTGCTGGGGGAGGTCTAGGCTGGATGTCAGGAGGAAGTTCTTGCTAGAGAGAGTGATTGGCATTGGATTGGGCTGCCCAGGGAGGTGGTGGAGTCACCGTCCCTGGAGGTGTTTGCAAAAAGCCTGGATGAGGCACTTAGTGCCATGGTCTGGTTGATTGGCTAGGGCTGGGTGCTAGGTTGGACTGGATGATCTTGGAGTTCTCTTCCAACCTGGTTGATTCTATGATTCCCTTGCTAGGTCAGCTGTATGCAGAGTTGACAAGAGCTTCAGATTTTCAACAGCTGTCAAAGGAAAGAAGAGAAGAAAGGCCGTTCTGCTGGAGTTTTCTTGTTGTCTGTCACTTCAACAAATCATTATAAAAGCTACTGTCCATGAGAGTTTGCCAAAGTGTTCCAGAACTCATGAAACCCCAATCCACCCAAGTCCTTTCATTCCTCTGCCAGGACAAGGCTGATCATTACGAAGCTTCTCTAGTTCAAAGCTTTTTTTTCAAACCTTTTAGGTATCTTTTGAGATTGTACAATGTAGTTACTGAGCCAAAATAATTGTTTCAGCCACTGCTTGCTGCTCATAGAGCATGCAGGTGATCAGTTATCGATCGGCAGTGATCAGCTCAAGTAGTCCCAGCCTGATCACACTCTGCTGTGTGGCCATGCCTTTGCTGTTGGAGGTGGGCATCTAAATCCCATTCTAATATGTGTAAAAAGAAAGAAGTAATAAATCAATGTGGCCCCAGAGTTTTTCTCATGCTAATGTCTGAGCTATCTTTAGTCCCTTTGAAAGAGTTCCACAGGCTGGTTAATCTCCCCATATACAAATCTCTTTCATACAATTAATCCTGTAATTTTTTTTTCCTCAGATCTCAGTGTAGGAGAGAGATGGTTTTAGAAACAAATCCATTTAGTTTGTGCTGCATTGGACACAAACCCCTTTTTCTGGAAAGCAGAAACAAAGCTAAAATAAAGGCTTGCTTTTCTGCATGGTCTTGGTTATTATTGGTGGGTGGTGGTAAAATAAAAGATTTCAGAGTTATTCTCTCCCCCAGAGCTTTCCAAGGAAAAGACTGCTTTCAACTCTGAAAAATCTTATGGAAAATCTAAGTGACAAAAGATGCAAAGTCGATGGAATCTTGACCCTGTTAATAGGAATCTTAAAGACAGAATTTCACCTGGAGTTTTAATTAAATATCTACTTGGAGTACCATATTTATACACTTGGAGAGATATGAAAATGCAGAGTTTTACTGAAATACCAATCCTCAGGTATTCCAGCTTTATTCAGAAATGATCCATCTGATTTCCCCCTCACCCCCTTGAAGTGAAGCTTAAGAATAGGAAACGGATTCCTGGACTACTTCAATTACGTTTAAACAGTAGGTTAAACACCATCGGCAAAAGTTGTGCATCCTTTTCCTTCCTTCCCAGCAAGTCCTAGAAGAACTTGGAGAGACATGAGAAGTGTCCTGGGGTACAGACTACTTTCTCTACTTTAGAAACAAGTCTGAAAGTAATAAAAAATAATCAGTGGATATTTTTGGAGAGTTTGAGTCAGCCTATCCTGGCCCTGAGAACACAGCAGAAGCTGTTGCTTTATAGTCAGACCTAATGGAGTAGTTTCATATGGTGATATTTGATGTGCTCACTACTTTGGATTAAGGCTTGTGGAAGTGAGATGTGGAGGATGGTGGCTGTAGTAGAAAGATGTAAGGATGCTTTAGAGCTAAAAGCAAACTCAATTTCGTAAAGGAGACAGAGGTCTATGAAACCAGTAGGAAGAGACAGCATCATTGTTCTGGGCTGGGCATCACACAGACAGTTACTGCCATCCATAATGTAGCCCTGGGCTGAGATCATAGCATGGTGATGTATTTTATGTGACATAATACCTCTAGAGACACTGTGGTGCTAAATACATAGGTTACATGAACATGATTACTGCATCAGTCTTAATGCTCCTGCTTGAATGTTATGGAAAGCAGATGTACACAAGTTAGGTAGTTCTATGAGAGAGCTGGAACTGAACCAAATGGTGAAGAAAGCAGCTCTTGTAAAAGGTAGAATGTCCTAACTCTCACATTTTATTTTTTTAAGAGGGATATGTGTGTGCATGCAAGATCAGACATGGTCTAGTGATGGACAATATGTCTGGAGTTTGGGCAGCATCTCCTAACAGTCCCCACAGCACAGGGATAGATGAAGTTGTCTAACAGTTTGCTAATTTTCTCCTCCTTGCTTAGTTTGGGCTTCTGTTCCTACTTAGAAAAACTGCAAACCCCTCTGGATTTCAGATCCAGTAATTTAAGCACACTTAACCCTGACACTCACTCCTCTCGTGCATAATACAAAGGGAATTTATCCATTTATCCATAGAAATGCTGCCTGAGAGCAGGGCCTGGCTAAAAGCAAATTTTTAAATGACCAAAAATGTCAATAATGCTTTGAGTAATATGACTGCACCACATAGGATACCAGAAAGGTGAAGCGTGGGGCATGTAAAAGAATATGCTGCAGTGGGAGTCTCTCTAATCTGTACCATATTACTCAATTTTACAATAAAATAGCATAAGTGGTTCAAATCACTTGTTCCTCCTCCAGTGTCAGCAGGCTGAGCAGAGAGTTGATAGAACCTAATGCTTTAGCAACTAAAATACAACTGGCATTTACTGTAAGCATCTTTGTCAGTGGGCTGGAGAGATGCGCATGTAGCTAATGTATCAGAGGTTCTGAATGCCAGGACTTGGCTCATCTTTCTGCCTTCCCAAAGGTTTTCTTTTTTTTTCTTCACCTAGGTAACTGAAATGTTCCTCAATTTGTTGTTGCCTCAATCAGTTGCATCTCTATCTGATCTAATAGTCTTCTGTGCTTGTGTAGAGGAAAAAATTTGGAGAAGCAACCTAACCACTTCTTCAGCCCCACCTGATCTTGCTTAAGTGGGAGGAAGAAATAGCCCCACCTGATTCTGCTTAAGTGGAAGGAACAAATAGCCCCACCTGATTCTGCTTATATGGGAAGCAGCAAGAGGAAGCTTCAGGAGGTGTGTGTTTGGCAGCCTTGATGCTGATGTGTTATTTGGCATGGAACAAGTGGTTATATATTGCTCTGCCTGTATTTCCTAATGCTGACCATGTGAGTCCCTTTCACTTGGCAACAGCTGAGCTTCTTTTCCATGTCGTTTTGGCCTTCATTGCCTTACAAGTAAATCACTATAAGGGTTAGATGTGAATGTCTGCTGGAAACAAGAGAGAGGAGTCAGCTAATGACAGGTTTCCATGGAACAGAAGGTGACTTGAAGTTGAAATCTAATAAGTAAGTATCCTTATTAACTTGGGACATCCAGGGCACAGCAGCCAACTTGTACAGCTGTTTTTGTAGGTAACAGCAGGAACCTGATGGCCACACTAGTGTCAGGGCTTTCTAAGTTTGTCACTTAGATGAATTGATTATAGAATTATAGAATGGAAGGAAATTGGAAGGTATTTGAAGAAATCTTTAGGAAAAACTATTTATCCAGGCTAAAGTAAGATGTCTTTCAACCCTCTTTTCGTGTACCTTGGGGATATCTTGCTACCTTCAGGTAACCTGATTGCTAATGTTGTTCCTTCCACTTTGAGCACTGCAGAGCTGGAGTTAGAATAATTTTAACCCATTCATTCTCAGCCTGAATCTGGCTGGTTTAGGATTTTGTTGATACTATTTTGTATAATTTTTTTCAGCCCAGCATGAGTAGCTTTGTTGCTTAATGACAGAAATGGTTGTTGGCAACGTATTAACATCTCGTCTTTCAGTTGTTACACCCTGTCACAGCGTCATATGCTTGTTAGGGCAGGCTGCACCTCTCTTCTCCCTGTGGGAGCAATCCCTTCTCCTACTCCAAATTGCCTCTTGCTTGTGTGGAGCCTGGGCTTTGTAGCAGCTGAGAGACAGGGTATGTTTATCCAAATACACGCGAGTGTGTCATCTTTGCTCCTGACTAAATCGTAGCTGCGTGGGATTTCAGTGGCACCAGGAATAAGCCTTCCAGTTTGCTTTAACAGTTGTTGTCTCCAGCTCTGCTGTTTAAGTACAGGGTGTCGGGTTGTGCAGGGTGGCAGACTGTGTGTCTGGCACTTCCTCTGCAAAGTTGTGCTTGTTTGGGTTTGGTTTTACATGCTAGTAGTGTTCTGTACTCCTGTCCTCCTAAAATAAAATGTGGGAGGAAAAAACAACACACCCCAGCAAGTAAAAACAGTTAGCCATGGGTGGGGACTGAGTTGGAAAGTGCAGCCAAAGGAGAAACAAAGACAAGCTGTATTGAAGGACTGTGATTTCCAAGCAGCAAGCATGGAAACGCTACAGGAGATGAGCTGCCTGGTGGTTTATCCTTAGAAAGTTTCACCCAGTGAGTACAGGTAAGCTGAACTTTCATCTGAGGTTCATACTCCCAGATCATTGTGGATACTGTCAGGGGAGATGCCACTGCCCAGAGAAGCAGAGACCTTATAGGTCTTTTAGAGATGTGCCTTATGAAGGACCAGTAGTGGCAAGTGCACACTTTTGCTTTGAAGTGCTAGAAAGTGCCTTTTAAATCTTACTACAGATTCATTGGAGTCCCTAGCTGAGTAATGCTGAGGTGTGCTGGCCTGCAGCTAATCTTTAACAATAGCAGTGGATCTGTTAAGTGCCCTCGGTGCTCAGCAGGGAGGTAGTAAGTTACTGAGGAGGAAGAATCTTAGAGCATACCATGGTCTGAACTAGCTGTGTAGCCCTGCATACCCTTCCAAGTGTATTGTAGTGGGACCTGGCTCTCTTACACCTGTATTCTAGGTATGAGCTTCCTTCTATCCACGTGGTTTTGTAGCCTCAGGCTGCAAAGTGGTGCCATACAAAGCTGCCAAACATAACAAGGAAATGGCAAACAAAACATTTGCCAAAAAGAAGATCCTTGTTTCTTTCTCACGGGAGGAGTCTTATTTGGTTCCTTGAAATTAAGCAAAATGAGATGGACCTACAGGTACAAGCTCTAGTAGTTCCTATTTAGAAGAACCTAGTGGTGGATCTAATGCAGTATCTTCTGGTGGAACTATTGGCTGTGCTCATGAGATGTTCCTGCAGTGCCTGTTCACTGTACTAAGACAAGGAGTCCAGCAGACTGTTGTACACAGCAAAGTGGAGAGAACAGGAGGGCAATGAGATTTGTGGTGTTTCCTGTGAGCTTCGTACAGGACAGCATGGCATGCAGCTGTACAATAAACTCTGGCTGTGTGTACTGCATGTTGTGCTAAAGGGCTGTCATGCTGTGGGTAAAATGGATTTTCCTGGCAATTTGTCACTTGTGCCTGTGGTCTTCCATGGCAAAACTCATCTGGGCACAGAGTGATGGTAGTGCTGGGCTACTGGAGATGTTGGGGGTGTGCTGCAGGACAGCATGTGCCAGAACACTGGATGGAGAGAAGGGAGAGGTCTGCTATCTCCAGATGTTCCTTCAAGCAGGTTCCCAATCCTACACCCCAGAGCTATAAAACCTTGGATTCTCCCAGGTCTGAGGAGGGGGTTCAGAGTGGCTCTTCCCCCTGGGGCAGGTGGGAGTAGAGACTCCTGTTGTGCAGGAAAAGATATCTGATAACACTGCAGGTAGTGCTCTGCCTCAAGCAGCTGATATCTCAGGCTTCTGGAAAAGAATAAAAGGATTGGGAGGAGAAAATAAAAGGATTGGGAGGAGGAGGTGGTGTCTAACTAGGAAGTCTGTAGTAGATGAATCATAGCACCTGTGTGTAGCCTGATTTCTTCCTCTAGGGCTAAGTCAGGTGTAAGGTAGCTTTCAGCAGCAATGCCCATTACTTTAAACCAGGGTACTCTTACTTTAAGGCTGCACATCACTTTCAGTCTCTAGCTCTTGTGCAGCCCACACCATGCCAATTCTGAGCTCTGGAGGTCCCAGAGTCAGCCTTGATGCTGGTTATCAGGTTGGGTTAGTGTTGCCTCTAGCTCATCTTAACTGGTTCCTTTGTCCTGAGAAAACCTGAATGTTTGAGACCTGTAACCTCATTTGTGGAGCCTTGAAGATCCTGAGGTTTGTGACTTCAGACTCGGAGGTTTATTCTGCATGGAGGAATAAAGAAGGTGAAAGATGCCTGTGTATAGGGAGAAAAATAATGGAAAGCTAAAACTAAAGTAAAATGTGGGGGGGTCTTTTGCTTATTTCATTGTTGAGGAGTTAGAATTATTTCAAGCAGATCTTGCCATGTTTTAATAGTTTGTTACATGAGCTGGTTCTTGTAACTTGTGTGGTAACTCCTAGAGTAAATGAAATGATCTTGAGAGCTGCAATTCTGAATTGAGTGGCTCTTCACAGCACAGGCCAGGTCTGCAAAGAAACATCAAAGGAAGAGAGACTCTGTGCAAGGCAGTGCAAAGAGGCACCGTGACAAAGGTTTGATGAGCAAAAATTTGAAGTCAAGAGAAATAATACAGTGTAAGAAGGGTGGCAGTGCAAAAAGCTGAGAAAGCAGGTACAATCCTGAGTTGGGCTTGCTCTCTGTTAGGGAATTCTTCAGACAAAAATCTCTACCAGATCCCAGAAAGTTGGTTTTATAAACTATCAGAGGAGTGCTCAAAGAAACCTTGAGGCTTTAAAGCAGATTAAGCCTGGACCAGACATACTGAGGAGATCTGGGGTGGGGGAGTGGACTGGATTTCAGTGAGTTTACACTTAATGCAATTCCTCAATATTAACATCTCCTTGTGAGTGGTCTGGACTGTAATACATTTGTACTTTCAATCATGTCTCTGTGTAACTGTTTCAGTTTTGGGATTTTATTGCTTGAAACTTTTTTTTGGAGATGCTTCCTAATGAGTCTGGTATTGTGCCTGGTGAAGGCACAGGGTAAGGGATGGCATCTTACTCTGGTGGGGGAGAGGATTCAGAGGGGTTTATCAGTGGTGCTTTGTGCCCTTCCCAAGCACACAAGGTTTTGAGTTGTGTTTGCCACTTCAGTGTGCAGTGGTTTCAAACAAGCAGTGTCTCAGAAGCTGTAGCACCCGTGTCCAAGGAGATCACAGAACTTCAGAGGTTGGAAGGGACCTCCAGAGATCATAGAATCCAACCTCTTTGCCAAGGTGTTAAGGAGGGGTTTTCATCCGGGTTAGGAGCGAATTGTAATGAGGCCAATGTAAAATTATTAACTGGTTTATTAATTACATAAAGAAAATTTCCCCAAATTTATTTACAATAAACACCCACAGATTCTATCATAGAATCAACGAGGTTGGAAGAGACCTCCAAGATCATCCAGTCCACTAGACCATGGCACTAAGTGTCTCATCCAGGCTTTGTTTAAACACCTCCGGGGCCGGCGCCTGGATGCGGTGTCTGTGATGCAGTTGGTAGAACTATTTTGCAGAATGTCAGTCAAATAGAATCAAATTAAACGAGTTAGGAAAAGTTTTTAGCAACCGTTTAAAACTAGAGAGATTGCAGCACAAACTGCAGTTTTAAGGCTAAGCATAAACTTTCACAGACCTGAGTAAAGAGGGTTAGGTTACTCAATGGATAGGAGTCTTAACATTTGTGCTCCAAAAGCATAAACGGGGAAATAATCTAGTGACAGGCCTATGGTGGACTTCACATGCGATGGGGCTTTGCTGCTTGTTTAGTCAGGATTGAGCAGGTCGTCTGAGAAGGCCCAGAGACACGAGAGAGGCCTTCCATGGCTCTCAGGAGATCATTGGGTGGTCAGCAGCCGCCTGGGCAAAGCAGGGTCCAGGTTTGCGGGCTGGAACAGTCTGATGGAGTGCTGAGTATAGCAAGGAGTCGGCCCCCGGACTGGCACGGTGGGCTGACAAGTCCCTGTGTCGAAACTCGTTGCTAGGTCGTTACCTGTCTTCGGGCTTGATCGGGCAGGCTGAGGGCTGCCGGTCGTAGGCAAGTCCCCGCTTAGGCGCGATGCAAAGTGTGGTGGCGCACAGAGGCACGTAAAGCAAACGGGTAGCGAACACAACAAAAGCAGCGGCAAACGCGCGAGTTTGCTAGGGGTTTGAAGCATTTTGGCGAGCGTCTTTGACCAATAGCAACAGGTAAAGCCACCCCTAGAACCAGTCCGGAGTTATGTCTCCAGAAAACGACGATGCACAGGCCTAGGATCCTGAGCTGTGTTTGTCACAAAGCAAGCTGCAAAACAAGGCTATATGTGGGGTCTGTCATAGACTGAGAGGCGCCAAAGCTTTTGTCTGCTTTCCCGCTTCTTCCACCCGGAAAGAAGCGGGAAGGGGGGGAGGCAAGGTGGGTATTCAGGCAGGCGTTTAGGGCATCTGATGGGTATGTGTTATAGGCATAATTCGGTCCTTCCACCACACAAGGCAGGATTACCTAGGGTGGTTTGCACAGGAATGCATCCGGGGATGATGAGGCAAGATGAAAGATTTACTGCAGATTTAAATTGTATTGAGTTCTCAGTACTAATGTGACAGTTTGGGGAACATTATCAATGGCTTTGTTAGGGTAAAATGCAGATCTTTACACATGGGACACTTTTTTACCTGCTAAAACCTCCTATTTTTGCTTAACAGTGTAGTTTAGAGTAACCATTTGCTGGGATAAATATGCCCACTCTAAGAACTTAACAATATCGATTAGTAGAGGCCAAAATCAGTTAGGTTGTGTCCTTGGTTTTGGTGATAACCAGGCAAGGCAACAGTCAGATGTTCTTTCAAATTCTACTGCTGCAATTAGAATCTGAGCTGTTTGTGTGAGCTGGGCAGGAATGTGCTGGTATTTACCCAAATTTTTGGAGAAGACACTTAGCAGAGGAATGTGCTCTGCATGCTCACCATTCCACTAGGAAACTGTGCATATAAAGCAAACTCCAAGCAAATATTTGAAGGGCCACAGAGGCTTCAGAAGAACGGCATGTCCTCTAGGGTTTAGGAAGAGCAAGTCATCCCCACATACTAAGTTATGCCTTGCCCTTTCTGTGATGGAGCATCCCCAGCAAGGCTGCTACCTGGGTTGTTACAATAACCCTCTATATTTCGTTTCAATATGTGTCTATGTGAGTACCTGATGCTCAGAATGGGATTACGAGAGATAAATTGCTGCTGAAGTTGGTAATAACAGAAAGCGAACCTGTCTGACAGCATCTGCCCTGTGATCTTCTGAGAGCAGGTAAAGGAATCCTTAATGAACGTTTTGCAAGGGTGGGGTAGTGTTTCTTGTGAATAATTACTTTTGGAGAGTTACAGCATGAGTTGTTGCCTGGGTTAGAGTAGCCTAATGAATTTCTGTAAACTAGCTCCTAGCCTATAGTGAATGCTGGGTTTGAGGGGAAAAAAAGCCATAATGCTTGTTGTGGGCTGAGGGGAGGGAGCTGGCTCAGAAATGTGTTAAAGGTAACATAGGAGCGTGGTGGCTCTCAACTGTTGTCAAAACACTTCCAAAACCTCTTTGTGCTACTCCTGTTTGCCTTGCTGTAGACAGGAGACACCTCAAAAACGGTCAGAGACCCTGCTGTAGACATGATGTGCATGTGGACATGGTGATGTGCACAGGTCTGAGGCCAGGAGACCCAGGAATACTTTATCTGCACTGTTAAACTGCTAAAGCGGTTCAAGTCAGAACCGTTTTGAGGCCTTCAAATTCCAACTTCCAAATTCCAAGCCATTGGAAGCCACTTAGGTGGTGGTTGTGTGCAGAGCTATAGCAAACCTAGAACAGGAGCAGTAGCTGCATCTTAAGCTTTTGTTTGGTGTGCTGAGTGCTTGGTGAGAGGCTGTTGTTAATCGCTGTCACGGCAGGAGCACAGCCCATTCTCCAGCAGTGCTCAGTCAAATTGTCATCATTCTAGACCTGTGTCTTGGATTGCTGCAGATTCCTTATTAAAAAGTAGGGTCGAGTGATGGAAAATGGGAGGTTACTGTAAAGGAGCAGATAATTAAATCCTTATCTCAGGACTGAATGCATGTTGCTCCTGAAGAAGCCTTGGCAGACTATTCTGTGAGCTGCTGGAGTGATTAGAAAGGGGCAATTCCCCTCAGTTTGGCCTGTGCTGGGGTTCAACAAGGCTCGCTCTGGTTGTGTCTCTTTGTGTCAAGAATATTGATAAGCATGTCCCCTCCGCTGTGTGGAGGTAGCTGCTGGTCAGGAGGGGTAAGCAGATTGCCACCACAAGACTCAGTGCTGCATTTTAATACAGGTAATGTCAGAGCTTGGATAAAGCAAGAAGTGTGGGGTGGCTTGAGGGCAAATCTGGAAAAGCAAAGGCAGGAAGGGTTGAGACCTCAAAGAGAGTATCTTTCGGTATTGTCCATGCTCCAAGAGTAAAGCTAGGTGGCTTTACGTGTGGAATGGGACTGCTGAAAGACGCTTTTGCTTCCCAAGAAATCACTGTCCCAAAGCAAGGCACTCTTGTGCAGATAAGGAGAACATATAAGGGCCTCATTTGACTGGAGAAGACTAGCTTCAACTTGTTAAAGCCTCCCAGGCAACTGTACAAGTGTAATGCTTATGTTTTCATGAGATTTCTGCAGCTGTGTTGTGCACTATGGAGTCCTCATGCTTCTCATGTTAAATGCCCTTTCAGCTTGGCCAACGTGAACACGATGGAGATTTTGTTCAACAATGAAAGCTTCAGGTGAAGCTTGTATAAATCATCTAAAAGAATTGAGTGATTTAATATCCTATCTCCAACACCAGCCAGTACCAGCTCCTTCAGGAGTCGGTCTTTCAGAAGTCTTGTGTGTTGGGATGGTTTTCCTAAGAAGTGTTCTTTCTTGACTTGCAGTTCTAAACTGGCTTGTTTCCAGAAGTATCCAATTGGCTTTTAGTCCTGGTAAAACTCCAGTTTGTCATAGATTAAAGATCATTATCTAACCCTGGTGCTAAACCAAATTTCTCAGCACCACATCTCTGTCTTTTAAATAGCTCCAGGGATGGGGATTCAACCACCACTCTGAGGAGCCTATTCTGGTGTTTGAGAACTCTTTCAGTGATGACTTGTTTTTTCCTAATACCCTATCTAAACCTCCTCTGGTGCAGCTTGAGCCCATTTACTTAGACCTTGCTCTATAAAAGGCCAAATGTCATGCCTTTGTGCTTTGAAGGTGCAAGAATTTCATCATATGTGTTTATGGTTTGCTGGAGGAACATAGTCTGAATTTCTGAATTCGAGGAGGGGGGGGAAAGCTACAACATGAATAAAACATACTCAGTATTTCTAGAGGCATGATGTCTTGATTGAATGGTTTTAATCAGCATAATTTAAATACTCTCTCATTGCTTAGCAAACAATGTCCTAGTCAGCTTACACAAATACTGAAAAACCAAACTAGGCAATACCCCTGCTGGGGTATTCTTATCTTACCAGTGTGGTTCTTGTCTGTGTACATAAATAGGATGAAAATGATGCATGCCAAGGAGGTAAGGGAAGCTCTTCTGCAGGAGTACAGAAATGCTTGTTTGAGATGTCAGTTCAGAACACATCTCCTTGTCTGCAAAATAGTTTGAGGCACTGCTTCTAGAAATAGCTTTGGGCACCTTCTGTGTTTTTGCTGTGCAAGTGATTTGGGATTAAGCACATTTTGAGCAAAGAGTCTGTTTTAAAGCAACAGCTGAGCAGAAAGGAGGAAACCCCCAAGATGTATCCTATAAAGATTCATTTAAGGAATAAATATTGCCAGTATAAAGCTGTCTGTGTGTTCTTAAAACGCATGCACAGCTCTGCAGAGTAAACTGCTTTTTCTGCCTCTTGTTTTGACAGTCTCTGCACATAAAGCTGGCCTTGTCACTTAGCCATTAGGTTAGGCAGAGTGCTGTATTTGAGCTTACCCTCTCTGCACCTCTCTCCTGCTTGCTTAGAATTAAATGGGAAGATGACAAGTCCTGGAGGAGAGGTGTTACCAGGCATACAGCACATGACCTCTCCTTCAGGAGCCCCGAAGGTAGCTGCTGTAATAACTAACAGGCAAGTTATGGCTTGTTTTTGCTTGGGGATCCCAACACTCCTAGAAGCACTGGCAGATTGTTACATGGCTGCAGGGCCCTGTGAGATGGGTGCAGCTCCCTGGATCCAAGTGCAATGAAACTGGAGGTTCATACAAATTAGTGCTGCAAGAAATGAATGCAAATAGCAGAAGAGACAGAACAGGAGGAATTCCCATGTCAATATTGAATCCACAGGCTGGTACTTGTCCGATACTGCTCTGTAGTTGCAGTCAGTCCTAAGTCTGAATAACAGACTGAGTGGTCCTGCTCCCCTCTATTCCAAAAGAAGACATAAACATAGGCTCTGAGCCAGGATTATGTCCGAGGCTTTCTAACAATATCTTTCACTACCTTAACGGCAGTCTCTTCCGTCAGCTGAACACCTGCTGTTGGAGTGTCTGTGGTGAAGCTGCACAGCCACTCTGTAGGGACAGCACATTGGCATAGCTATGTACAGGAATAACTGCACTGCTGCTCACCAGGAGCTCTCATAAATCCAGCCACTTTTGTGGTGGTTGCCCAGCCTTGTCTGTAAGGAGACTGCCTTCTGATGTCCCTGCATTTCTAAAAGCTGGTGGTTAAATGCCCTGTAATGCTAAATGGAGGATGAATTCTCGAGGCTTTCCAGGCACACTGATGCTGTTACACAGGGATGCTTGCCAAGGTGCTCTCATCCGAGCTCCTTAGTGAAATCTGAAACTGTTTGAAGCTATCTGGCTTTCAGGGCTGCTCTGCACAAACAAACCTGTTCTGCTGCTTTCATTAAAAGGTTGCTGAATCCATAGTTCTCTGTAAAAGAAAATCTAAACCAGCTCTAAAATAACCTTAGAAAAAGTGATGTTGCTGCTTTGAAGGAGGAGAAACATGATAGAGCCGTGTCTGTGTCTTTGCTAAAGTCTCCTGCTCACTGCAACAGCTTCTTGTACAACTGCCATTTGTTGTTGTGGCCGTGAGTT
This sequence comes from Tricholaema leucomelas, assembly GCA_013400475.1. Classification (NCBI taxonomy): domain Eukaryota; kingdom Metazoa; phylum Chordata; class Aves; order Piciformes; family Lybiidae; genus Tricholaema lacrymosa; species Tricholaema leucomelas. Next base: position 147,581 of record WAAF01008998.1, on the reverse strand, counting down.
ACGACCCTGTGATCCCAGTGTGTGGATGCTGCTGGGCATGGTGAGTACAGCTGTGGGAGTGCAGCTTCTTTCTTGGCTTTGCTGTTCTGCGCTGATCCGCTCACTTGGAACCTTCACATTTGTTTTTCTTGTTCCTCACCATCTTCAGTCTGGTGTCATCTTTCACCTCCTTATTTCTAGGCTCTGTTTTGGAAATTGTCACAAGATGTTTTCAGATTAATCTTTCCCTCTTCACCCCCTGCGTCTTTCCCATCTTGCTGTGGTCTATGAGTCTTTTCATTGCTGTCTTGCTTCCTACGCTACTGAGACAGGAAAACCTACCTTCTGTAGGGCTGGTTTCAGGCCAAGCCTGTGCTATTTGGAAACACTGCACTTGCCAAAAAGGAACACCAAATCACAGCATTTGAACTACCACTGTGCTGCCACTGGCTGTAAAGGCAAGAACAAAAACGTGCACAAAATCAGTTGATCTTTTCACATCTAACTGTGCATTTACATGGTGTGAAAGTGTATAGCCATGCAATGGGAACCCAGCACAGCCAGGTACAATATATTCCCAGGGAGGTCTCTGCCAAGGGTGGGAGCAAGAGCAATATCCTGCTTGCATTTCCTGGGCTGCTGGCAGGTAAGAGCAGCAAGGTCACCGATTTTTTCCAAAACTGGTTTCATTTTGTGGGGGTGTTTGTGGTTTGTGTCCTCCCCATGAAGAGCAGGTTTACTCTCCCTAGAGATCCCCTTGGCCTAGCAGCAGTATCTGCACATGTGACTGTGCAAGGAAGAGTTTGGACAGAGCATGGAGAGTGGCTCTGAGGACGTAGGGTATGCCCCAAAACGCATGTAGTAGCCTCTTTCATTCAGAGGATGGGGAAGAACTGTAGGCAGCAGACAATCCTTGGAGCTGGCTTCTCTTATTAAAGGACTAGATATGTTTGTTGTGACAGGAGGCTTGTTGCTGCTCCAGTTTGTTGGTAGTCAGAGTCCTTTGCCCTGAAAGGTAAGAAGGCTTCTGTGATAGGAAACAAGAGATATGCTGCAGCTGCAGCAAACACACTTCACTTGCTCATACACCCTGTGTTCTGGACATCTATGGCCGGTTGTGCTGGTGATATAACTTTTCAGGGAAGGCTCTTCTCTGTTTAGAGAGCTGAGCTCCTGGCCTGGATGGATGAGCATCTTGGCAGGTACTAGGTGCTGGCCGCTCCTGCTTCCATGCAAATTCCTGAGGACTGCCAGCATCTGCCCTGCTTTGGATGGTTCATGACTGTCGCTGTACCTCATCCCCAGGTGCTTGTGGCAGTTGTGCTTTCTTCCTCTGATTTGCTGTGGAGCAGGCTTTCATTTTCCTCTTTAGAGAGCAGCTTTGTATCCCCAGGAGCCCTCTGAAGAAGCACTGGCTGGTTTGTCTGGGCTATCCCTTAAACATCCCTCATTTAAAAGTCACTGCAGAGGATATCACACCTGCAGCAATGATAACAGGTCCATGTCTTGCTGCTGTAGCGAGGGCAACTGTTAATAGCTTTCCATTAAAGCAGAGATCCTGATGCTATTGTGCCATGGAGGGGAGCAAGCATTCTGGTGCCATTCTCTTGCAGGGTCCAGCACAGCCTTTGCTCCTGCATCTGTGTGTGCCTCGGGAAAGCCATAGTGAGCATGTGCTGCTGCAGGCTTTCTCTGTTCCTGCTTTACTGGACCAGTTTAACAGCAGAGTTGGGATTTGCTCTGCTATGGTTTCTCCCATCTATTTAATAGGTGCTTGTGGGCATCTAATAATCAACCCCAAAATGAAATGCATGAGGAGGTAGGGCTGCAAAGAGGAGATGGATGAGCATTCAACTGTGTATGCGTGGGCTCCACATCTCTGGGGATGTATGTTCATAAATGCTGTATTTGATGGCACAACAGAGACATAATTACAGGCCTGTTTTCTGTCACAGCTGTGCTGTCATCTTGTACAGACCAGGCATAAATTTGGGGGTCTCGGGGGAAAATATTGTGTGTAATTATGTGTGCGTATATTTTAACATCACCCATGTAAGCTAAAATGAAGAGAAACTTCCCATGTATTTACTATCACATCATGCCTGTCCTTCCCCCTCCCTTGCTCCTGTGTCAGTAGCTGTGGATTTTTAGTATTTCACTTCAGAATGCTTCCTCTCTTCAGTTTGTTCTATATTCCTAAACCTGAGAGGATGCTTTTTCTGGGTCAGACCTGGAGAATCAGCAGGATTTGTACTTTCTGCTCATTGCATCTGCATGTCTCAGAAGTCAGCAAGTCATCTGGCACTTTATCTTTTTTCTCCCCCAAAAAAGTCTTTTAAACAGTAAAGGTGGTTTTAGATAGAAGCCTCCCTTCCAGCTACTGAACCTCAAAGTGTAATGCCACCCAAGAATGCTAAAAAAGGTGGGATGTGGGGGGGTAAATCTCCATATTAAACCACAGTAAAGCCACAGCAGACTCCCTTGAGTATCTCTAATGCCATTACAAAACAGACATTTGGAATTTTTTGCCACTATCACCATGCAGTTGCTGACAGTAATGCAGAAAAGCAATACATGGAGGGAGCTCTGCCCTTGTGAATAAAATATTAGAATAAAAACTGTTTTAAACTATTTTGGATTAATCTGCAGTATTTTGTAGGAACTACATGGAGTAAATGTTTAAAACATTCCTGTCAGCAGGCATGCAGTCCAGGGAGGTGGTGGAGTCGCCATCCCTGGAGGTGTTCAAAAAAAGGCTAGATGAGGCACTTAGTGCCATGGTCTAGTTGATTGGACAGGGCTGGGTGATAGTTTGGACTGGATGATCTTGGAGGTCTCTTCCAAACTGGTTGATTCTATGATTCTTCCAAACTTGGCTTATAGAACATTTACAGTTCAGACCACGATTCTGTTGAAATTAATGGAGAAGCTTTTGTCCCTGATTAAAAACAGGGAAAACTTCATCCTGTGGTGACAGAAGCCTGTTGATGTCATTTACATAATGCACCATATAAAGACATCTCCTAAATTGAAAGTGGCTTCCTTTGGTTGCAGAAAGCCACTGCGTTTTCTGCTATAAATAATGAAACCAATTTTTTTTTTTTTTCAGCAAAAATGATCCCTTTGGGAAAGACTGATTAAGGCCATTCCCAGCATCTTGGAGCTTTTAATGTCTCTTGCAGATGGTCTGCTTTGTCTGTGGGGCTGGTCCTCAAGCCCTGGCTGGCAGTTGCGAAAGACTTGATGTGTGCTCAGTCCTGCTGGTGTTACACAGATCTGTCCACCCACTAAAGCTGTGAGAGAACTGTTTTGTGTCACATTTCAGGCTAAGGATTGGAGATATAGAGTAGAATCAACCAGTTTGGAAGAGACCTCCAAGATCATCCAGTCCAACCTATCACCCATCTCTATCCAATCAACTAGACCATGGCACTAAGTGCCTCATCCAGTCTTGCCTTGAACAGCAATTCCACTACCTCCTTGGGCAGCCCATTCCAATTGCTTCCAACATTGCTGATAGTGGGATAGGAGTAGACTTAAATGCCATCACTTTATCTGTGTCAGGTATATTTTATCCATTTAGACTCTTGAAAAGGTCATTATTTGGTTGGAGTTTGGTCTGTGAGGATTCACTGATGTTTGTGTAGCAATTTGTGATCCGATACTAAGATGAAATCATGTTTCCTTGTTGCTGTGAAAATGTAAGTGGTGTTGACTTTGAAAGCAATAAGGTTTCTGCCAGGGAAGGTTTTCTTGGCTCTGTTCTGAGGGTAAATTACTTTTCAGGGGCACTCTATTATGCTGGGTCATTTAGGTGGGAAGACTCGCTGCTCTGGGAGGTGCTGCCACAGTCTGAGAAATTAGAGGTGCCTGAAGGTGCAGGGATTTTAAACACAGTTCGTGCAGGGGAGATGTCTTAGCTGGTGGCTCTCTGAGTGGCAGCTTTGAGGTCTTTTAGATTTCATTAAGTGTCAGGTTTCATGTGAAATTGTAGCAGAGGAGTGCTGAAGGTTGGGGCTGCAGGAGATGCAGCAACAGGTGTTTCAACTTGCAAGCTGTTGAAAGCTGCTTCAAACCTGGAGCACTTCTGCTTTCATCGATACTGCTGAAGACTAAAGAGCAAAGCTTGAATGATTAGGAGTTCAATTAGCAAAATTTAAGTGAGGAGGAACTGTTCCTACTGTGTGTTGTGAACAACCTCAGCCAGTAAATAACACTCTTGTGGCCTTTGGTTAAAACTTGCAGAAAGTGAGTTAGCTGCTTGAGAGCACAGAAACATCAAAGCTACCAGGCAGAACTGGAACAGCCTCCTGTTAGTGTAATTCCTGCTTCTCTGCTTCCTTGTATCATGGACATAAAGGGAAGAAATCCAGGAGTTTGAGAGATGAACCCACTTTCTATGGAAGAACTGAGGAAAACCACTAGCAGTAGCTGGCTTGAGCTAGAATTTGTTGCTTCTATGTAGTAGTCAAGGTTGAAATTATCTCCTGATATTTCTTTAATTTGTAAAATGCTGAGAAGATGATAATCCGTGAGCCAAAGCAGGTGCTCTTTAAAATGAAGTACATGGATATCTGCAGCAGACTAGGCTAAGCCTGGGCCCTGCACTGCAGCAGAAAATTGTGTGAGCTGTTTGCCTGGGTAGATCTGGAGAAGCTTGTGCATATGGGTTAGGGCATCAGATGGTGTAAATGAGGAGCTCCAATGAGTTAATGTGATTTAGAAGCATTCAGGGTTGGAAGGGACTACAAAGATCATGGGCAGGGACACCCTACCCTAGATCAGACTGGCCACAGCCTCATCTAGCCTGGCCTTAAACACCTCCAGGGATGGGGCCTCAACTGCCTCCCTGAGCAACCTGTTCCAGGGTTTCACCACTCTCATGCTAAAGAACTTCCTCTTCATGTCCAGCCTGAATCTGTATCAGCTAAGGATCCAGGTGGCTATGTAAGCAATGTGGAGAACTGGTTACCAGAAGAGCATCTGCCATTCCAGGTTAGAGGGCTGATGGTGTCAGTAACATGGCTTAGAAAGAAAAGGTATCTCCTGATCCTGTCCGTGGGAATAACATTTCTTCATGACCCTGTCTTGTAGTCCCACTGACTGCCTCAAAGCATAAATGTAATTTACCCGTGTGAGTAGAACCTATTTCTGCAGCTTTCTGAGTGCTGAGGTGAATTAGCTGGTAGCTGTTGCCTGAGCCTGGCGACAAACCTGCAACCAGCTAAGCCAGCTGCCCTGGAATTGAGGAGGATACTCTGGGTATTGACATGGAAGGAGCAATACTCCTGCTCTGTTCAGAGCAGAGGTTCAAATCTATATAAGTTGTCGTCTTATTCTCTCACCTCACAGAGGTGTTAAATGTTGCCCTACAAGGTGTGTGCCTTGGGCTGGGTTTGTGTCTCAGCCTTTTGTCACAGCTCTGCTGTGGTGAATAGGAGCCACTGGCTCTTCTCAGTACTGAGCTGAAGCACCTGTGTGAGCCTTACTGCTGCACTAATCCTGTGCTGTGGTGTGTGATGCTCTGCCAAAGATCTCCCTTTGCGTCCCCACGCCCTGGGGCAGGCAGGCTGCAGAGCAGTGGTACCTGTTGTGCTTGCTCATGTTGGTGGTACCGTCGCTTTCACTGATGCTCCCAATTTACCCTCCTACTTCAGGTATTGCAAGTGGAATGAGCTGGTCTAAAATAAACACACTACAGCTGTTATGAATGGGATGGTAGAATTGGTGCTCTGAACATTGCTAGGTGTGTATAAACAACAGAGGGGGTGGATTAAAGTGGAACTAGTTAGTATTTTTAAAGGGAAAAAAAGGCAAAAGCTGAGTCCTCTTCAGGGCTGTAAATATGTTTGTCAAATTCAGAAGTGTTTTGATTCAAGGCAAAGTCCATAAGATACTGAAAAGCAGGTTTGCTGCTGACTTGAAATCAAAATGAAGCTGAAAATCACAGCACCAAATGAATCATCTTTTGAGTTAATTCTTGCAAGTAATACTGTATAAACTCTTTAGATCCAAAGGGGATTACAGGCAAATACTGAGCTGATGGAGGAGTTTAAGGATGCTCTGAATTGCAAAGCAGGCATTTAGAAAGCATTTTTTTGGAGCTGCACCTCTGGGCTTGGGAGCTCATGGAGGGAGTGATGAGGTAGTACTTAGGGCAAGAAGCTAAGAGGAAATGAGACTTGGCTGACCCTGAAGAGACTGAATGAGAGCAGAAAGCCACCAGGAGAAAGAAGATAATGGTGAAAACCTCATTGGGTCTGCTCCATCACACAACCTTTCCCTTGTACTGCCTTGGCAGTGTTTCCCACACTTGGCTTGCTTAACAAGCATTTAGGGTGCTGGGTACCGTGGCTGAGTACAGTAGGTGCAAGACCTGGCTGTTCCTAGTCCAAACGATCTTGGACAAATGTCTTAACCTTTGTATGGATCTACTTACTCTACTGTGAAATGAGCATCAGCCTTAGAAGTGAACTGGAATCAAGTGAACATCATTAAGTACTTGGGGTGGCATTTTACTTTAGATCACTCTGTGAAACGCAGTGGGGTATGAGATTGTGTAATCATGAAGTGCTACAGAGCACTTCATGTAATGTGATAGAAGAGAAGTAAGAGTAAAGCCAACATATGCAAATTTTTTGGTGATGGATGAACATAATTAATGTATTGTATAGCTTTTAGTGCTGTATCAGGACAGGTATGTCCAGAAAACCAAGTGCCAGAGTCTTTGTTGTAGAAGACAGATTCTTGAGTTCTTCAGCATCTCTGTACCTCCACTAGAGTCCACATGATTAATTGGTAACTTAATTTCCCAGAGCAGTACATGGATCTAAAATGTTAGTTATCCTCCCTGTTTAGGCACCTACCCAATGTTTATATTCATTACAGGAGCTATTTTAAATAGCTGTTACTTTGTTTTTCCTAGTATTTTGGAGCTTTTCTTCTGTTTGTAATGCTTTGGCTCCCCTATTATCATTTTTACCTGCTGTGACTTGTGGTGCAAGCTCCCTGCACAGTTAATTTCCTTGGATGATTTATTTACCAGTGACACAGCAGAGCCCTCGACATAGTAATTGCAATGATGTGATCACCCAAACATCAAAGGCAGGAGCCCCTGCTTTCTCCTGTCTCTCATGCTGCTGCAGTCCTCCCACTTCTCCCTTTGTGCTCCCTCTTTGTGCTTTAATCCTCTTGAGGAAGGAAAACAAAGAAATAAATCTCATAACCAGATAAAAAAGTGGGTAAGTGCTGGAGTAGCTTTCTGTATGCAGCCGCTTACATGGCTGGCTTTAGTCAAAGGGTACCAAACTGCTGGGTAACGTCACCTGGGGTTTTGCTCTTGCCATGTCCTCTCCCTGACCCAGGGCTTTAACTGGCTAAGTCCTAGCAAGAGAGGGGTTGTATTGCAGCTGGGCATAGAACAGGAGCATGCTGCCCACACTGGTCTTCCTGGAGAAGAACTGGAAAAGGTGGGGGTGCAAATAGGAGGACGGTGGAGTGGGGAGAGCCCCAGGCTGCCTCTTCTCTAGCTGATGAGAAGCAGCTGGGTTTGCATCTCCAGGAATCAGACAGGTCTTTTGGATGGGAGAAAGGAGCCCTTGATGGGTTGAGCAGCACCTTACCATCTTCTCTGGTTGTCCCTGTTACCTCTGCTATGTGCATGTCGCAGGCAGAAGTGATGGTCACCGTGGCAGTGGCTGACTTTAAGGTCTTCAGAGCAGTCACCAGTCCACTCCAGAGTGCACAACAGATGTTTGGGTACAGCGATGGCTGCAAACTGCAGTCTGAGCATGTTGGTTAAACACAACTGTGTAGCTCTGAGAAGTGTTTTCCATTTTCCCTTTTCTCTTTGTCCTCTTCCATCACGTAAGATCAGAAAACACACCTTGCATGAGAAGATGACAGCTGGATGAAGCAATCAAAACAGGCTTTAGCAGCAAGGAACTTCATTTTTAAACCTGCATCAGGGGAAACTTAGGTACCTCAGAAACAAGGCTCTTCACTGGTCTGAATGGGATTGCAGAGCTCATTTCTTCCGGGCTCTCCTGTTTCTCTCTCTGGTTTGGCACTCATCCCTTTACTATCAGTGTGCTGTGTTGGTTATTGCTCAGCTGCAGGTCCCCAACACCTGTGCTCAATGAGGAATATGGGATGCTTCAATCCTGCATCTGTAAAGAGCTTGAGTTTGTAAGTGACTCCCCAGCAGGGAGCTAAAAGTTAATATGGGGATTAAGGACCCCTAGGAAGCAGAAAGTCTGCAAAATCATTACTTAAGGCATACTGGTTTCCCCAGTTTAAGCTGAGACCATTAATTAACTTGTTTTATGTGTGTGCACATCTCATTTAAGTGGCTTTCTGTTATTTGGGAGAACTAGAAAGGGGGAAACACAGAAGGGGAGGAGGTACAGGGAAATAAACTTTTTTCTTTTTCTTCATCCTTTGAAAAGCAACTAGAATCTCCAGTTCCTGCTGAGAACAGAGACAAGGAGATCCTCACTTCCTAGATGATGTGCTCTGGGATTCAGAGGGACCAGCTGGTCCAAGGCAATGCACTTACCCCCTGGCACAAACTGTCTTTCTTCCCAGACAGCGGGAGCCCAGGCTGCTGCTCCATTACATGCTAATAGTCTGAGAAATGAAATACAATTAGGAGCTGGATGTTAAATGGACCTACAGGCTGCATCAGGAATCTCTTTCAACAGCAACTGGAGCATACAAAAAAAAAAAAAAAAGGCTAGACAAGCAGGATTATGGCAGGGTTTTTTTCCCTCTCTTTTTATCTTCTCCTTCAGTATGGTTGCAGGGACCATTTGGAGAAGATGGTGTAGCTCTGGATGGGGTACTGGGCTGAGATCTAGCTGTGCTCCCAGCTCTGAAACTTGTTTTTTTGGTGTGGATTCAGGCCACAGGTCTGTGCTTCAGATGGTGTGTGAGAAGAGAATGGGGTTCATGAGAAGGTCTCTGTAGTGATGGACAAGCATTTATGATCCAGCTTTGAAACAAGATGTTTTCTTGTTTTGGCCTGATATATTGGCTTGAAAATGCATTCTGACTGCTGAAGCTAAGTAGAGCTGCCTTTGTAGAAAGAGTTATCTGCCTTGACTTGCTATAGGTCAAATCCTAGAGAATCTGCTGCAGGGGGAATGGTAGGTGGATGATCTACAAACTGGTTCCTGAGCACTGGGATATGAGTTGCAACTGCAAATGATACAGCTGACCACGACCCTCTGTTGCACCACTATGCTTAAGCAGGGCATGCCTTGATCTATTTGGTAAGTAGAGAAGGGAAGTGTCTGGTTATTGAATCTTTTATTAAAAGGAATAACTGTTGAATGAGATTCTTCCTAATCTTTTTTTTTGTTTAATTGCAAAACACATGAACTGTAACACAGTCTTTGCAGAATCCTCCTCACAGTGCCCTGAAGCTGAGCATTATAGAGTGGTTCAGCACTCAAGGATTGCCATCCTGGAGCAAAACAGGTTCTGTTCTTCTGAATCAGGCTGCTGAGTGCCTCAAAAGACACAGCAAGAGTCCTTGGTGTGTACTGGGGGGATCTTAGGGGTGGGTAGAGCTCCCTTCTTTGAGAGGATGGCAACAGATTGGATAGAAGCAGCTTCCAAATGGAATATGCCTGGCTCTTCTCTAAGTGTTGGCTAGCTCTGCTTCACATTTTGGCATGGTGCATGTCCTTAATCTCCTAGTGAAGCTGGTAGGACCCGGAGGAGCCATCCTTTAAACTTCTCCTCATATAACAAGACAAATTATGTTGAGAGGCAACTGCCTCCACCCTCTTTCAGGCTGGGGGAAAAAACCCTCAGGCTGTTTAATCTTGTCTGCAGAGCTATAGAGCAGCATGAAAACTGCTCTTCCCAGCAGGGAATGCACAGTGGGGTGTGGAGAGAGAGGAGATGTTTGGTTGTAAGGGGTTAGTTTATGCCAGAAGCTTGGCTATCAGTCTGGGTGAAGGCAGATGGAAGTAATTTCAAGGGACAGGAGCCAGCTGACGGTTGCATCTTGATACAGAACAACTATGGAGTAGCCACTCCTTAGAGGAAGTTTTTCTCTTAACCCCTGTGATTTAGTGGTTTGCCTGTGCCCTAAGAATGGGTCTTTATACGCCCTTGCTGTCTGTGTGTGGGGTTTTTAAATGATGATGCAGTTTCAGCCCTCCCTGCTAATGATGGGGAATGATCATCTCCATGGTGTTTGCAGCTTTTAAAGGCTTGTGACCTTCTGTGTTTTGTTTTCTCATCTTACATCTTAAATTTTCAAACTCCTGGAGTCTTGATACCATAATAGCTGTTCTCCCTTTGCTGAGCTTCACAGATTTGTCAGGGTTGGAAGGGATCTTAAGGACCATCCAGTTCCATTTCCCCTGCCACAGGCACTTTCAAGTAGATCAGGTTGCCCAGAGCCATACCCAGTTTGTAGTGTTCAGGGGGTAGCTGAGGAGATCCTGGAGATATGAACCTCAGAAGGCACAAAGGAAGAAGCTCAAGTGATGATAACTTCATAATGCATTTTTTTACTACTTTATGGGTTCTTATCTTCAGCTTTCATCCCATCATTATCTGATTTCCTGTGGATCACTTAAAGCAAGATGTAAAGCAATGGCATCTTGGCCTCTATCAGGAACAGTGTGGCCAGCAGGACTAGGGAGGTCATTCTGCCCCTGCACTCGGCACTGGTTAGGCCACACCTTGAGTACTGTGTCCAGTTCTGGGCCCTTCAAGCTAAGAAAAGTGTTGAGGTGCTTGAATGTGTCCAGAGAAGGGCACCAAGGCTGGTGAGGGGGTGGGAGCACAGCCCTACGAGGAGCAGCTGAGGGAGCTGGAGGTGTTCCGTCTGGAGAACAGGAGGCTCAGGGGTGACTTCATTTCTGTCTACAACTACCTGAAAGGAGGTTGTAGCTATGTGGGGGTTGGTCTCTTCTCCCAGGCACCTAGTGACAGAACAAGAGGACACAGCCTCAAACTGTGGCAGGACAGGTTTAGGCTGGAAGTTAGGAAGAAGTTCTTCACAGCAAAAGTGATTGGCATTAGAATGGGCTGCCCAGGGAGGTGATGGAGTCCTCGTCCCTGGAGGTGTTTAAGAGGAATCTGGATGAGGCACTTAGTGCCATGGTTTAGTTGATTGGACAGAGGTGGGTGATTAGGTTGGATTCAATGATCCTAGAGGTCTTTTCCAACCTGGTTGATTCTGTGATTTCAAAAGCATTCATTGTATCTATTAGATGCTTTTTATGATCTCCAAACATAAATATTAGTTCTGGAAGGAAAGTTTTGAGGGCAGATTCCTATAGTTTCAGTGAACTGCACTATGAGACCAGCTTTGAGCCTGTCTGACAGGATTGTCCACATTTGCTTTTTTAAGTGATATGGGTATGTAATGTGCTGCTGGAGGGGGCTGCTTCTCTCCCCACCTTCCCCTGCAATAGGAGCTATGTTAAATGGACTTCTCCAACATCCTGTTCTTTTGTAATTTTTTGCTAACAGAGCTGTAACTTTCTTGCACATCCAGAAAATGAGCAGAAAGCCCACAGATGAGATTGTGTTTCATCTTGGAACTAATATTTTGTGCTTTATGTGCATCTTGTATTTTATAGTCTTTGCAGTTTCATTTTTCTTTGCCACCCTCTAGCCCATACCATGTGTCAGTGTTCATACTAAAGGGAAATAAAGCTTAGTAGGTGGTGGAGGGAGTAGCTGTTTTCCCAGGCTGAATTCAACTGTAGCTGTGTTTAGGGCACCACTCACAGAGTGGTTCAGAAATGTGATGAAGGGTGCAGAGGACATTGATGATAGTTATTAATGTTTCTGTGTGGATATTAAATGTTTTTATTAATATTTAAAAATTGGGGAAATACCATAAGATTATTTGGATTTTTGGTCGACAGGAAGTAATTGCACAGAATTAAACAGTTTAAACAATCAGAACTTGGAAAACAGGAACATGAGAACAGGAAGAATTCTAGCTATGCCTATGGCGTCTTGGCATTCACTCCAGCAGAGGTACTTACGACTCTTTTGGTCCCTGAGTAAGTTTCCTGTATCAAAGACACTTTCAAACTCACAATAACGATCCCAGGGTAAAATGCAAAGTACTCCAGGCAGAAGGAGGAGATGCTGCTAAGCTGCTAGTGTTAGCTGCAACACTTGGCCGCCTTTAACGAGCTGCAAATGAGGCGAAGCAGAAAGCAGGAAAGTTTTCTAAACCATCCCCCTTTAAATACTTCATTTTGAAAATCCAACTGGCCAACAGGCACTGGCACCATTGTTCTGGCCAATGAATTCGAAGCTTCGTGCCTGTTTGACCATGCAGGCGCATCGAGGGCAGCACAAGATGCCTGACACGTGGTGCTAAGCCCCCTTGCCTCCAAGGCTTTGCTAGGGCCAAACCCCTATTGTCTGCTCCTCTAACTCAATCTGGACCCACAACAGGAGGAGGAGAGTGAGGGTTAAACTTGCCTAAACAGTATTTGTGCCCTACCAGGACAAGGGGTCAGAGCAGTGGTTGGAGAAACCATTCATACCTTCTGCTTAAACTCGCAGCCCAAGCTGGTACGTGGCCTTCCCCACAGGAAAGGGGGGGAGCAAGCCTGTGAGCTGTAGGCTAAAGCCATCAGATAAGAGGCTTTGGAAACAGAAGGGACTGTTTTGAATCAAATCCTGGAAGGGGGAGTGAAAGGAATTGGGGGCTCGTGTGCTAGAAAGATGACTCACTGCTGTTGTCATCAGTGTCTCCTCTTACAGGATTAGTGACCGTTGCCCAAGAACACGATTATTTAACACACTCTAAATTGAAGACAGAAGTCTCCATCTGGAGAATCTGTAGCTAAGGCATAGGGTGCTGTGTGGTTTCACCTTGTGTCTTCAGCAAGGTCCTCCTGCCACTTGGGCCAGGGCTGTGGCAGAGCTGATCCTCAGAATGTTGCAAAGGATGTTGTAGGCTGTGAGGAGCTGAAGAGTTGCCAGCTCTGTTTGCTGGAAAATTATAAACACCCCAAGGGATTACATAGGGGATTAATTAAACTGGTGCAGAGAGAGAGAAGTGAAATTTGCAGTCTTTTTTGGGGAGGAGAGCATCTCTGTTCCTAAAATGTCTGGCATTATGGGAAGCTACATTTGGAGGATGCTGCAAGCTGAACTTCTGCAGTCCTGTGTCAGACTTTTTTTCCTCCCTTTTGCCCCAGTAACTGTTAGCCTGTGTGCCTCTGCTACACTGCTACAGCAAACCAGCCTGGCCATGCTGAGGTACGTATTGCATGTGTGTTACTCCCAGGCCCATAGCAGCCCCCTGCTTCCTTTGAAGTGCAGCATAGTGTTTGGGCACAGCTCATTGTCACTGAGTCCAAATTTTACTTTTGTGGAGAATTCTTCTAGCAGTAAGAGTGGAGCAATGCTTTGTTTAGAAGGGATCTTCTTGATAGCAAAACAGGTGTTAATAAAGGCAAGTAAGAAAATCACTTGAAGTCATCCCATATCACTGAAGTCCTGCTTTTTCCTTGTTAGGAGGTGGTCATTGCTGATCTAGGGAGCTGGGAGTGCAGCTGCAGCTTTCTGCTCTGTCCCAGCCTTCACACAGATAACTTCCCGGCTTGCATGGAAAGTAACAGCTCATAAATATGAGGCTGCATCTCTGGGCAAGAGGTTTCTAATGGCAGCCTGTTCTGGCTCTCTGCATTAAATCTTGTTCTGCTGGAAGGAGATAAGTGTTTGAAAATGCATGGCTGCAGGCCCCTGAGTTGCTCCTGGTAAGCTGCTGTTTGCAGTGGGCAAGGCTGGGGGACACCTGGCCCTTGCTTTAACTTTTAGGACAGAAGTTGCTTTGTATAATTTGTTCAGTTCTGATGAACAGCAATGTGACTGCTGTTGGTGGGAACTGTTGTGCCCCCTCCCTAGTTGATGGGTGGCAAGTAATGGAGACAACATTTGGACCTGATGATCCTGAGGGTCTTTTCCAACTGGAACATTTCTGTGATTTTTGTGAGACTGGGACTTCTGGGTCTTTGTTTCCCTCCAGTGTGATGAGACTGAAGGAGCAAAGCTCCTAACAGCCTGAGCACAGCAGCTACCTTTGTGTGCCCCACTGCAGTATGGGATTAACCCTGATCATAGTACCTCAAAGCGGGGGGGATGTCCTAACACCACATTTTCTGTTGGGTACACAGAGGATGTTTGTCTTTCTCCATGTGAAGTGATTCCTTCCCAGAAATGGCACCACTATGATGGCCTCAGGCCACAGACTGCAGAGATTCCTTGTCTGATGTGAAATGAAAACCTGTTGTCTTGCTGGGCTCCCAGTATGTCCCCATGGGCTCCGTTTTTTGCATCTGGGAGTGAGACCAGCCAAGCTCTCCCAGCCTGGGGTGAGCTGGGAGATGCTATCTCCCAAGGGTGTCAAGTGAGTCAGCACATGTGTGGGCTCTCATCATTGTGCTGTGCATTCCCCTCTCCTCCTCAGCTGATGCAGGATGCTCAGCCTGGGCAGATGCAACTTCAGTACATTTATTTTTTACCCCTTCTGTTTTCTTTCCCACTTAAGAAAAGAAGGGGAAGGGGGAGCCAAACCCAGCCCTAACTTTGGCTGTCTCATGTAAGAGAAGAAGCTAAGAGTTGTCTTGTGAACCTCACCACCGCTGCTCATTTCTTCTGTGCCTGGTTAGAGAACACCCGTTAGAGAATATAACACTACATGAGATGTAACAGCCGAGTCATGGCTCTGCAGGAACATCATTTGTCCTCTGTAGAGCTAAGGTGGCAAAGACTTCAAATGGTGCTGTGTATCAGAAGAGCCTCTTCAGAAATTGTGCTCAGCAACTTGCGCCAAGATCCTTGTTGCCTTGCAGGGTGCTGCAGATTAACGTTAGCGTAAGATTGGGCTCTCGCCACATTCTCAACCCTTTAATTAAAATAACATGGAGCAAAAAAAAAGGGAGAATTAGTTAAAAATAACAACTCTCAAAAGCCCAGCTTGTCTTTTTATTAGACTTGTCCTCACTTTCTCTGCTTCTCTGATAAGAAGGATATTCTCCCTCTGGGATGGAGCAAATAAACTGGGATGAAACTCATTTGTTGGGGCATTATGTGTTAATTAATTTCTAACACTAATCCCTTCCCCATGCACTGTTTCATTTTTCTTCCTGGTTTTGGGTTTGGTTTTTTTTTTTTTTTTCAGATGGAATAAAGTCCTCTTCTAAGGTGAGGGTGGGATAATTTTTGTTGTGTTTTTCAAGGAGAGAGTGGTCAGACCTTGGAATGAGCTGCCCAGGGAGTGGTTGAGTCACCCACCCTGGATGTGTTTCAGGGTCATAGAATCAGTCAGGGTGGGAAGAGACCACAAGGATCATCTAGTTTCAAGCCCTCTGCCATGGGCAGGGACACCCTACCCTAGAGCAGGCTGCTCACAGCCTCATTCAGCCTGGCCTTAAACACCTCCAGGGATGGGGCCTCAGCCACCTCCCTGAGCAACCATTCCAGGCTCTCACCACTCTCTTGTTCAACAGCTTCCTCCTCATGTCCAGGCTGAACCTACCCATCTCCAGCTTTGCTCCATTCCCCCTAGTCCTGTCACTCCCTGAGAGCTTAAAAAGTCCCTCCCCAGCTTTGTTGTAGGCCCCCTTTTGACACTGGAAGGCCACAATAAGGTCACTTGGGAGCCTCCTCTTCTCCAGACTGAACAGCCCCAACTCTTTCAGTTTGTCCTGATAGGAGAGTCATTTGGATGTGGTGCTTAGTGATATGGTTTAAGGTGACTCTTGTAGAGTAGGGTTATAGGTTGGACTTGGTGATCCTGAGGGCCTTTTCCAACCTGGCTGTTTCTGTGATTCTGTGTTACAGAAGGAAGAAGGTTCTGTTATGTTGACCCCAGGGCTGGGGAAGGTTTTGCTTAGCCCTGTGCAGCGCATTGAGGGGGAGCTGGAAGGTTTGCAGAAAGCCCATCCATGAGATGTGAAACTTAAGACTCAGCTGAAGTGTTGCCTTGACCGTCAACTACTGTAAGACCAGACTGGATGAGGCTTTGAGCAACCTTGCCTGATGGGGTGTGTACCTGCCACTGGCAGAGGGGTTGGAACTAGAAGATCTTTAAGGTCCCTAAAGCATTCTATGATTCATATGCTTCTATGACTGCAGTCTCTTGCTGGTGTGATTCTCCTGAAGGCTGGGTGAAGGGGGCGATCTCATGTGCCACTGGCATGGAGGTGTCTGGGTCTGCTCAGGCAGTTCCCATAGCCTGTAGTGAGTGTGAAATCAATGGAATCACTGTCAGGGAATGGGTTTATTGAGGGGGCAGGAGAAAGCCCCAAGAGCTTCCACATACACTCTATAAATTGTCTTTTTAGGATAAGCTGAAGTACCTTGAGCCTCTAGGCAATATGGTCTGGTTTTCCTTTAGACCCAGATTTTCCTAGACATCTGATGGGAGAAATTTTGGGTTTAAGTGGTCTCTGTAAACTGATGGGAAGGTTGCCATTCAAGCTGGGAAAGACATGGGCTCTTTCTGTGATCTTTCAGTGATGAAGTGATTATTTCTTTTCTTTTCTTGAGTCTTTTCTCTCACTCAGCAGTTATTCCTGGCTGCCCCTGCATCCTGCTTACTTAGCTCTGGCCGTTCTTTCAGAATCAATATGTGCTGCTAAATTACTGGAGATAGAAAATAAGATACAAAATCCAATCTGAGGTTTTGGTATATGAGTATTGCTTATGAAGTGAGAGGATGGTCTGTAATTCAAACCAGGTTGCTTTCTCACTTCTGATCTATACACAAGTGTCTGTATGAGTGAAAATCCCTGTTTGAGAAGATGTAGAATAATAATAAGCAATGCAGGAAAAGGGATGATTCTTCTGTCCAGGTATCTAAGCTGCTGCAGATGTCTCAAGCAGTGACTTTATGTGCTGCTCTGCAAGCTCTTTCCCACAGTGGAAAGCCCACACTGGGCTCACTTTCCAGTAACAGAGTGATCTCTGTCCTGTCATCTTGCCGTGATTTCAAGTGGATTAAGGGACAGGCTGGAAAAATGTGTATGGAGACAAAGTCCAGCTTGCCAACATGTTCTTAATTCATGTTTTCCTTATTTGTGTATTTTATGTAGTGGCTGTGGAAAGCAGAGATTTCTCACAAGGAATTTCTTGGATATGGCATGTTTCAGTCCTTAAAAGCAAGTAGGCATTTGGGATCCATCTTGGGTTGAAGTGTGGAATTGGAGGTATAGAGGCCTTGATGAGCTGAGAGCAGCTTATAAAACAAGGAAGAAAATCATTCTCTCATTAAAACTAAATATGCTCTTCTGTGGTGTATTTTAACTTGTCTTCCTTTCAAGCTTGAGAACAGTTTGGGTTGGAAAGGGACCTCCCCCAAAGACCATCTAGTCCAACCCCCACTGAGTGAGGAGGGATAAGTTCCACTGGACAAGGTTGCTGAGAGCTTTATTGAGCCTAACCTTTAATATTTCCAGACATGGGGCCTCAGCTACCTCCCTGGGCAACCCACTCCAGTGTTCTGCCATCCTCAAGGTAAAGAACTTGCTCCTAACATCCTATCTAATCTGCTCTTCTCTAATTTCAGACCATTTTCCCTTATCCTACCACTGCAGGCCTTTGCAAACAGTCCCTCTCCAGCTTTATTGTATCCCCCTTAAGGTACTGGAAGGCCACTATTAGGTGTCCACAGAGCCTTCTCCTCTCCAGGATAAGCAATCCGAGGTCCTTCTACTAGCTAATGATTTGTGAAGGCTTTTGGCTATAGTAGAACTGAATTTGGTCAGTTAGAACTGCTGAGATGAGCTGGAGTCATTCACGTAGCTGTGCTGTGTTCAAGCCCCTGCAGAACCTTCTTTGGCATCAGATGGTCTGGTTTAGCGCACAAAGGCTCCCAGTGACTCCAGTAAGCTTTGGGTTAGGTTGTTGGTCCCTTACATAAATGACACACTATCAGAAAAGGGTCCTTTGGGAATATTTGATCTGATTAACTATTGATATAAGCAAATTAGCTGTGCTGGAGGTTATTACTGATGAGAACTTGAACTGTCTACCTCAAATCCCTATCCCCATGGCGTTTCCTACAAGGATAATAGATTGTTGCCATACAAAGGCAATTACACCCTGGTAAGAATTTACCAAGACAATAAACACTTAAATATACAGAATAAATCTTCCAGCAATGGGGTTAGATCTCACAGCTTCTGGCAGGCATGAAGGAGCTTAGCATCTGAGGCACTCTTCGGCAAAAGGGGCACTTCCCTGGGGACAGGGGATGGAGTTGTGACTGTTAGTGCTGCTGGGTTGTCAATTTGTACTTGTCTGGGACAAGCTAGAAAATGAAATCTGGGCTGTTTGTCATTAATTTCTGCCTTCTTTCTCTCTTTTTTCCCCTCATCTGGAATATTGTGTCCAGTTCTGCCCCCTCCCGGCTCAAGACGAATAGGGACCTGCTCGAGAGAGTCCAGTGCAGAGCCACAAAAATGATTAAGGAAGTTGAACCTCTCCCTTCTGAGGAGAGCCTGAGAGAGCTGGGGCTTTTTAGCTTGAAGAGGAGATGACTAAAGGGTGACCTCATTCATATTTATAAATATGTAAGAGATGAGTGCCAGGAGGCTGGAGCCAGCCTCTTTTCAGTGATGTCCAGTGACAGGACAAGGGGCAATGTGTGGGAACTGAGGCATAGGAGGTTCCATGTGAACCTGAGGAGGAAATTTTTTCGCTGTGAGGGTGACAGAGCACTGTAACAGGCTGCCCAGGTGGCTTGTGGCGTCTCCCTCTCTGGAGATATTCCAGAACTGTCTGGATGCATTCCAGTGTGATCTGCTCTAAGTGATCCTGCTCTGGTAGGGGGCCCAGACCAGATGAGCTTTCAAGGTCCATTGCAGCCCCTGACATTCTGTGATTCTATGATTCCCTTTTGTAGGTAGCTGAATAATTTTCTGTCTCCTGGGGTCATGGAGACAAATTTAGGGGTTTTGGTGGAAAGTCTACATTGTTCACTAAGAGTTGGTATTTTTTGGAAGAAAGTAATTTAAAGAGGGGTTAAATGTTGGTGCTGGTGATCTGGTTTGAGCTGGCAAGGCACTAGGGGCAAAATGTGTTCCTCTGCTTCAGAGTCCAAGCTTGTGCCTGAGCCACACCACATCCATAGGATAGGGTTAATAAGACCACACTGTCTTTTGTGCTAATTTATAGGTTTCTCTGGGAGCTCTGCAAGAGGTCCAGGGTGATGTTCTCTCTTTGCTGAGGTTTGGAGCGGTGGAGCCAAGCCGTGTGCCGGCTGCCCTCTAGTGAGATGCTGCCCAAGATAAATCACCGCAGGAGCAGAGATCATGCCTCTCCACCCACAGCCTCCTAAAACTTGAGAGCTGTGAAATCCTCTTAATCTCGAGCTGATGCTGCTCCATTGTCATGGTAGGGATCAGATAGATAACCAGTTAGTGTGTGTCGGGAAAGGCAGTGGAGTCGTGGTTAAATTCTGCACATCTGGAGAATATCACTGCAGAGGGCAGGCAGCTGCTGTGACACAATAGCAAACCTCTGCACTTCTACTGGCAGTGGGGCTCTTCCTGACCCTGCTCTATGCTTTTTGGCATGACCTGCAGTACCGATGGAGATTCAGCCTCACGCAGCTGAACAGCAGTTTCCCTGCACTAGAATTCTCTCTATATATAATAAAACTGTGGGGTGTCTTTTAACAGCTGCAGGAGTGAAGTGATGGTGCCAGGGCAGTGTCCGCCCTGTGTGCAGGCTGCTGCTGCACCCTCACTGAGGATGTGCTCCAATCCACTCTCCAGTCACACTGCCCCACAGGGCAGGCAGCTGGCACTGTGTGCTGATACCCTTCCATGCCAATGATGGAAAAGGTTTTGCTTTGTCTCACTAAGGAAGGGATACTTCAGAGCAGGCTATCACAGAATGCAAGGATTGGAAAGGACCTCATCTAGTCCAACTCCCTCTGTGATAAAGCAAGGTCATCTAGAGCAGGTTGCACAGGAGCATAACTAGGTGGGTTCCAAAAGTCTCCAGAGAAGGAGGCTCCACAACCTTGCTGGTTCCAGGTCTCTAACACCCTCTAAGTAAAGACGTTTTTCCTCGTGCTGAGGAGAAGCTTTCTGTGTTCCAGTTTGTATCTGCTGCCCCTCATCCTGCAGCAGTGAACAACTGGCCCCCTCTTCTTGAAACCCACCCTTAATATATTTATAAATACCAATCAAGTCCCCTCTCAGGCTGCTCTTCTCCAGGTTAAATAACCTCAAGTCTCTCAGTCTTTCCTCTTAAGAGATGTTCTATCCCCTTAGTCATCCTTGTAGCCCTTACCCTGTATTTCTTTGGCTGTTTGGGTATTGTAGTGATCATAGTGGGTACACATGTGGAGAGAGGTGAAACTGGTGTGAGTCCTGTCTGACAGCTGCATCATCACTGTGATCACTTGGAGTCAAAATGCAATTATTAAGATGTGGTTAGCAACCCTGAAGTCCCTGGAGGCTGCCCAAGCAGTGTGGTGTTGGGTAGCTCCTCCAGACTCAAGTCTTATGTACGAACATCCCCAAAATTGTGAACAAAGTGTGCTGCAGCCTGCTGAGGAGAAAAGACAAAGCAGATCTGGGCAGCAACTAGGGTTGCCCTCTGTAAAGAGCTGCTGTGTAGATGCAGGAGGGGCATCACAGCAAAATTCACCCACAAGGTGAATTGGATGGTTTCCCTGCATGAGAGCTGGCACCAGTGCCCCGGGCTGTGGAAAGACCGGTCCTGCAGGAGAAGAGAGCTGCTGATTTGAGGAGCTGCTTGATGGTGATACCTGAGGGGTGCAGGGGGGAAGGCTGGGTAAAGGGGAGTTAGAAGAGCTTAGTCAGGATGGGTTTGTTTAAAGGATCTGCTCCAGCCTGACTCCTATAATTAGGTAGCAAGTATATTTCTGTTCCTTGGAAAGACTTCCTTAATCTAATGGAGAAAAGGATTATGCAGGGATGAATTTAAAAGATGTTAAGAAAGGTTGGGTTTGCATCTGGAATGAACCAATGCCTGCGGTAGTCACAGCTGCTAGAGGGGCAGCAGAGACATCAGAGAGCCATGGTGCAGTTCAAGCTGTGTGCCGATGTTCTGGTGACATCCCTGTTTTCATTTGTAATCCCTATCTGCTATTAGCAGGCTAGGACAGGGAGGTTCTTCTGTATGGCTCTGGGTAAAAATCTGGGAAACACTACCCTTTTAGGATGCATGAAAGTTTTGTAAGGGAAAACAGATACTCTCTATCCCAGGAAGAGACTGGCTAAAAAGAGGAGCGAACTAATGGAAGGCTAAAATACAGACACAGCATGGAAAAGTAAGGCTGAGCAACGGCAGAACTACAGGTGTGCTTTGACAAGTCCAGTAGCATCCCAGAGGGAAATTCATGCAGAAGTGCTTTAAGATGTTTTAAATTCAGAAGGAGAAAGCCTGAGTTGAGCATTGTAGGTGCTGTAGGCCAAGCCAATGGTTCCTTAGAAGGAGCTGATTGTACAGTCTGGAGATGAATGGTGAAGTAGGTGAATTTCTCCCCAAACAACAACAGTTGTCTTCCACTAGGCAGTGACAGCTACAATGCAGTGAAGTACAGGGTTGAAATTATGAAGACTGAGACAGTGAAGAGCTTGATTTCTCCCTAGGAACTCATTTTATTGAGAGAAAAGTGGCCTGAGATCTGTGCTTGGTCCTGTCAGGTCTGAGCTCCTTGAGCTAACTTGAATGGGTGTAGGTGCATTTCTGATGGAGTCCAGGAGGAACCTCCAGCCACAGGTGCGCTCCTGGTTTCTGTGCTCACTGCTGCTTGATGCAGCTGGGCTGGCTCAGCTGGGATCAAGCTTTCCCAGCCAGTTGCTGAGTGTTTTGGTGCACTTGCATGGTGCACCCCCTATGCAACAAAACAGCTACTGAAACCTGCAGCTGTGGGAACCAAGGTATTTAAGGCATAAGAAAAGTGCCATGAGTTGTAGCTACAGATCAGATGAAACTATTTGAAACTACATGGATGCTCTCCTTTCCTTTCCCTGGGAAGTTAGGAAATGGAGGCTGGTCATTTGTAAAGTGACACTGGTATCTTGATTCCTTGTAGTCTGTGTGATAAGGCTAGGGAGAAGAGAAGTGGAAACAAGACTCCCCATTCCTGGCTCTGAACAGTAGAAGAGGAAGTACATCCATGTGAAACAAAATCTGGGAGGAGGAAGTAGAGCTTGTTTTGTTCTAACTCTGGCATTGATTGAAGCTCCAAATCTTGTGGTGTTCCTGTTTTGGTCATCAAAATATTCTCTTTGACAAATGGTTTAGTTAGGTGAAAGTCTTAAATCCTACAAAACCACTTTCCTTTTTTCTTTCCAAGCTGGGACAGGAGCAGACACATGACTTACCTCCTGTGCCGAGCTGGCCTTCAGCATCGGCAGCAACAGGCTGAACCAGTTTGCTCGTTGCTTTGTCTTCTGACAGGCGCTCTCTTGTCCCGGGAGCCCTGGGAGGTGCTTGGCCTCTTCTCCCAGTGCTGCAGGAATTCCCCTGCCTCTAGCCACCAGCTCTGGTGCCGTGGTGTGTGGCCAGCAGCCTTGGACTGGTGACAGCCCCTCACAGAAGGCTTTGCAGAAGAGCTGAGCTGGGGGACGAAGCAAAGCATCCAGGTAGAGAATTAAGCACATGTTTTACGGAGTGTGGCAGAGGCTAGGGTGTGCAAGCAGCTTTCATCTCCAGAAGGTACCTGTCTCCTGAGTCTCAGGTGAGAGAAACTTGTTTGATTTGATGAGTTGCTAGACCCTAGGACACTGGTACTACCTTCTGAGTTTGGGGGGAGTGTTTTCCTGTGGTTGGTGGAGGTGCTCCTGGGAGCTCAGGTCAGAAGTGACAGAGTACGAAGGGTATTCAAAAGCTTCTCCCAAGCCTACTTTGTGTGATTGTTGCCACCCGTTTCTGGTGTGTTTCTTAATGCTGCTCAGGCATCCTTTTGGCCACAATGTCTACTGTGGATGTCAAGGGGACAGAGGTTTTACCATGTGGAGAAGGTGTCCTGCCTTGGGCTGGTGGCTGGAGGCTGTACCAAGAACCTCACAGGCTGAAAGCATTTGCTACTGCAGCAGCAGCCAGCACTGCTCCAGGCTGTGGTGGGCTTTGTTGTTCTTGCTGAGCACAGAGCCTCAGTAACTGCTCCACAGGCAGAAGAGGAGGGATTTGGGAAGAGTCAGGGGTCTGGGGTTTGCCCTGTGGCTGCTAGGTCTGTACCCAGCCAAAGGAGCTGCAGGATGGGGCAGCTCATCCTCAGCTGAGCACTGGCAAAACTCTGCAACCATACTGCTGGGCCTGTGCATCCCCTGAAAGTTCCTGTGGACATTTGCCTTCAGAGTCTGCTCTGTACTGAGCTTCCTGGTGCTTTGGTTATTGTTCGAGGTGTACTTGAAACCCAGAAGTTGGAAGCTCCCTGATTAATGGCTGAGAATTTCACATATGCTTGTGTGCAAGTCCCTCAATGTTTCCACATCTTCATATTGAAATTTGGCTGCTTTTCTCCTTCTCATTCATCTATCAGAATGGAAAATCTTGCAGTAACCCTTGCACTATTCAGAAAAGAAATTGCTGATCTAAATGTGCTCTGGCATCAGCACAAACAGCTGGAAAATGTGCTATCTCTTGCAGCATTTTTAGGCTGTGGAGCATCATCAAGGGCGATTCACTAGAGCTGGCACTGTGAGCCTAACCGGAATGTCAGGAAATAAATGGTCTGGCCTCACCTTTCCACAGGGTACACCCCAAATGTGCAATGGGCAGGTGGCAGATGCATTACTGTGGTGAGAGATGTTGGGGCCATCAGCTCATCTGTACCTTGAAAGGTCTGTGTGAGTAAAACCCTGCTCTGGAAGCTGGCAGGAAGCATATTGAGGAACAGATGGTGCTGTGCTACAACTTTATCTGCTGTAAGGCCAATGCATAGCGAGCAATGCAGCAAAGAGACTTGTACTCCAGTGGCTCCTGCATTCTTGTGGAGGTTTTTGAGCTAACAATGAGACAGAAGTAAAGGATACCATAAATAAATATTTCTAGCTGGGGGGGAGGGGTGGTGGTGGTGGTGGTTAGTTTTTTGGTTTGGGCTTTTTTTTTTTGGTGGGGGGTATTTGTTTATTGCTTTTTGTTTTAGCATGAGTTGGTTGGTTGATTTTGTGGTTTGGGTTTATTCCCCAGAGTATTTGGAAGTGTAGCATCCTCTTGATTTGTTTTCAAATCCCAAATTGTATTTTTGTGTGAATCCTAGGAATGAGTTGTGTTCTGTGATGTCTGTGCTGAAGGAGTTTGCTGCCTCTGTGCAGAACAGGCAGATGTACCTGGGTGCTGCCAAGTCAGTGCATGGGGAGTGGTGGGAAGGACAGGGCTGTGTAGGGAAGGGGCAGTTCCTTCTGTCTGTGCCCTTGATGTGAGATGCTGCTCTCTCTACAGACATCCTGTGGTACATTGGAACCCTTTTCTCTATTGTCCAGGATGCCAGTCCCAGAGTTTTTCTCACCCTAAAGCTGGTGCCTGTCTCCTGACAGTTCCTTTGATCTTTTTTCCCTTCTGTGGTCCGAATATCCTTGTCTGCCTCTCTGAAGGACAGAAGATGTTTAGCGTGTAGGGAGTAAGAAGCATGCATCAGCCTCAGCTTTGGTAGATGCTGAAGATGGCACAGGACCTGGTGAGCCACTTGATACCTGCAGACATCAGTGTTTCATTCTGGGAGAAGCAGGTGCATGTAAGGAGAAGGAAGTTTGGTCTCTCTGTTCCTTGTATGGCTTTTCAAGACTTGAGAAACAGGTATATGGGACAAAAGGTAATCAGACTGGGTGTAACAGGACCCAGTTGGCAGTAGTTGGAAGTCCTTTCTCTCTCCTGAGGAGGAAGAGGTGGACCAAGCACTGTGGTTTCCCTAGGCTTGCTGTCCTCTATCCTCTTCCCTTCCAACTACAGGCACAGGATAGGAGCAGGGCTTCTGTGAAGCATCCTGCAGGAGCAGCCAGGCGAGATGGTGTGACCTGCTGAAAAAGCAGGCAAAAGGCTTTTTGTGCTACGGTTCTGGCCAGTAACCTGAATAAGAATAGCAGCTTCTCTTTTTTCCTTGTTGATGTCAGTTTGATCCTCTCACCTCAGAAAGGGCCTAATGTGAGCACTTCAGCTCTGTATCCAAGCATCCTCTTCCTGCTCCAAATGGCTTCCTTTCCCTGGCTAAGCTCTCGTGTCCTCTCCAAGGAGGAGGGGAAAAATGCCTGATAATTTTGCAGCCTTGGCAAATGAGGAATCACGCCTGTGAAAACAAACACCCGTTAATTAGGACCATGAAATGCTGATTGAATCACAGCTCTGAAGACATTGAGGGCAGTTAGCAAGCCTGCTTTATATCCCAAAGGGATGAAATTATAAAGCAATGAGGATTTTGTTTTTAGGAAACCATTTCAGCCACTCCTACCCATCTATTTAAAAGTTTCTCTGCCAACAGGTACTGCTCAGTTGCTGCCTTGTTTCCATTTGAAGCACGAGGAGGAGACTGAAGTTATTGCTTGGATAATTGTTAACAAATGCTGGATCCTCATTTGTGCCTGTTATAGCAGCAATAACTTTAAACCATACGAATGTTCTGAGATTGACCCCCATTGGGGAGTTTATAGTGTTGCAGAATGGCCAGAAGAGAGATGAGGAGACTGTGGGGAGCCTGGCTGGGGTAAAGCCTTGCTCCCAACATGTCTGCTTGGCTTCCCTCTCTGCCAAAGTGATTAGGGAAAAGTTTAGAGGGGTTAAAAACCAGAACAGAACATTGGATCCAAACTATATTTTAAAGGAGTTTGTATGCTGAAAGTAAGTTTTAGCAGCCTGCACCATCATTAGGTGTTCAAGAGGGGACTAGATGAGGCACTTAGTGCCATGGTCTAGTTGACTGGATAGGGCTGGGTGCTAGGTTGGACTGGATGATCTTGGAGGTCTCTTCCAAACTGGTTGATTCTATAATTCTATGTTTCTATGATCATCAACCCTTTGGTAAAGTCCACTCTCCTTTTCTCCCATTACCTGTCCTATTACTCTCCCCAGAAAGCTGAGCAGAAAGCAAGTGGCTCTGGTTTAGCAGTGGGCTGGGGCAACTCATTCCTCTGTACCCGTGTTCTCACCCTCTATATACACTGGCATAAAGGGTTGCACAGCTTTATCTGCTGGATCTGGCCATGGCCACCATAAGGAATGACAGATGTGCTGACAAGTGGGGAGCTGGGGTGGGCAAGACCCCTAGTGCTGTGCCATGTGTCTGGTGGGAGGGCCCTTGAGAAGGGGGAGAGATATGAGGAAACTTCACCTGGCAGGGACACAGTTCTATGTCGAGTACCTGCTGGGGATGAGGTCCTTCTAAGCTGAATGGGCTGACTCAGCAGCTGGCTGTGGCCATCCCACCCTGGCCTCCATCACCACTTCCTTTTTCATTGTTTGTGTGTCTGACCTTTCCTGATGTCACCACTCCTGCCCGGGGGCATCTGATAGAGCCAGTGATGGCGTCAAGCCTTTCTCTAGGTGCTTTTCTTCTCTTTTCTAAAAAGGGAGGGAAAATTGGAACAGGATTCCTTACTTTTGTTCTCGAAGGGGCTTGGCTCAGCTTGAACATGCAAAATGCATGTTATCTTAAGTTGGCCTCTCCTTCTTGGCAAGAGGAACTTGGAATTTCTGGAGTATCAGTGGAGATTGCTTCTCAGAACAGTGAAAAGTTTTAAGGGGAAATTCAAGGGTAGTGACTGGAGGACTGACCTGTATGGTGGCTCCAGAAGGCATATCATAATATACGAGGCAGAGTTATAGTTCAGGCTTTCCACATCCAACCGCCTTTTGAAGCTAAGGAGAGAAGAACTGAGCAATGGCAGGAGGAGCTGTGGGAGTCGCTGCTGGGGGCCAGAGCGTTGGTGGGGCAGCTTGCAGAGCTCTCGTGGCATGCCTGGCCTCACTACAAGCCTTTTGAGGGCAGCTGGAGTCTTTCAATGGATTTCAATGGGTTTTGGATCAAACCCACGGCATGCTGCTTGTTTACTTTGGAGGCATTCTGAGGATGAAAGAATCCTTTCAATCATTGCTCTTTTTCCTTCAGTTGCTCCTCATGCCCCACAGCCCCATGCTGGTGGGCACCTACTTGCTGAGTGACCAGTAGCTTGTGTACT
Organism: Tricholaema leucomelas; assembly: GCA_013400475.1. Taxonomy (NCBI): domain Eukaryota; kingdom Metazoa; phylum Chordata; class Aves; order Piciformes; family Lybiidae; genus Tricholaema lacrymosa; species Tricholaema leucomelas. The sequence continues at coordinate 120,447 of WAAF01008998.1, read as the reverse complement.
TGGGACAACTTGTTTCAGTCTTGGAGCAACATTTAGTGCCCTCTGTAAGTGGTGTAGTCCCTCTGAGGAAATGCCATGAGCTGCTTGACTTAGTTCCTTTTCTACAGTCAAACATTCAGCACTGAGGTCCACCTTCAAGAAATACACCAGAACTGGGAGCTGGGGCTGCCTAGTTTGAGGAAGAGAAGGCTGAGGGGAGACTTCGTTGCTGTTTACAACTACCTGAAGGGACATTGTGGAGAGGCTGTTGCTGGTCTCTTCTCACAGGTTATTTGAGATAGATCCAGGAGGAATGGCCTCAAACTGTGCCTGGGGAGATTTAGATTGGACAGTAGGAACACGTGCTTCATGGAAAGAGTGGTCAGGCACTGGAATGAGCTGCACAGGGAGGTGGTGGCATCACCCACCCTGGATGTGTTTAAGGGTCGTTTGGATGTGGTGCTTAGGGATATGGTCTGAGGTGTATCTTGTAGAGCAGGGTTATAGATTGGACTTGGTGATCCTGAGGGGCTTTTCAACCTGGATGTTTCTGTGTGAACTCATCTCCTCTAACAACAGCACCTAGTGACTTGCTTCCTTTCAAATTCAAGATAGTTGTTCCCTGTTTATTTGTCCAGAGCTGCCAGATATACAGCTGTGCACTGTGTATGTATTTTGTTAGCAAAATGAGGCACTAATTGCTGTAGCCACTGATGATACATTGTGAAATGATGAGGGTTTTACTTCCTAGCTTGAGAAACTCAGTTGCAGCAGATCTGCATCATTTTGTAGTCTTGAGACCTCTGGCAACTTATTATCTAGATTTACAGTACCAATTTCTTTGGCCTCTTCTATCTTCGGGTGCTGTGATTCTCTCTCTGCAAAAATTGGCTGGGAAAACACATGGATCTGCCTCAAAAGACTCTGAACTAAACTCATCCATGGCAGAAGGAATAAGACCTATTGACCTCAGGCTGTGCAAGGCTCAGGCCCCAGATAAAAATGGCAATAGGACCATAGTCTTCAGCATGCTAGAGCAGAGAGGCTAAATGCTGGCAGTTTGGTCTAGGGAAGTTGAGGCAAATACTGTGGTCCTGAAAGAGCATCAGTTGCCTGTGTTGTGTTGCTGCTAATCTGTGCCAACCAGTGACAATGGGATGGGGCTCAGTTACTTAAAGGATTTTGGTGTGTCACTATTGGTAGCCTGGTGTGCCATATACTAAGTGGACACAGAAACAAGTCCTACTCTGCTGGATTTATGCACTGGAACTAGGGGTAAGGAGAAGAACGAAAGGGCTCCAAGGTGGACTCTTTTTTTTTTGTTTGATAGGATGCAGTGATCTAATCTCTGTCATCTGAGCATGTACGTAAGGAAGCACAAGTTCTTTCCTGGGTGTACACCTTTCTTGGGCTAGGTGTGACCCATAGAGTCTAATCAAGGGCAGAGCATTGCTCTGAGTCATGATTTTTCTGGAGGCTACAGTATCTCAGGTTACTCATCCTGAGAGAATGAATGTGCTGAGAGTATAATTATAATAGTTAGACATCATTTCTTCTCACTCATTCGAAGATTCTTGTCAAGAGACTGATAGGTTTGGGTTGTTGTTTTCATCTTCCTGGCCATATATATATCATGCAAAATGCTGAAACTTTACTATCTCATTTATGCAGCTTCTTACAGCATTGTAGATCTCTGCTCAGTACTTAGGTTATGTAGTAATTCTACTCCATTTGCTGCAGATTAATGAGGCTATAAAATAATAATAAAGCTGGGGCAGCCTTGGATTTTCATGTTCCTCACGTATTTATATCTACCATGAAATACTTCATCCAAAAGTAATTACCTGACTTCTTCAGGCTCCCTTTGATGCTCCTTGCTGACTTAAAATGCAGGAGACACCACCCCATTTTTGGCCAGGACAGTACTGGGGTGACGCTGATATCTCTGGTGGACCAGTGCCTGAGGGAAGATGAGCAGATCTGGTACGTGTTGAGGAGCACAATGCCATTCTGAGGGACCCATCAGCAGAGCCAGGGGAGAAACCCTTCTGCTTCGCAGGACAAACCAGTGGGGTGGACATGTTGTCCTCTGGAGATTCAGGCCATAGACCTCCAGGCTTTAAATCTGGCTCCTATGATAAGACCCTGAAACATTTCACAGGATCACAGGATGTCAGGGATGGGAAGGAATCCAAGGAGGTCATCGAGTCCAACCCCTCTGCCAGAACAGGACCATATAATCTAGCTCAGATCACAGAGGAACACATCCAGACAGGCCTTGAAAGTTTCCAGAGAAGCAGACTTCACAACCTCTCTGGGGAGCCTGTTCAAGTGCTCTGGGACCCTTACAGTAAAGAAGTTTTACTTTGTGTTGAGGTGGAATGTCCTGTGCTTCAACTTAACACCCACTTGAATACTGAACACAGTATTCAAGATGAGGTCTCAGCAGGGCAGAGTAGAGGGGGAGGAGAACCTCCCTTGATCTGACTTTTCTTAATAAACCCCAGGATCCCATTGCCCCTTCTGGCCACAAGGGCACATTGCTGTGCCATGAATGCTCTCTAGCAGCACTTCCAAGTCCCTCTCCACAGGGCTGCTCTCCAGCAGATCACCTCCCAACCTGTACTGGTGCAGTTTATTATTCCTCCCCAGGTGCAGGACTCTGCACTTGTCCTTCTTGAACCTGATTTGGTTCCTCTGTGCCCAGTTCTCAATCTGTCCAGGTCTGGCTGGATGGCTGCACAGCCTTCAGCTGCATCAGCCAAGCCTCCCAGTTTGGTGTCATCAGCAAAACCAGCATTTAATTGCTTCAGTAAGATGGTGGACAAGAGAAACAACAGTTAAGATGATGGGCAAGAGAAGCAACATCCATTACTTAATGCAAGCCACAGAGGTGTGTGGCATTGCTCTAAGGTGTTGGGAAGTTACTACAGCAGGTCTAGATGGGAAGTGGAGGAAGCTGTGCTGATCTCTGAATATTTAGGCATGTAAGGTGTATGCTTTGTCAGAATGGTTTATCAGTACACAGAAGCTGTTATAATTTTGCTTCTAAAATTAGGATACTAAAATTATTTTGTCCACTTCGGTTACTCTCCTGCCAGTTTGGAGGCATTAGAGGTATGGGACCATTGAGACTGCAGGCATTGTGCTTTCCTACCATTTATTTTTATGGCTTGTAACAGATGTCTGTCCCTTAGCTCTGCGGTGTTTCAACCTCTCTTCTGTATAGCCTCCTTGTCTTTCTTCAGACTTGGGGAACCATTTCCATGGACTGATTATTGAGAGTGGAGGCATGGTCAGAGTCAAAATGTGAGAGCAACCTGCTACAAGGCTGGATATTGGGAAGGTAAAATTAGCAGCTTGGTGAGAAATCACTCCTGCTACCACAACTGCCAGAGGCAATTGTGCCCTCTCCTTTCTCCCGTCACTTCCCACAGGTTCTCCCTGCAAATGCAGAGGCTGGGAGGTGTCTCTCTCCTGTAAGGCTGGCAGAGTGAATCACTTCCTTCAGCATCACTGTCATTGCCCTGGGCACAGCCCTCTCCAGGGAAGCTGCTGCTGGTGGTGATGTCTTTCTCTGCAGTTCTGAGGATGCCCCAGGTTTCCACCCTGTGCCCATTTGCTCTCTTATTTCCTCCAGATGTGACTTGGGAGTAGCACTGAATGCAGGATGATTTCCTATGTCACTGGTGGTGACTCTCCCTGCTCTGAGAAGGAAGCCCTTCCCACGAAGCAGAGAAGAGAAGGATGGTACTCCAGGCTCCTGCCCCATCCTGCAGTAGGGAAGGCTGTGTTGCACTAATCCCACAGACACCCTGACCTGCTGTATTGTGTCCTTGGGGTAGGTCTCCATGCCTGGAGAGCTGCAGGCAGCAGTGCTGGTGGCTGAGTAAGTGAAACCTGCCTGCAGACCTGCATCAGCGAGACAAGGCATAACTATGCAGTTCGTCCAAAAGCATTTGCAGGCTCCAAGTGTGTGACAGAAACAAATCCCCTTTCAGATGGAGATAACTTTTTTTCCCTCATGTTTTTTTTGTTATCCTTCTTTCCCCGGAAAACTGGATTGGTGTCCCCTTATTATGCCTCTCTTTTGTGCAAACAGACTTTCCGGGGCTGTAGTTTCCACTGGCTTAGAGTTCTGTGTGGCTAAAAATGTCACACGATTTGCATATAGGTGCCTGTTACATAGTGACAAGCCTTAGAAGTCCTGCTCACTGCTGCCAAATTGCCCGTAGATCTCTCAAATTACATCCTCACCTGATTATATGTGTGTGGGCATGTGAGGTTTCACTGAAGATGCTGGACCTGTGCCAAAAGCTGTAAGGAGCTGGAAGAGGCAGATCTGCATTCTAGAAATTGGGTGACACGTTCTGCTGGCAGTAGCATGGTAGCGACAGATGATAAACCTTGGCTGATGAAACTGGAGCATGTGCTGCTCGTTTTGAACCTGACCTGGTTTTGGAGTTCTAGGTGCTGCAGGTATGAAAGTTTGCTGTTTGAGGAATCAAAACTGCAAGCTGCTGAATCATTTATCAAGTTAAAAGGCAGTGGCACTTCATTTCTGATGGAAAGTGCTAATTAGTCTGCTATGGGATGCAGACTGCAGGAAATTCATCTTTAGAAATTGTGTTTATGTGTCACGGCCTTATGTATTAGTGCAGAGCAATATATGTCCAGCCCAGGCTCAGAGGAGGAAAAAAGTCAACACCTCATTTAGAAGTATGTAAGGTTGGTGTTGAATAAGCTTGGTAGAGGCTGTGCCTTGCTCAGAGAAGGGAGCGCTAGGTGCCAAAGCCACCTCTGCAGCTGTGGATCCTTTTGGCTGCACTTGTAGGTTTCAGCTACATCACTCACTTAGGTGAAGTTTAGTGGGCAAAAGCTGGGAATCAAATTTCCTGGTGTGTCACCTGGGAAGAGATCCAGACACCTACACTAGGGGCTGTGGTTGACCTTAAAGGAGAGTGGCATGACCCTTTCAAGTAGATTTAATTCGCTGTCTAAAGTTTGATAAGGTGAATGGCAGTAGATAAATCTTTGTGGAAGTGTAGACTTAGAATTTCTGAGAGATAGAGAAATCACCACCTCAGGTGAATTCTATGAATCATATGATTCTATAGGTTGCCCAGACAGGTGGTGGAGGCCCCGTTTCTGGAGACATTCAAGGTCAGATTTGACACAGCCCTGAGCAATCTGATCTAGATAATGATGCCCATGCTCACTGTATGTGTGTGGGGAGTTTGGAAAAGGTGACCTTTGGAGGGTTCTTTCCCACTTAAAGCATCCTATGATTCTAGATCCCCCAAAATCATGGTAATATAAAAACTCCCATTGGGTTAGTAAAGAATATCTTGTAAAAAGACTTTTTTTTCCAGTGATGTTAAAGAACCAAACTGGTTTGCAAACACCTTTTGCCAGAAGTTGAATCATGCTTCAAAAGCTCTTGATCAGAGCAGACTGGATTACAGACTTATCCTATGCACTGGTGCTGCCTTTTAAGTATCTTACATACTGAGGGGTTAGAGCATCAAAGAGAGGGTGTCCAATAACTGTATTTCACTTTATCAGGTTGGTAATTAAGGGCCAGAGTGTAGTAAAAATGATTTTTGAAAAGTCACTTCATCTTTATTAGGGGTTAATTGCATTAATGCTCACAGCTCGACAGGCTTGTTTCATGACAAGAATTATTAAACAAAACCGGAAAGAAATAAAGAAGGGAAGAAGGAAAGGGGGAGAAGGGAAGAAGGAAGTGTTGGATGGCTATGCAGCTTCAGCATTGTCTGGGGAAGTCTTAATTCCCAAGTAATTCTATTGTTTATGCTCATGAAACTCCTTTAAATCAGCACCTTTGAGTATTTGGGGTATTTCTTCACCATGAGAGTGGTGAGAGCCTGGAATAAGTTGCCCGGGGAGGTGGTTGAGGCCCCATCCCTGGAGGTGTTTTAAGGCCAGGCTGGATGAGGCTCTGGCCAGGCTGCTCTAGGGTAGAGTGTCCCTGCCCATGGCGGGGGGGGGGGGATTGGAACTAGATGCTCCTTGTGGTCCCTTCCAACTCTGACTGATCTATGATTTTATTAAAAATCTTTTTAAAATACAGTGTGATCTTGCACTGCTGGCTTGTAACTGAAGCAAAATGGGAACCTTTGGATGAAAATCTGCACCTGGATTTGTGAAGAAAGGAGAAACACAGCTAGATGTAGCAAGATGAGATGTGTCCAGAGAAGGGTGACAAAGCTGGTGAGAGGCCTGGAACACAGCCCTGTGAGGAGAGGCTGAGAGAGCTGGGGGTGTGCAGCCTGGAGAAGAGGAGGCTCAGGGCAGACCTCATTGCTGTCTACAACTACCTGAAGGGAGGTTGTAGCCAGGTGGGGGTTGGTCTCTTCTGCAAAGCAACCAGCAACAGAACAAGGGGACACAGTCTCAAGCTGTGCCAGGGAAGGTCTAGGCTGGATGTTAGGAGGAAGTTCTTCACAGAGAGAGGAATTGGCATTGGAATGGGCTGCCCAGGGAGGTGGTGGAGTCACCGTCCCAGGAGGTGTTGAAGCAAAGCCTGGCTGAGGCACTTATTGCCATGGTCTAGTTGGCTGGATAGGGCTGGGTGCTAGGTTGGACTGGATGATCTTGGAAGTCTCTCCCAACCTGGTCAATTCTATGATTCTATGAATTCTGGTGGGAACTCAGTAAACAATGTGGTACCACAACCCTGTGGGTTCTAACACAGACCTCAGTGATACTTATCATTGCTCTGGGACCACCCCAGGGTATCAGGACTTGAGGCTTTGAGCCCTTGGAGTGAGCTGGGGTAACAGAAGATCTGAAAAGGATGTGCCATGAAATAGAATTGCTTCTCTAACCTTGTAGGGGCTGTCTCAGTGGGTTGTTTTGGTCCCCTCTACAGAATATTATGAATAATGGTTGCAATCAAATAGTCAGTATGAGGACATGGATTAAAGTGTGGTTTAAAGCACCAGTTAGGACAGGCATCTGTGAGCCCATATACTAGGCATTTTGTGCATCTGCACAAGTCACCTTTTACTGTTGAAGGTTCAGAGACCATAAATGATCAAAGCTTTAATTTCATTACCTGCCACTAGGGACTTGGAACGTGTGTCATTTTCCCTGTATGTCTAATCAAAAGCCGTATCTAGCAGCAGTGCTGCTTTGTAGGTAGATTGATGCTCACCTCCTGTGGTCTCATAGGCAGATAGATTCTCTCTTCATGTGAACTTCATATGAGGTAACGTGAAAAGCAGCAGTTCAGCTAAGCCTCATTCCACCCCTTTTGGCACAGAAGATAACATGCAAGAAAGCCTGAGAATCCACTTGGGATCACCTTTCCCTATTGTGTCAGTAGCAAACCTTTGTGTTCTTTTTAATGCTCATTATTCTGGAGCTACAATCAATACTGTAAGGAAAAAGCATGAATCTGCCACGCTTCAAGTTTTTTGTCTTTTCCTTAAGTGATGTTCTCCTTAGGTCCTGTTGTGTTGACTTACTCCTTACCAGAAATGAATTCCTTGTTTTTCATGTGACTCTGGTATCAAACAGATCTGCAGTAGCTGTTTCTTGTGTTCAGTTGAAAGTGGTGCAGGCATCTACAAAGACCTTTCCTGAGGTAGATATCTTCCCTCCTGCCTTCCTGATAGAACAGAGATCTGGACGCTACAGCCTTTGGAAAGCATCTGGGTACTCTACTGACTTTCCCTTGTTACGTTTTGTGATCTCTATTCTGGCTTTAAGTTGCCTAGATATTATTTAAGTATTTCAAGTTAACCCACTTGCAGTCACTTTCTGATAGTGGAAGTCAATAAAAGATGAAGACTGATTTGAATGGGTAATGCATCAGCTGCATATTAAACCACCAAAATGATTCTAAATGTCACTTGGTGTCTCTTTGCACTATAAACTTTATTTGTTCTATTTCTTGCTGTGGGCATTCAGTGTTAAGCCCCAGGTTCAAGGGACAGTGCTCCGTGGTGCAATTACTGCCTCATGTACTCAGGTCAGCTAGAAAGTTGAAGTCCAGATGGTACTTTCTGCTGCTTTGTTTTATCACCTACCTCATCTGCAGAAGGGCTGACAAGGTGGGTGTGAAGATTTTAGTCATGAGACCGGATTTGAAGTCTGTGTACCCTAAGTAAGGGTAGGAAAAAGGTTCTTGCCTTCCTTTAGCCTACATGTGGAGCTGTAACTTTACTATGAGAGCATAAAGGTTTCATAAGGCAATGGAAATACTGATAGATAAAGCAGTTGAGAGTACTGAGGAGGGAGGATCTCAGTGCATATGACTGTCTTCTGAGATGGAGCCATCTGAGGCTGACACTCAGGCACACAGTAAACTTGTGAAGCATAAAAGAGGAACTGAGTGAAGTGTGTAAGTTATAGTTGAAGATAACATGGATCGTAGACTGATTATGAGCCAACCAAACAAATCCCTCATGCTGTGTTAAAGGAGGGAAACCCTCATCAGCCTTAATTTTTCCATGTAATTAGGTGATATGGAGAACAAAAAAAGGCACTGAGGATAGCAGGCACAGAGCACAGAAGCATTTAAACTTTTCCTAGTGGGCCAGTTGGATTTTCTTGGCACAGGACAGGGTTGTTCCCTGTGCCATTTCTTTAACTACAAAGCTCCTTTTATTTTCTTATAGAAATGGAACTCAAGAAATAGATTTTCTTTTTATCTCTGTGTTCAGATTTGGATGTGACTTGGCCATAACACACAGATGCCACTGGAGATTTTCCTGACTGATTCTTCTCCAAAGCAGTGTTATTGGAGAGAATGGCCATTGCCTGCTGTTGAGCCTGGCACTGGCTTAGGTTAATGGAATAACTCTCTGTAGATATTAATCAGCAGTCTCTTCCAGTGGAAGATGGAATGGTTTTGTTTTTGTTTGGTTGTTTTTTTTCCCCACTTTGTACATTCATGTTGATCTCAAGTCCACTAAACGCAGAAAAGTGGTGCTGGGCAACAAGAGAAGACGAGGAAGAGTTTATTTTGGCCATGGGCTCTCAGGTAGCATTCAAAGGGGTAATAAAGCTCTGTAAGGATAGTGGATTTTGGTAGGCAACTCAGTTTTTTATTTGTCTCTTGTTATAACAAGCAGTATCTCAAGCTAACTTTGTTTTCCTTGTGTGAAAGCAAGGCTTGGAGAGATTTAAACTCCCTGGAGTAACATTCAATAGATAAGCAGCACCAAGAAGCTGCTTTCCCTTCATTGTGTGTTAAAGAGTGATGTGAGGAGACCCACAGGTCTAAAGCTTGTCTGAAACAGGCAGTCATCTGTCTACAGAGTTACATCACCCCAACTGCAACGCAGAAGCTCTCTGTGCATAAGTATAGGCTCTTGCAACATGAAGATGAATATGGAATGAAATGGGGGTTGTAAATACCTTCCCTGTGCTGCAAGCACGCAGAGTGTCTTCCTTCCATGAAGAACATTTGAGACAGGGCTGCTTCAACTAGAGTGGAGACTGTTGGCAGGCAGTTTCCTTGGGGAAGCAGTAGCAGCAGTGCCATGGGATGTGACTTTCCTATGCGGCCTTTATGTAAGATGCTCCTGCCCTCTTTTTGTTTGCTCCCTTGCACAAGAGAGCTTACTTTTTACAAGTTGGTCTTGCTGGTGGTTTTAGTCTAAAATCTATTATTTGAGTAGTACCTTCAGCAAGTTGCTGGTGGTATCATGTAGGGCTTCTTGCAGCTTCTGTCTCAAAAAGCTTAGGAAATGTCAAATCCTCTGAGAGGATCTTAAAAAGATTAATTGCCCTTTGACTTCCTCCTTCCCTTAGCTCTTAATAAGAAAGAGCTCTTAAATGAAAGGTGTGACTCGGTGGCATTAACAGTTTAAGCCCCAGAAGAGGAGGATGATGCTTAATTTAAAACCAAACATTGAGGCAAGGCTGGAGTCTCTTGTGGGCTATTATTACCATGTTTATTTGCTGTGGGCTGTTTGTGGAGAGTTCGGCTAGCACAGCCAGCTTTGTTTTTGTCATGCAGCAAGTGCTGCATTAGTGGAGTTAAAGAGTTAGAGCAAAATCGTCTCTTTAGGAGGTGTGGAGTGTTTAACTGGTACCATGCAACCCCTGAGAGGAAGGTTAGTCCAGTGGAGGACCATGAGAATAATAAAGGGACTGAGAATAATAAGGGGACTGAAGCGTCTCTCTTACAAGGAAAGGCTGAAAGACCTGGTGCTGTCTAGTCTGGAAAAGGCCAGAGAGATGGGATTTTATCAATCCTTATCAATATCTAAAGCATGAGGGTCAAGAGGATGGAGGCAGACTCGTTCCAGTGGTGCCTGGTGACATGACAAATGGGCCATGGCCACAAATTAGAGCACAGAGGGTTCTATCTGAACATAAGGAGAAGCTTCTTTACTTTGAGGGTAGCTGGAGCACTGGAACAGATTGCCTAGGGAGGTTATGGAGTCCCCTCTAGAGACCCACCTAGATGTGATCCTGGGCAGCCTGGTCTGGATGACCCTGCTTTAGCAGGGGAGTTGGACTAGATGATGGCCGGAGGTCCCTTTCAACCCACCCCATTCTGTGGTTCTATACAGAGCAGAGATGGCTCTGTGCTGTGGCTGTCTGCCGTGATTCGAGCCGGGAGAGAAGTTAGTGCATCTATTTCTTCAGGAGCGTTCTGCTCCCCCTCTTTTCACTTCCATTCCCGCACTTGCTGGCTCCCAGAGGTGCCTTTTTTAAAAAAATAGGATTTCTAGTGTAGAATTTGAGCGGAGGATCGACTGGGAGAGAGCGATGACAGCTTTGTTCCCTCCGTGGCTGATAATGAGGTTTCGGAGGCAGATAGCGCCGGGTGTTCGGCGGGAGCTGCGTGAGAAGCTCCTGCCCAGCTCGCTGAAGTGCGGCACCGATTAACGCCGCCGAGCCGCTGCCTTCTCCTCCCGCGGCGGCTAAATGGGGTTGTTGTCAGGGCATATGGCAAAGGGGTTAAAATTTAATTGGAAAGCATAGTGGTAGCTACTGGAGCTTAACGGAGATTTATATAAGCCGCTAAGAAGGACAAGGCTGCTGTGTGAGCTGCTGGTAGAGCCGAGCCACTGCAGGCGCTGGCTGGGCTTCAGGCGCCGGGCATGCCTGGGAAGCTGCCCAGGAAGCGCGGTGAAAGAGGAGTTTGTTGCAAGGCTTGACCCTGGCTCTGTGCAACACCCCTGCCCTCCGCCCGCCGTATAAAGCCGGGCTGCCGTCATGCCAGGCGTTTGAACGAGGAAGCGAGAGCCAGCGGCAGCCTGCCGGGACCGGGATTCTGTTTCTCCGATCGAGCAGCTCATGGCTTCGGTGTTCATGTGCGGGGTGGAGGATTTGCTCTTCAGCGGCAGCCGCTTCGTCTGGACCGTGACGGTGGCAGCGCTGAGGCGGTGGTACGCTGCCCGGTTGCGGGCATGCCGGCAAGCCCTGCGAGCGTGGTGCGGCCTCCGGGATGTCTACCAGGTAAAATTCCCCTGGTTATCACCCCGGGTTTGGGAACAAGAAGGCATCGTGCCACCTGAGGGACACGTGCTTGCTCACCTGTCTGATTCCTCACTGCGCACACCTCGGGCGAGGTGGCCGGGACGGGGTGAGGCAGCTGGGACGGGCGAGGTGAAGAGCATCAACAAGCCAAACCCACAGCTCCCACAGTCCTGCTGTGAAGATACTGGGCATGTTTATAACCTGAGTCTGAGCTGATGTCCGATGCTGCTGTCACACGGCCAGCACTCTGTGTCTGCTTTGAGATCAGGGAGTTGAAGGAGATAATTTCTACACTGCTTGTGTTTTATCAGATGTTTTATCTAAAGGTATTTTGGCAGCTGACACTTTCTCCATGCCCTCAGAGCCCTTTTTGCTGCTGCCCTCCTTGTGCTTGGCATTTGGGAGATCGAGCTGAGCTCTCAGCCTGGGCTGCCATCGGACACTGGGAGTAGGATGCTGCCATGGCAGAGCCTGACTGTAGTTTTTTCTGCTGTCTGTTTCTGACGCTGGATAGTGTCAGTTTGTAAGGGAGTAGTACTCTGCACTTGGGGGGCTGCAGTGAGTCTTGAAACAACAATTGGGAGGCTTCCTTTGCTGTAGGCAAAAAAAGCCCCATCACTGTAGTGGTAGTTACTGTGGTATCTAGTTGCACTTAGGGTGGTGTCACTCTTTTTGCAGTCTGTTTTTGTTGCCAGTTGGTTATTTTTGCATGCCTATATTTTTGCCTCGTGTGTAAACTTGTAATGTATGCCCCACAGCAGTGCCAGTTGGAGTGCTTGCTAGACTATGTTGAATATTTCAGGGCTACTTCCTCTTTTTCCTTGTTGTGCTGCAATATAGATAATATCTTGCAGCAAATGGATCTCCAGAACCATCAGGATGTAACTTCCATGGAAAAGTCATGCTTAGAAGCACATCTGTGCCTGTGTAATCCCAAAGGGATCTGTTGCTACTTAGCTTTAGGTATGAGCAGGAGTGGGAGAGCAGCTTTATAGTGACAGAAGTGCTTCCAAGTGCTTGGATGCGTCTTGCACAGATGATGGATGTAAACACTTTGAGATGTATGTGAGAGAAGTGTAACTTGAGCATGGATCATGTATAGTTAGGCAATGCAGGAGTACAGGCATCACTGCTTCCCATCTGCCCACCTTTACTGACCTGGAGAAGTGTGGGTTGCAGTCTTGGCTTCTTTCTCTGTAAATAAAATCCAGCTACACCTGTACTTGTGTGGGAGTTACCTTTTCATACCATCCATGTAAAGAGCATGGAGCTCAGATTGCTTTTGCTCCCTGCTGCATCCTCATGGAAGCAAATCCCATTCTTCCGGGGCTGAAAGAACGGCTCAGTAAGGACCAGCTCTGACAACAGCTATATTCAGCCTGTTCAGCTGCAATTCTCTGATGGTTAGCTCAAAGTGAAAAGAATTTTTTAGTATTCTTTCCAAAACAAAATGTGACTATGCCCTGGTGGCTATTGGTGGATTAATCTGTCTTACCTCTTCAAGACACAGACTTACAAGTCAGTGATGCCTCTCATAAAGTGAGGATTGAAAATGAGCTAAAAGAGGAGCTTGGTCCTTTGTCATCTTTCCAGTTGGCTCTTGAATCAGGGATGTGGATGAGGAGTGCCCTTCCCCTGCCCCTCTCTGCCCACAGCATGTCCTAATCATAAGGAGAGCACAGCCAGACCACTGGAGACTTGTAGTGATGATCTGTTGCTCCATGCTGAGTGTTCTGAGGGTCACCCCTGGGAGATGAAACTAGGCAGGAACAAGGTGACTCTCACATTTTAATGTCAGGAATTTCCTAATGGTAATTTGTGGGTGTATTACTGAGAGACAGGAGGCTGAAAGAACGCCCTGCAGCTCTTCCTTGTTGGGTTGCATAAGACATTGCTTTTTTGTGCTGAAGTTTTGGCTCCTTGCATTTAAAACCACTGTCAGAATCCTGGCTGAGTCCAGTGGGTGTGGGACTGAGCACACAGCATTAAATGTCACCATTCTGTCTGTATATTGGAGCCCTGTAAGAGGATGAATCAAATACTATTTTTGTTTTTCCATTTTTTTGGAAACGTGTCAAGCTATGGGAACATCTAGAGATGGTAGCTGGATGACCCCTGCACAGAGAGCTGTACTCTGAGCCGTGCTGGGTTGCACTTGTTTACCTCAGGCTCAGTGGAGCAATATGTGAGCAAAACAAGTAGTGCAGAACTCTTTGTGGGCTTGGTACACTGAGGAGGTGGATGTTGCAGTGTGGGACTAGGCTTTAATATTGGAGTGATTTGTGTCCTATCAATACCATAGGCCCTACATTATCTTGGACAAATTGTCTTCCTCCTTTGTGCCCCTGCTCTTTGTCTGTAAGATGGATGTAACACTCTCCTACCTGCCGAGGAGATGATCTATTTTCTCAATTTTCTGCTTGAAGTCCTGTTGCCACATGAAAGCAGATTTTTGCCTCATATTTTTATTAATATTGACACCTGGACATGTGCTTAGCAAAGTCCTTTCCCACCTTGGCTTCATCAAGAATGTTTGCAGTTCTGTAACTCCTCAGATGGGTATTTCAGGTATGGAAAGTACCACAAACAAATCTGACTACATCTTTGGACTGGATGATCTTGGAGGTCTCTTCCAACCTGGTTGATTCTGTGATACACTTTTATCCCTCTGAGGGCTTCATGGGCTGTATAACAAATCAGGAAACAAGTCACAGCTTTGTCACTGAGCTACGTGCAAGGAGCATGTGGAGAAGAGTGAGGCAAGAGGAGCTTTTGCTGCTGGTCAGGCCTGGAGGCATCAGGTGCCTCATCCATATTTCAGGTTAACGCTGCTTTGTTGGTTAATGGCTACTTTTGTTTGAGTTAGCTGGTAGCAAGCACACTATTGTGGTGAAAGGAAAGGCAGTAGGATACCTGAGTGTGTTACTGTGGTGGGGTTGGGTATCTTTTGGTTGTTCTTGGTTTTAGTTATAAAGTTCTTGCTAGTCTTATGGTAGACCTCCATGATAGGACTCAAGCTTAGAAGTCATTAAGACTGTCATGCTTCTAGGCAGGGCTCTCACCTGTGTTGTCTGAGGTCAGCAGGTGCAGAGGTGGTCATGCATGCAGAGCTGTCTGGCCAGGGGAAGCTGAAATCCTCTCTGCCATATAAAGCCTTTACCTGCCTTAGCAGCTTTAAATACAAAAAGCACACCACCAACAGGAACAAATCAGCCTTTTTCAATCACCTTCTCTTTAGCTGCCTTGTTTCTAGCACTTTTATGGTGAAACACCTTTCAAGGTCTTACAGGCTGTTGTTTCACCCAGTTAATAGCATAGGGACTTGAGCCCCAGCCCAGCAAGCCAAGCTCTGGCACTTCCCCAAACTGATCTCTGCTCCAGGGTGCTTGCCATCATTTGTCTCATCTGCCAAAAGGGAAGGGATGTCCTATTTGCCCAGAGCCTATTCATCTGGAGGAATCTGTGAGCCAAAGTGCTGATGAGGTGTCCCATTTCACTCTGTAATAACCTCTGAACCCTTGTGAGGTGCGGAGGGCTATATGGTATGTGAATGTATCCTCTCTGCAAGTGGTTGGGTTGTATGCCAGGGAACATTGTCTTGTCCATGGCAAAGAACATTTGAAAGTCTGTTCTAGAAAAAGAGACTTAAGGAGATAGCTGATGGAAAAGCTGGTGCAGATCTTCTGAACTGCAATGACACTGCACAGGTTATTTGGGCTATTGGATCTTGGAAAGAATCCTAGGAGAGGGTTGAGCACAGAAACTTTCATGCAAGGGTGCCCATTTCCCATGAGGGAGAGCAGCAAGGGCTGTATTTTGTCGTGGAGATCTGGCACACAACCCTTTAGCCTGCTAGCCAAGCTTTGGGGTCTTCCCAGACCCCCTCCCTGATGCCCACAGTGGGAGTGTGTGACACTTGTAGGTGTTATGGCACTTTGTCCAAAAGCAAGTTTTTGACAGGGCTCTCTACATGCTGGTTTTATAGGCCACCTGTCTCCAGTCTAATTATAGAGCAGTAAAACAGAAAGTGATTTTTTTTATATATAAATGAGGTTAATAAGCAGTAGCAAAGCCAAAATCTTTCAGGATCAACATCCACCCCACGTTCAGTTACTGCTGTTACTATTGGCCTGTCTTTCACTCTGAGGCCTGACTTCCCCTGAGGTCTGAGTACCAGTTTTCAACCGTATGTCCCACCTCGTGGTCATTCCCCATCAGCCCCTACGCTTCAGGCATAAAGGGAACATTGCACCCAAGTCTATCTGATAGTGCAGGAAACTTCTTAAACGTTAAATACTGCTCAAGTGAGTGCTTCAGTGTTTGGGTTAGGTGCATGTCACTCAGTCTGCTCACTGCAGAAGAGAAACCAGGCACGCTGTGCCCAAACTCAAAACCTGCCTGATCTGCAACCAGGCATGGCAGCATCTCTGCAGTGAAGCTATCCAGTTACACTGACTGCTTGGCTTACACTCTCCGGTGTAGAAGTGTAAATGGAATTCACATGATGTTTTTTTGGACAAAGTGCCTTTTAACCTCTAAAAGGTCATTTCCTCTGTGTGAAGTGAAAGAAAGTGTTGCTGACAAAGCACAATTAATAAGCTTTGCACATGTGTCCATCCCATACGCACCTGGGGCGGAGGAGCAAGAGAGGAAGCAGTTGACTTCTGTTTCCTATGGTGCTAACGTAGTTCATTTGGATAGTGAGGACCATGCTTCCTCTGCCACCACACCTTCACTTGTCATTATAAAAAGTGCTGACGGCAAACTGGAGATGCTTCCCCACCCTCCTTCACGATGAAAAGTGGTTTGGGAGTTTGGGAAGGGAGTGCTGTGTTGTCAGGGCAGAGCTTTTCTTCCTCTGTACCAAACTCCAGGAGTGATGTTAAGAGGAAGCATCTCAGGCATCCTCATGACTCAGAGCTTTCCAAAGGGAGCTTGAAGATCTTTTGAAGAGGAACATATTCAGTGTCCTCTAAAAGATTTCAGCTTGGGCACTGGGGATTACCAGCTGCCCTGGAAAAGCTTTGCTCTAACTGCTTTCTTATAGTTGTTTTTGTTTCTGAAGGGATCTGCTCTGATGCTGTGACACTACTCGCCTATCACCTGCAGAACCTTGGCTCTGCTTGAAACTCCCATCACATCCAAATGTGGCATGTGAAGGTTTCTCTCTGACTGGGCCTTCGGAGGACCCTTTTGCAGAGCTGCAAGCAGGACTGGTTCTGGGCACTGCCTCCTGACAGAGTTAAACTTGGCTTTATGTGCTTCCAACAGCAGCTTTCCAAAGCTCTCTGCCAGGCATATTTCCACTTGAGCTCATGATATAACATTTTCTGTTTGAGTTTATTCAAACAAAAATATGACTTTTGTACCAATCCTCCCTCTTCCCTAGCAGACAAACTTCACCTCCAGACTGTGAACTTCATCTCATTTCCTTCAGGGTGTCACGGTGCCAGTTTCAAACAGTGCCTTCTATTCACTAACCCCTTGGGCCTGTATAAATATTATTTTTTTTTCCTTTCTATCTGATGCAGTTCACAAAATACGTTAGATTTCAAATGTTGCTGGCACTGCTTTCCAGCAGCAGGCTCCTGCACAAAGGTGTCACTGTATGAGCTTGCCTGGATAAATCTACCTTTTGCTCTTGTGCAGAGAGGCTGCCCAGCTTGCTCTGACTGGGCATGAGGCTTGTAAAAAGGTAAATGAAAAGTGTTTCTTAGGCACATGCTGGGTTTTCCATACTTTATTTCTTGCCATTCTGAGTTCTGGCTTCTGTCACCTCTTTTGCCAGTGTTCATAGAATCACAGAATCAACCATGTTGGAAGAGATCTCCAAACTCATCCAGTCCAACCTCACACCCAGCCCTGTCCAATCAACTAGACCATGGGAATAAGTGCCTCAGCCAGGCTTTGCTTCAACACCTCCAAGGACAGTGACTCCACCACCTCCCTGGGCAGCCCATTCCAATGCCAATCACTCTCTCTGCCAACAACTTCCTCCTAATATCCAGCCTAGACCTCCCCTGGCACAACTTGAGGCTGTGTCCCCTTGTTCTGTTGCTGGTTGCCTGGGAGAAGAGACCAACCCCACCTGGCCACAGCCTCCCCTTCAGGTGTAGACAGCAATGAGGTCACCCCTGAGCCTCCTTCTCCAGGCTGCCCACCCCCAGCTCCCTCAGCCTTTTCTCACAGGGATGTGTTCCAGGCCTCTCACTGAAGATCTTTTCAGTCTTGGATGGACCATCCACATGCTTAAAATAACAGTGGATTACCTTTGTCTCCTCATTTTCCAAAAATCAGGCCACCCTTGCACAGTCTACAGTGCTCTTAAAACCTCAGTCATAATTAGTGATTAGCAATTCTACTAATCTTCTGTACAGATGGAGGCCAGTTCATTCTCAGAGACTGCAAAGAGGATAAAGCTCTCAGTGCTGGCATATATTAGCTTAAAATACCCTCCCACACACAAATATACATGTGTGCTGCTCCCTGCTAATTGGTCTGTCACTCACTGAGATCTGTGTCACCTCTGTGTTGGGGAAGCAGAGGTAGGGAGCATAAGGGTCATCAAAATGCTGAGAATATCCTGAATATGCCTTTTTTAGCTGTTAAAAGCCATCAACAGCCACCTGAACATGAGCCAGCAGTGTGCTGGCCAAGGCGGCCAACGGCATTTTGGCTTGTGTCAGTATCAGTGTGGCCAGCAGGACCAGGGAAGTCCTTCTGCCTCTGTACTCAGCACTGGTTAGGCTACACCTTGAGTACTGTGTCCAGTGCTGGGCCCTTCAAGTTAAGAAAGGTGTTGAGGTGGTTGAATGTGTCCAGAGAAGGGCACTAAGGCTGGTGAGGGGCCTGGAGCACAGCCCTATGAGGAGAGACTGAGGGAGCTGGGGGTGTGCAGCCTGGAGAAGAGGAGGCTCAAGAGAGACCTCATTATTCTCTACAACTACCTGAAGGGAGGTTGTAGCCAGGTGGGGTTGGTTTCTTCTCTCAGGCACCCAGTGACAGAACAAGAGGACATAGCCTCAAACTGCACCAGGGCAGGTTTACGCTGGATGTTAGGAAGAAATTCTTCACAGCAAGAGTGATTGGCATTGGAATGGGCTGCCCAGAGAGGTGGTCACCATCCCTGGAGGTGTTTAAAAGGAGACTGGATGAGGCACTTAGTGCCATGGTTTAGTTAATTGGAAGGGTTAGGTGATAGGTTGGATTCAATGATCTTAGAGATCTTTTCCAACCTGGTTAATTCTGTGATTCTGTGGTCATTAACAGTCCAGGCAACATGAAGTTGAAGACTGCAATATTTCAGTGATTGCTTTTCCAGTTGATGCTTTTCCTGCTTGTCCTGGTGATTGGGAGTCACAGTGTCTATCTTCCTGCTTGCTATCAGGTGCAAGTGTGTGGTGCCAGCAGAGATGGGAGTAGGGATGGAGAAGCTGCTTACACTGCATGGCTGCTGTTGGTTTTTGAGTATCCTGGTTTTAGCTTTTGTTGGACCAATGATTTCTAGGTAGAGTGATGTGGGCTGGGCAGAGGGTACATGATCTGGAGAAGGCCATGCTTGCTGGTATTTCTTGCAGGCTGATTATTTTCTTGTGCATGTGTAAGGGAGGCAAAGGACTGAAGGCTGGAAGTAAAGAAACTGAAAAAGTGGGAGAGGACAAGAATTACTTAGCATGAAAAGTATGGGCTGTGCAAGCAAGGGAAGAGAGGAGAGTGGCTAGGGAAAAAGAAAATTATTCTGACCCCAGACAGGTGTGTGTCAAAACACCCTATCTGCCAAATTGAACTTGCAAGAAAGTGTGGGAAAGCAAGCAGGTAGGGTGGAGGGAAGGCAGCAGAAGTGCAACAGGAAAGGAAAATAGGTTCTAAATAAACAGGGTGGGGGAAAAAACCCAAGAGAACAATCTTTCCAGAAAGATGGCTGCCCTGGGCAAAGAGGGCAGACATTGGACTGGATGACTCTGGTTGCCAGAGTTGTTTTGGGAGAGCAAGTATGCTGGTGTAGATGAAATCCATGGGGAATGTGGTTGGGCAGGTGCACTTAGCAAGCACACAAGATGGTGGTGGCTAAGCCATAGCGAAAGTGGGAGTGAGTAATTTGTCTCCAGTATCAAGCACGTTGCATCTGCTCACCTAATTCAGAGAGGCTGAAGAGTGATGCATTCACTGTAGGGTTGTGAGCTTTTGAAGTTGTTGCAGCACTGCCATTCCCAAACACTATCTCGGAGCTCTTCTGGTGGCCCCTGAGTTTCAGAGGATTTTCCCTGCTCAACTTTTGCTGCTCTGACAGCTGCCTGCTGCTGGAATCTCTTATGGGCAGGCTGTATTTCTTTAAAGCTCTAATTTTTCTTGTTCAGAACACTTTTATCCATGGCCCAGAGCACAGCAAAACTGCACAGCCCAGATCTCTATTTGTTTGGAAGCCCCAGATTCTCCAAGGAGATGTGCACTTTCCCTCCTCCAGCTATTCCTGTCCCTGTGGTTATCCCAGCAGGGCAGAAGTTGGCACCACCCAGGTAACTTTCACGTCATTTTTCTAAGGAAAAATGACTCACTGTCTGTTTTCCATCTTATTTTGGGGCTTTGGAGTCTGTTTTGGAGACAAATACAAGTTCATTGTCCTGAAATACTCTCCCAAAACTGTCTCAGCTGCCACCCTTATGGTTACTGGCACAGTCTGGACCAGCTGGCTGGACCTGACCAGGTATCCTCCTGCCTGATGTGGGGCCAGCTTATGTTTTTTTCATGAAACCTGTGATAGTGAGCATTGTTTGGAGAGCTTTTGTAGTCTGACTGTGAGAACATCAGCTTTTGCAAAGTGAGTTTGGGAAAAAAAAAACCACCTCTTGTGTCTGCACCTGTTTAAAAGGTGGATATTTGATCAAAGCTAACTCCTCTGCATTAAACAAGGAGGGCGAGACACCTCTGTACCTCACTGCATCCCATCTGTCTGGGGTAGCTGAGGTGAGTTGGCTTCTGAGACGTCTGGATTTAGGGAGGCAGCCCCAGGTGAGGGGAGCAGGGCTGACTCATGTAGTTTGAATGTGTGGACCAAGCAGCACTGCTGCTCTTCCCAGCAGCTTTCTTACGGCTCTGTCTTTGTACAGTGCTCTACAGCTTAATGGAGCCTGTTGCTGTCCTCAAATGCTTGGTATATAGAGCCCTTTGTTTGGAGGAGTTGAGCTAGACTAAGAGAGCTTGGTACCTCTGAGAAGTAGGAGCCATTCATATCCAAGGTGCTTTCAAAAGCTTGATCCCAAGGCTGCTGCTTCTCATTCTGATAAAAGCAAGTTAGTTTCAACCAGATGATGAAACTGATTATTTTTCCTATTAAAATGGATCCATGGATTATAAAAATCGGGGTGGAAATGTCATCATAGTTTGTCTTCTCTATGCAAAGTGAGTGCTCACTTATGAGCATTCAGATAAAAGGAGGCATCCCAGGTGAGGATGCCTTGATGTGTCCAGAGCTCTTCCTTACTCTGGTAGCATCTCACAATGTTCCCCTTAGTCTGTATCTTCCAGCCCACGTTGGATGCTGTGATCCTGGGCTCAGTTGCTCCCTTGGCATAGTCTTGCTACCATAATTTATGCACCCAAAGGATGTGAGTCAGTGATGTGATTTGAAAGCTTTGGGTACCCCTACTCACATCACATCAGAAGGAGATTAATAATGCTGAGCTGTGTGTTTGAAGGAGAAACAGGCTTGTATCCTGGATTTCAAAGTAAATGGATGTGTCAGTCTGAGATTTGTGCCTCCTGTGTACCTGTTTGGAGGTCAGGTTGGAGCTCTGGAGACTACAGCCTTCTGGATGTGTGTGTACAGTTCCTTGTTTTGTTTCCCTTTTGTGTTTTCAGCAAAAACAGTGCCATGTAACTGTTAGACATTTCCTCTGGAGGAGACCTCAGCATTGGTGCCTGTGTGTGATGCCTCTGTTCTGCCTGACACAGTTACACAGTTAGTGTTACTGCGTCAAAGTCCAGAGATGTGTGAAGCCTTGTGTGGGTTCATGTGCCAGAGGGTAAAAAACCCAGGAGGGAGAAGCACAACTTGGTGTTTTGCACACAGAAACCATCCCTGCAAAGGGAACAGCAGAACAGCAAGCAGCACTTCTACCAGCAGTAAACCACACTCTTGGAGACCAACACTGGTCCCAGAACAAATTCAGCCTGATGGCCAAAGGTGTAAAACTGTCCACACTCAAGCTCCATCTATGTCATGTAGTAGCCCACATCAGAGGCAGCTTACCAAAGCATGCTTTGGAAAGGGGGTTGGCAAGTCCAGTGAAACCTTGTGCCTGAAAGCATCTGTTGCAGCAACAGATTGTGGAGAGTAAGGGTAAGGATGGAGGGCAGGTGTTCTGAGAAGATAAGCTCTGCCTGTTTTCATTTGACTGTGCACCTTCCAATCAGTAGGCGAGGTTCCCTGCTACCACAGGGCCAACCCCCTGATCCCAGGGGTTCAAGGTGGAGGTGGTTTGAAGTTTTAGAGCACCATGCTAAGTTTTAGCATGAAGGCCCTTTCTGTCCCGTGGATGAGGATGTGCTGGGTTCAAGAGTTGGAGTGGTGATGGCAGCTCCCAGCAAACACAGATATGCTGGCATAGGAGTCCTCAGCTGGCTGCCACAGTGCTGGAGATCTGGCAGGGACCTGTGTTCCCACAGCAAGGTGTCACTGCTTCAGGGCTGGTACCTTGTGCTAGGCCTTCAGTTGGTAACTGTACCAGAAATTAATAATAGGTTATGAATTATGACTATTACTTTCTGTATTAATATTAGTTTTATTATGAGTATTCCAAAATCGGGAAAAATCACTGAGGTTCTTTAGACTTTCAGTCGACAAGAAGCAATTGCATCGAATTAACAACCAGAACTTGGAAAACAATAACACGAGAACAGGAAAACTGCTAACTAATGCCTATGGAGTCTTGGCATTCACTCCAGCATATACTCACGATGCCTTTGGTCCCTAAGTCTCCTGTATGAAACATGCCTTCTAACTGGTGATGATCCCAGGGTAAAATACAAATGTTTCAGGCAGAGGAGCAAGGAGATGCTGCTAAGCCACTAGTGTGAGCTGCAAACACGTGGCCGCCTGTTTAACGAGCCCCAAACGAGGAGGGACTCGGTGCAGATGAAGGCAGAGCATTGAAAGGCTGATGTAGAAAGGTGCGGTTTCTAAATCATCCCCCTTTATAGACTTCATTTTGAAATCCGACTGGCCGATAGGCACTAGCACCATTGTTTTGGCTGGTGAATTCAAAGCTTTGTGTCTCCTTTGACTAGGCAGGCACGGTGATGGCAGCACAAGACACCTGGCACGAGGTGCTAAGACCCCTAGTCCTCAAGGCTTTGCTGGAGGGAAACCCTTATTGTTTGCTCACCTACTCACTACCGGACCCCAGCACAACAGAAGGAGGGGAGCCAGGGTTAATCCTGCCCGGCAGGATTTATGCCCTACCAGGACAGTAACTGATGGGTTTTTCCCTTGGTTTTGTTTCATAATAAAGGGGTTAACATTACAAAGGGGGGAAAAAAAACCCACACCATTGTGATGTTTTCCCAGCTCCCCTCCACTTTTAACAATCGCATTTCAACTTCTCTTATCCCCTGACTCAGGCTGGAAAAGCTTTTGTTTCTCAACTTGTAATCAAAACAACAAACGTGAAGGTCACTTCCTTGACATTATATAGCAAGGGAAGAAGTCCAGGACCATGTCTCCCTTCTTCTCTCAGCTGGCATGTACAGAAAACATGACAGCTTAGCACAAGCATACTGCCCAGTGCTTCTTGGGATTCTCCAGTGCTTTTAAGGCAGAAAGGAGTGTGGCTTTTGGAGGTAAGAGCCTACCTTTTAATTTCTAATAGCACTTCTTAATGCTGGGCGTTTGTGCTCCTGCTAAAACACCACGCAGAGCTCAGAACCGTGCGTAGAGGGGAGAAGAAAGCAAGGAGTAAAATCAGTTTGCTTTGGAGTACTTTAGTGCAGGCTGTAACTTTCTCACGTATTATTTTCTTTCCCCTGAAAGACCAGTCCATAAAAATAGTTTTGCATCTTTTGCAGCCTATTGCGGAGATTAGAGGCTGTTTGTTTACTTCCAGCATTTACAGCTGCTTTTTCCTGCCTTTGTTGTAAGTGCTGCCTCGGATGCTTTAGGAAAGTGCTAAATCCAGGCTTGACTCGGGTAACTTTGCTGCAGTTGGAGAGAGTGGGTCTGTAATTCCTGATTGCAGAGAAAACTCATTTTTTGAGATCGTCCTTACAGGCAGCTCTGAGATATGGTTTAAGCTGAACAAAGCACAGATTCATAAGTCCTGAGAAAAGGCAGTCAGTGGCGGGTACAGTAGCTCCTTTCAGCACGTAGCTATTCAAATGTCTCATCAGAAAGGTCCCCACTCCTCTTGCCCCAAAGCAAACCCCCGTGAAGAAGCTGGCACTGGAGATGCAACAGCGCACATGGAGATTGCTAATGGCTGTTGAGAAAGAGCCTTTGATCTGGAGAGCTTGCTTTGCTTGGAGCACGGAGCAGTCCAGATCTGTCACAGCCCCAAGTGCCTGGCACAGTGCTGGAGGCTAGGGAGGCTGGCTCCTCACCACCAGCAAAACTGTAGAAACATTACCCATACCCACAAATTTTACTTCTTCTAGAGATCTTAGGACTTCAGGCTTTTCTTGGGCAATTTGCTCTTTGCATTTTCATTTGAGTTACAGGTTTCAAGACAGTCCAAGAGGATTTGTGATACAGCCTTTGTTGAGTTTTAATTCTTTTTCATTGCTTGTTTGCCTAATGCTTGCTCAAGGGTGGTACCTGGGTTTCCTGAGGCACTGCTGCCAAGCATGAGTGTTTCAGGAAAAGACCTGGGAGAGGATGGGGTCAGGATGGGGATGAGCTAGATGCAAAGATCCCAATGAGGCAGGAGAGGAAAAGATGCAAGATGCTCTCAGAGTACACAATGCTGCCAAGAGAGGACAGCAGACATTTGGTTAAGGCATTGTCTGCTTGCCTGTCCTGTCTCAAGAGTCATACCTCTAAAAACCCATCTAGGTGTGAGCAGGGGTGTGGAGAAGGAAAAAGTGAAATGTGGGGGACAGCAGAGCACCCTATAAAAAGCCATCAAAGAGACAGGAGAGAGCTTCAGATCTAGGGAAAGGCAAAAAAGTATTGAGAACAGAGTTTTCCCATCTCCAAAGACCCAAATCCTAAGAGGATTTTTCTTTTAGACTTCTGTAACTATTCCTGTAACAGGGAAAGATGAATTTCTGGTTCAGGTGAGTCAGGGATGCCTTCTTAAGCACAGGATAAGTTAGCAGAAGCTCAACATAGGATATCTCCTGAGATTCATGTTGTGGAGACTTAAGCAAAGAAGCAAAGAAACTGATTTGCCTCCATCCTTCTGGCTGAGGAGCAAAGGTCACAACAGATCGCAGGAGGACAGATACCTGGTCCTGCTCCGTGGTGGGTACCACTCATTCGAGGTCAGAGGATGTTCCTGGCTCTGTGTGAGCCCCAAAAAAGGCACTGCACCACATTAACCCTGTTGGGTAGAGTCAGGAAAGCTCTTTGATCCCACAGAATCTTCGCCGCCCCCCACCCGCCATCCTCCCAGCCCGGAGTTCCCAGGGGATTACAGTGGAACAAAACATCACTGTGAGCTTGTGCCCGGTAATGACCTGACGGCAGCGTCTCAGCACAGCTGGTGATAAGCATGGCTCCAGCAGACACTAATTCATTAGCTGTGTTCTGCCAAGGAAAGCAGATGTTGGATGAAGTATTTCATTGACTCGCTATTTGCAGCAGATTTGCACTGATTGTTTCCTCTCCATTTTCCTGCCTGTTCTCAGATGAGCTGCGGAGTTGCCTGCCTGCTCTGCTCTTGTAATCCGAAAGACATGGCAGAGTGGTAGGAATGGTAGCATCAGCACTCCTGGACTGACATGACTTGCTTGAGAAACATTACAGTTTTGAGTATGAGACACTTGAAGTAGAATACTGATCTAACAAGGGGGCTGTTCCTTCAAGAAGGTTGCTAACCTCTGTCAGAGAGACTCAGCATCTACTGATAACACTGCCAGCAAGATCCTGTGCCCTTTGGCAGTGTCAGGGGAGGTGAAATGCTGTCTGGATGCTGCTTGTCAGCTGAAGAGCATGGGGCCAGCAGAGTCAGTGAAGGCTCTTCTCCAGCAGTCCATCCCTCTGCCCAGTGCTGCAGGAACTGATGCTGCCTGAGTGCTTGTTGGTGCACAGGTCATGGGGGAACGACCCTTGCACCTTCATGTGTGTGTGTGAAACTGCAAACAGTAGCATCAGGAAAGGCAGCCATGCTGCAAGCTTTCCTTCTAGGAAGGACTGAGGTTTATTTTTCACCTTGCATGCTCCTTGTAGAGACCGAGAAGCAGCAATTCCCCTGTTTATATTTTGCTCTTGGCAAAAGGCTTTATCTCTTGTCTGGGATACTCTATCATTTTGAGGAAGACTGAGTCAATTTGCTCCCTGGATTTTCATTTGTCAGTGCTTTTGGTTCTGTTTCATAGTTGTTTTATTTTGTGGCATTTCCTTTGTTGTTGTTTTGTTTGAAGTTTTTTTGTTTCTTTGGGTTTTTTTATTTGTATTAGTTGTATATGGGTGGTTAGGGTTTTGGGTTTTTTTTGGGTCATGGGTGGTGTTTTGGGGTTTTGTTTGTGTTTGTTTTTGTTGTTTTTTGGTGTTTTGTTTGGGGGTTGTTTTTTTTTTTTTTTTGGTTGTTAGGTGATTTGGTTGGTTATTATTTTTCCATCAGTGTATTCATCATTACTTAACATCATATTTGGGCATTTTGTGGGAAGAGTGTGATGGTACTAGAACATGTCCAGAGAGGGACACCAAGGCTAGTGAGGGGCCCTGTGAGGAGAGGCTGAGGGAGCTGGGGGTGTGTAGTCTGCAAAAGAGGAGGCTCAGGGGTGACCTCATTGCTATCTACAACTACCTGAAGGGAGGCTGTAGCCAGGTGGGGTTGGTCTCTGCTCCCAGGCAACCAGCAATTGAACAAGGGGACACAGCCTCAAGTTGTGCCAGGGGAGGTCTAGGCTGGATGTTAGGAGGAAGTTCTTCAGAGAGAGTGATTGGCATTGGAATGGGCTGCCTAGGCTGGATGTTAGGAGGGGAAGTTCTTCAGAGAGAGTGATTGGCATTGGAATGGGCTGCCCAGGGAGGTGGTGGAGTCACTGTCCCTGGAGGTGTTCAAGCAAAGCCTGCATGAGGCACTTAGTGCCATGGTCTAGTTGATTGGACAGGGCTGCGTGCTAGGTTGGCCTGGATGATCTTGCAGGTCTCTTCCAACATGGTTGATTCTGAGGTTTAAAGCTCAACTACCTTTTCTATTACATTTCTAATAACCTCAAGAGGCTGTGCCTGTAGTTCTGCACACATCAGCAAACCATCCACAAAACAAGTGAAAGGAGTCCCTTAGATTTGCCATCTCCTGCAATGAGAAGTAGCAGAGTAAATGGGGGGAAAGGAGATTTGCACAGAAAGCATGTTGGCACTTGGCCCTGAAAAGCCACAGTGCCTGCTGTGAGGGAGAGCACTTGGGCTGCTGCTTTGCCAGAGCTTTTTACTGGCTCAGGTGCTGGGGCTTACATGACAGTCAGTTGATGCTCTGCAGGAGTTGTTTTTTTCATCATATCTTCAAGCCACGTGGCTATTTTAAGAAGGTGCCATGGAACCTGGAGAGCCTCTTGGCCCTGTGTTCCCAGCACTGTTTTATCTCCAACTTTGTGCCAAACTTCAGCTGAGCAAACTTATCCATGGAAAGCATCAAAGGGGCAATTGTACCAGCTTACACTTAAGCTTTCTCCAGCTAGTCTTCTAGTTAAACATTTGTCTGTGTCATACTTGGTTCTACTTCAGGTGTCTGCTCCTGCCTGGCACACTCCTGAGACAAGAAGCTCACTGGCATCGTGAGGCTGGGAATGGCTTTGCACAATCCCTGTGGTTGCTGTGGGTGTTGGGATGGGAGAATGCATAACCTTCCTTGGGGGGAAGGATGAAGGTGGTACTTGGAGCCACTTTTAGGCGAGATGGGTCCTACAAGGTGGCACGAAGAGGGAGAGAGGTAGAGAGCTGCTTGACTGCATTGCTGGCTATTTAACATTAAGCAGATCCTGCCTTCTGTTGAGGTTAATACCAAGCTAACAAATTATTTAAGGCAAAATCCTGGCCCTGTTAAATTTAATGGTAAAACTCATTGACTTCATTGGAGGCAGGACTTCAGCCAAAGGTTTCTTCATGATTCAAAAATGAGGAAGGAGAGGCAGTATGTCTGGAGACATGATCTGCCCTCAGTAAAACTGGTGGAAGCTCTGCTGCCACCTTTGAAGGGATACTGGCAAATTGATCTTGTGTGCATGAGCCACACTGCAGCAGCACAACACTGTGAACACCTGGCAGCCTGAGCTGGCATGGGCAGAGACTGAGGCAAACCTTGGTCCAAACCCAACACTTTGTGTTAGTGAGTCCAGGAGGTTTTGAGGAGAGGGCAATCATGCAGTGGAGGTATCACCTGTGTGTGGTTGTGCTGCACCCCATGGTGGAAAATGAGATGATGGGACACGATGTGGCAGTGGCATGGGGGCATGATTCCTTTCCCCAGGCTGTCACCTGTGGATGGGTGGAGCATTTCCAAGCTTCCCACCCATCTGTTTCCCCTGAGCACCTCCCACTGTGGGACACTTGGTGACCATAAGCTACACTGGGTCATGAAGGACCTCGGGCTGCAAACATGCTCACAAGCAGCATGCATCAAGGGGTTTTTGGAGACCTTAAAAAAGGTCCTTGCAGTTTCCAGAGGATTTCTGTTCTAAACTGAAACTCTTGTATGTTATTTTTCTGCTTGTTCCTTACAGCTGATTGATTCCAAGTGCTGGAACAGGCTGAGGTTTTGCTCTCCCAAAAGACACACCAGGAAACTCTGAGGTCATTTAAACCATTATAAGTAGTTGGGTTTTTTTTTTCCCCTCTTCCTCTCCCAGCTGCATGCAGGCCCCTTCCTTCCAGAAGGACAGGAAAAAGCTTTTCTTTTGCTGAGATGTGTCTGGTTAGGGCAGCTCCACATTGCAAGACATTCTTGCATCTTATTTCATATCTTTGTCAAGCAGTGCACATTTTGGGGCCAGCCATCAGCCATCCGGTTGTATTAAAGTCGGTTTGGCAGTGCCGATCTAAGGCAGCTGAAGATCTGATCCTAAATGCCTTCAGGACCAAAGGGGAAAAAAATCACCACCTAAATGCTGATGAAATCTGAGGTCACCACTGGGGCTTCAGTACTAAGCTTTGAAATCTCGTATGGGCTTATGAGTTACAGAATGGAGATTGGAGAAGGGGGGAGCCCATACAGGAAATTACTGGGGATGCTTTATAGCTGGTGAACTGCAGCTCAGGTATGGAGTTTGAGGGGAAAATCTCTTTTAAGTGCAAGGCTGGCTCTTTGGGCTCATGCACCTGCAAAACAGCTCAAAAGCAGGATGGCAGGATTTTGGGACAGCCCCTCCTCATCCCCCATGCCACAGGCTTTGTGCAGTCTGGGTTGGTGTGGGGAAGGGAGAGCGTTTCCTAAGCAGTATGTACATCTCGTGGGACTATTGCCCTTTCTCTTTTGATAATCTCTGTGATTTTCTTCTGTGCTCTGACTGCTTGAGCTACTGTGATGAGCCAGTTGCAGAAAGAAATGAGCTAGTTTTCACAATCCATGTCCTAATGATGCACTGCAGCCAGACTTCTGACTTTGGAAACTGCAGGTTTAAGGGTTGTGTGCCAGCCAGGTTGTGAAAATGGTTCCTCTTTCTCTGTCATCACTGGGCACATCAGTGCAGATTTTCTTCCTGTAAAATACCTTCTGGGTTTATCCAGTTCGATTTTGTGTGCAAGTTGCTTATGGAAAACACATGCACAGCTCTGCGCGGTTGGGACCAAATCCCTGGTGTCACAGTCAGGTGTCTTCCAGGCAGAGCTCATGATGGTGTTCAGTAAAAGGCAAGCATGGGCAAAAAAGGCTTATTCTGAGAGGAAGAGAAGACCTCAGGGATGAGGTCTGCTGCTTCCGAAAGATTTCTCATGCAGTTTAAGGCTGTCAAGAATGTGAACCCTCACTGGACTGGGGAGTGCTTTTAAAACTTCCAGCAGTGTGTTATTTCTGTGGATTATAGAATCATAGAATGAGTGGGTTGGAAGGGATCTCTGAAGGTCATCTAGTCCTGCCATCTACCTGTAGTAGACAGGGACATCCCCAGCTAGATCATGTTGCTCAGAGCCTCACCCAACCAGACCTTGAATGCCCTCAAGGATGATGCCTCCACCACCTCCCTGGGCAACCTGTTCCAATGTTCCACCACCCTCATAGTAATGAACTTCTTTCTAATGTCCAATCTAAATTTACCCTTCTCTATCTTAAACCATTGTCTGTTGTCCTGGTGCTATGCAAGAACCTCACACAGTCCTCCTGTCCCTGGGCAGGTGGCAGTTACCCATGGTTTAGTTGATTAGAAAGGGGGTTAAGTGGTAGGTTGGACTCTTTTTCCAACCTGGTTAATCCTGATTCTGTGATCAGAGCAGTGTGGTGTTGCCAGAAGCATTTGCATGTGAACTGCTGAAGCCCAGATCATGGCACATCCCAAATGAGAGCAGCTGGGATGCATGCACAGACTTCAGAGCATTTCAGCGGGAGAGACAGTTCCAAAATTTGCCTATGTGCAGCTTATGTATAATCCTCTCTTCTCTGGACACAGAGTAAATAGGGATTTGGTTTCTTTTGGCTTACCCTAGTAGCAAATACTCCAAAACTTCTGAAAACAAGAGGAAAAAAAATGCTTAAAAATAGAAGTCAGTAACAGATACAAACAACTATGCCAAGAGACATCCCAGAACTGAGATACTGGGAGGTGACTTCTAGTCTGGAAGGAGTGCAACACATTTAAGACTACTTCTGAACTGAACTCTTCAGGATTTCCCATTCTTAAGCTGTGTCTCAGGAGATTGGTTATTCTGACAGCTTTTTTTCTAGGGGGGGGTAGTTTTTTTTCCCCTTTTTTTTAGGTTTCCTGTTTTCACCCTGTCTAATGGCCCTTTTTGTTTGTTTTCCTAAATGGATGACAAATGTGGATGTCTAAATATATTGCATGTGACATCCAGCTTCCAACAGGGAGGATGTTTCTGCTGCAGAGAAATAGAATCATAGAGTCAACCAGGTTGGAAGAGACCTGCAAGATCATCCAGGCCAACCTAGCACCCAGCCCTGTCCAATCAACCAGACCATGGCACTAAGTGCCTCATGCAGGCTTTGCTTGAACACCTCCAGGGACAGTGACTCCACCACCTCCCTGGGCAGCCCATTCCAATGCCAATCACTCTCTCTGCCAACAACTTCCTCCTAACATCCAGCCTAGACCTTCCCTGGCACAACTTGAGACTGTGTCCCCTTGTTCTGCTGCTGATTGCCTGGGAGAAGAGACCAACCCCACCTGGCTACAGCCTCCCTTCAGGTAGTTGTAGACAGCAATGAGGTGTCTCTTGAGCCTCCTCTTCTGCAGACTGCACACCCCCAGCTCTCTCAGCCTCTCCTCACAGGGCTGTGTTCCAGGCCCCTCACCAGCTTCATTGCCCTTCTCTGGACACATTTCAGTGTCTCACCATCTCTCATGAATTGAGGAGCCCAGAACTGGACACAGTACTCTAGGTGTGGCCTGACCAGTGTTAAGGACAGGGGCAGAATAACCTCCCTTGTCCTGCTGGCCACACTGTTCCTGACCGAGGCCAGGATGCCATTGACTCTGCTGGCCACCTGGGCACACTGCTGGCTGTTCAGCTACTATCTAGCACTTCCCCCCAGGTCCCTTTCTTCCTGGCTGCTCTCCAGCCACTAGCATAAATATCCTGCATATGTTGTTGTTTTGGTTTGGGTTTTCCCCAAATAAACATTCAGGCTCAGGATATAACAGAGGATTGGTTTAACTAGCCAAGAAGTAGGAGTTCTTTGGTGGGATTTTCATTTTGTTTGGTGGGTTGGGGTTTCTTCTTGTTGTATTTTGTTGTTTGTTTGGGTTTTTTTTTCCTCTCTGCCTTGTTTTTATTTAATTTTATTTCCATTTAAAGAACTGATATTTTGGAAAACCTGCCTGATTTTTAGGTGTAGAGTTTATCTCAATTTTTGTATCATAAGCAAGACAGATGAAACAAAACAGTGCTTTGGGGTTTTTTTTTCCCCAGCTCTTTGAAACCTTCCTGAACACATTAATGTGCTGCATAGACTCACGATCTCGCCCTATGCTTTCATTTTCACACACGGAGATTCTGAGAACTGTGTATTTCTTCTCCTTCATTATCTGCCTTTTCTTACTGAGGATCTGAGTAAATCAGGTCATTGCTGAAAGCCTGCTGCCAATATTTGCCCAGGCTGCAATATTTTGATATAATTGCATTTCTACATCAGTGTTTGTCTCCTTTTTATTCCTCCTTTTGTGAGGATGGGTTTTTTTTTTGCTTGCTTGTGTGCAGAGCATACAAGTGACTTTAGGAAACAGAATCCAGTATGTCAGTCTTGTTTTGCCAAAAATGGGGCTGTGCATTACATCACTTACCTCATTCCCAATAGGAAATTAGCAGAGACACAGGGATGCATCATGGATTTTATGCTGCTACCTCTTCTGCTGGCTAATAGCTTAATTATTAGCAGGCTTTTAAAAATAGCTGCTGAAAGGATCAACTTAAGGGCACGTTGAAAAAATACATAACAAAATTGTTCATTGGGACAATAGAGAATAGAAAATCAATGAGAATAAGCTGAAATCAGAAACGCATTTATATATATACCTCAAGGCTGCTCATGCCACCTCTTCACTGAGCCACACAGCTGTGGCCATCTCCTAATGGATTATCTCCACGACACAGGAAATCAATTATATTGTTCAGATTAGCAAGGAGCACTGAATTAAAGAGGAAAGAAAATGTATTTGTGAGAGGCTCCCAGGGTGTTGGGTCTTTGAGGAAGCCAGCACCCCAAGAGTTACAAGTCCCTTCCCAGAGCCTGAGGAAATAGGCCTGCAAGCTGTGTGCTGCAGGGAAATAAATCATACTGGTGTCACTGGGAGAGTTAAAAACAAGTCCTTTGCTGCTTCAGCTCCAGGAGCTCAGGGTCTCTGGCTGCTGAGCTGAAGGCTCTCTTCCATGGCCAAAGCCCTTTTATGTATCCAATGATATTGTGGTGGTGAAGTCCTCTTTCTGAAGCTCTCCAGCTTTTCTTCAGGCAAAAGAAGAGGACCAGACCACAGATACCTGTGACCATTGACACCTAGAGGTATTTAAAAGACTAGATGTGGTACCGAGGGATCTGGTTTAGTGGTGACTTGACAGCACTGGGTTAATGATTGGATAAGATGATCTGAAATGTCTTTATCCAAAATGATTCTGTGCTTCTACAACTCCATGACGACGTTGGAGCGTGTGGCATCTCTGCACCACAGCAGTGTCATACGTCTGTGTCTCTGCTCTTGGAACAATATGGGGCTGGTGCGAAGTGACTGATACTTCAAAGCTTGTGAGGTGGTCCTGGGGCTGCAAAAGCCTCTGAAGCTTTTAGTTCTGTCTTAGATAGAGGAGCCCTGCCTGCACGGGGCGGGGATTCCATGTGAGGAGAGTTGTCTCCTGGAGATGACCTCTCTAGTGGGTGACATTCCTGATGCAGGATGGGCTTGAGTTGCTCGGTGATAGTAATTAGGAGTGATTTGTTTCTAATTGTGGTTGTAAGTACAGAGTAAGCCAAGTGAAGTGCTCTCTGCCCCATCAGGAATGGGGTGGGGATGTTTGGAGTGAGCTGTAGCACAGCTGCAGAGACCAGGGTGCTGGTTGCTGAAGTGTTGGGTCTGTAAGGAGAGGGTAAGGGCTGACGCTTGGACTGTCCTTGTTGACATGACTTTGTTTATGGGCTGGAGCCTGCAAATGCAAATCTGGTAGTCACCCCAGCAGACTCGCATTCCTCAACCAGGCTCTGGTGCCACACAGTGAGTATCTATGTTGTACCTCTCAGACCAGTTGGAGAAAGCATCTTGGCAGGGACGTAGCCCTCAGGTGTGCATGCATGGGCTTGGGGGGCAGATGTCTTCCTTGAGCTATACCCAGCAGCAGAAATCTTGTGTCCCTGGACATTGCTGTTATGTCGTACCATGCAACAGTGCTCCTGAGGTGACATAATGGCCACAGAGAGCTGGGGAGCTGACAGCTTTGTCACAGGAGTGACATTTCACAGTGCTTTGTCGCTGAGCACTCTGCTATCTTCTGTAACTCTTTGGCTGAGCTGTCCAGTACCCTGGGAAGCAGCTGTGTGATTTCTTCTGAGAGGAGATTCCTGGAGACTTGGATACTTAATGTTATCTGTAGCTGTAAATCAGACTTTTAAACTGTGTTCACATGTTTTCTCATTAATAAAATAGGGGCTAATTATCTTGCTTATCTTCAGGGGTGTCAGGATGCTTAATTATTTTTAAGGTGCTTTGCAGTTACCTTGGATAGCTGAATAGAAGTGCGGATTATGGCTGGTATTTCTTTTATGTTTCAGTCCTTCCAGCAACCTTCCCTTCTCTCAGCGCAAAGCTTTCCGGACGTGTTTGCTATAATGGAAATCTTTTTTACTTAACGATAGACAACAGAGGCAATTAAAACAGTCAGAAGTGATTAATGTGATTTCACTGGGTGAAAGCTAAAGCAGCTAGAAATTAAATAATGGCAACCTTTGTGCTATCTCCGAGCAACGGAGGAGGAATGATTTAAAACCACTATTGGATCAGGCACTTCACAACAGGGGCAGATTGGTAACAGTATGCCAGAGCCAGAAATATTCAGCACCTTGAAGGGTGTGCTGATGAAAGGATTAATTGACGGTAGCATGCGACTTATTTATGACTGTGTGGTGGCAGCCTTTCAGCTCTCGGGAGCAAATGGACCTGTGATCACATCGTAATGGACTTAAGGGCTGCAGGCAGCCTGCTCGAGTGGATAAATCGCAGGGAGCGCGCTGGGAGTTGGAATCGGGACACTACAGCTTTGCTTCCAAAACCCGAAGGATAAAGAGCTGGAAGTGGTACCCTGCTGGGAGTGTGGACTAGTACAGTTATGGGCTGATGTGTTCTTGGGGCACAGTACGGTGGGGTGAGGCAGTGCTTTTGCATGGGGGGGATGTGATGGTTTGGGAGTTACCTGCCCCCCCACATTTAAGAAAATCACCCATCCTAGACTCAGCAGCTGGAAATTGAAGAGTGAAGCTCTGTTTACAGCTTAGCACAATATACAAACATATATATATATAAAAAAATATTGTGATGGTTTAGCTGTTACCTGGCCCCCCACACACTTAAGAAAATCACCCAGACTAGAATCAGCAACTGGAAATTGAAGAGTGAAGCTCTATTTACAGCTTAGCACAATATACAAGCATATATATAAATATTGTGATGGTTTAGGTGTTATAAGAAAATCACCCAGATCAGACTCAGTGGCTGGAAACTGAAGAATGAAGCTATATTTATAGCTTAGCAAATTATACAAGTATGTATATATAAATATTGTGATGGTTTAGGTGTTACCTGGCCACACACACACTTAAGAAAATCACCCAGATTAGACTCAGCAGCTGGAAATTAAAGACATGAAGCTATATTGACAGCTTAGCACAATATACAAGCAGATATTTACAATATCTACAGCTATAGACAGAAATATACAAGTTTAAAAGTAATATGGAAACACAACAGCCCTCCCAGAAACCAGAGTCCCCAGGAGGTGCTCCAAATCACCCTTCCACCTTCTTCCCCCTGCTCTGCCTTACCCCAGACTTTGTCTTACATTCAAGGTGAGTTTGGAGGATCAGCCAGGGAGGTTAGGGAGCAGATGGATGTGTTAGGCAGCAAGTTAGAGAAGTGCATGCAGCCAGAGCCAGAGAGAGAGCAACTCTGTTATCTGTATTTATGTTGTTTTTATACATCTCAGCAAGCCTATGAGTGCAGTAGACATCACCATTGTTTCTTTTTCACAGCCTATAATCTAATTCTTCTCACCAAAATATTCTAGCTAGCTTCAAACTAGCACAAATGTATCCAGTTATATACAAATTAGAAGTAACATAGAAACAGAATACCCCTCCCAGAAAGAGTCCCCAAGAGAGCTCCCAACCCAAACCCTCTTCCCCCTCCTCCTTTCCCTCACTTCAGAAGTAACCGAATCAACCCATGTATATCTCACGTGATGAATCTGGAGATCTGAGGTGAGATGTCAAAAAAGATGGCAAGGAGGTTAGAGGAAAAAGGAGTTAGGTGGATTAGAGAGTTAAAGGCAGAATCAGCCAGAGACCAGACCACCAGAAAGAAGGCACAGCCCAAAGTGAGAGCTGAGCAGTGTGTGTGAAGTGCCCATCTTATCTATATTTTGACTAGTTGCATTTCTCCGCAGAAGAATGGTGATATAGGTTACTACTGTTGGTTTTTTTTTTCTTTTTTCTCACAGCAAAGGATTTAATTGCTCTCAGTAAAAATTAGCCTCAGGCCAGCACAGGGGGCATCGCTGCTGTCTCCGTGATGTGGTCTCTGCACCCCGGTGTGCACAAGAAGTCACTCTTCGTCTGGCACTTCTCCACAAATTCACATTCAGAGCAGTAGCAGAAATGAAAAGGGAAGGGTTTCTTCCAGCTGGACTCTCTCTGCCAATGGTCCCTTCAGCGGTATTGCTGTTTTGATGAGCCATGTGATGACCCAGATGTAGAGTGCTGCAAATTGGCAGTGCTGGTGCCCCATGTGTCACAGCCCCGTTTTCCTAGACACTAGACAGACTTGTGCCTGCAGACAGCCATCTCTGACCTGTTTGCAGAGCTCCTCAGGAGTGGAATCCCTCTCAGCTTTTTGGTCAAAATGAGATCAATTAGTTGCAACAATAAAGCTTTGTTAATTTGGCTTCTTACGGCAGCCCCGTGACAGAGGAGGCTGTGTCTGGGCAGCCTTTGCTGTGCAAACAGCCATACGTTGAAACGGAGGCAGAGCTGGGAGGTCTCTCTTTGGTTACACTGCAATTGAGTATACATTGTTTATTTTTAAGTCTTTCTAGGGTTTGGATTTGCGGCATCCTAGGGCAGGAGGTGATGAGGGCGCTGGTGGCAGTAGAGTTCAGCCCTGTCCTTGTCCCTGCTCCTGCAGAGCCACAGGGATGTGAAAGGAGAAACTGCTGTGTGTTGCCGTTTAATCCCTCTGGGAGTCCCTATCTAAGCAAACCACCCTCAGCTCAGCTCAGAATTTATAGTCTGTGAGAAACTCGTGCTGTCAGGAAAATGAGTTACTCTGAGGCTGAGAGAACAAATATAAAAGCCAGATTTCCTTCACCAGCCCTCACCCGGAGAGAGCTGTGAAGCTGGCCCTTGCCAAAGCCAGCAAGAGGTCCAGAATTAGCACAGATTTTAAATAATGTAAAAGCTTTTGTGGAAATGTATTGGATTTCAAAGGGCAGATATTAAAAGGGCATAATGTGCTGCTATTTCTGAATTGCTGTCCTCTTAAAAAGAGAAAGATATGTTTGCAAGAGATAAACCAAAGTGGTCCAGATATGTTGTTAGAGGTTGCAGAGCTCATGCTGTCCTTAATCATTCAGTTCTAATACCTGACTTGGCATGTGTGAGCATCTACATAAGAACCCTACGGAGGCAATGATTTCAAATGCTCGTGAAGAGTTATCCAAGGAAGAGCATTCACCTACCAATAGATGTTCCAGCTAGAGACCAGGTCCTTTGTCAGTGGACCAAATGTGAGCAAGCATGGTTGGACAGATGGAGATTTGATGGGTCATCTCTGCTCCTCAGTGGAGCAAAAGACTATTGCTGCTGCTGCTGCTGGTGGCTATGGTTCACCCTTGGGGTACATTCCTGCAGCACTTAGGTCACTCTTATCTGATCCTGAGTGCTGCTAAGCACCATTAACGCTGGTGTGGTGTGAACTGGGAGCACCCAGGTGGCTCCTCAGATCAAGTCCTTGGAGCAGGACGCTCAGCTCCAGTCAGGAGGCAGTTCCTCATCAGTGCAGATTAAGTACACGCATCCCTTGCCGCTGAGCCATACATGGGCTGAATCCAGCCAGGGAAGCCGTGGACCCTGCTCCTCCTCACAGAGCTGCGTTGCTGTCTTTGCAGATGACAGAAGGCCGGCACTGCCAGGTGCATCTCCTCGATGACAGGAACTTGGAGCTGCTGGTTCAGGTACAGATTCTTTTGAGTACTGATAGCACAATGCCAGATCTCTCTCTTTGGTTTCTTTAGCTGTGCTACTGGAGGCTGATGCTGAAGTGATGCTTGAAGAAAAGTCCTCTCTTACCTAGAGCCACTCCTAAGTGGAAGGAACAGGTGTGCTGTCAGGCACAAGGCTCCTTTCTCAGCCCCACGTTGGCAGGAGAGTTTCCTTTGGGCACTGGTGCACGGTGGGCAGAATGTTTGCCATCAGTTCTGCATTCACCAGGATTCATAAAGCACATCGAGCACTCCCCTTGTGTTTTGGGGTGAGGTTTTTTGTAACTTAGAAGGGAAGAAAAGTCTGTGTTTCTGGGCATGTTTTATTCCCATAACAGAACCTAAAGTACAAACTCCACTAGTACACAGTGTTTCCTTAATTGAAAAATCCCTCCTGCTGTAACTGCAGGAAAACCAACGTCACTATTTGCAGAGAAAAAACTTTATTGCATGTGACAGGCCTGAACTGAACCAAATGGTTTCTATTCTTTCAATAGCCCAAACTTTTGTCTCGGGAGTTACTGGATTTGGTGGCCTCACACTTCAACCTGAAAGAGAAGGAGTACTTTGGGATAACGTTCATAGATGATACGTGAGTGTGTTCCTTTATATTCAACAGCTGTGTGATTATTGCAATGTGAAACCAATCCCTGACACTGGCAGCTTAGCATGATGGAAAAATGTCTCTTGAAGAAAGATTTTTTTTTTTTTTCTTGGTGCTTGTGCTGCTTGGCTGAGGGAAGGGGAAGGCACAAAGCAGAAAACACTTGGAAAGCATCTTCCAGACACAAAGGAGAGAATGTTTGTAAAATACCTTTCACTTTTCATGTTTCTCTCACAAGGTGGAAAAAATTAATTCAGCACTAATTTCCCACACAAACAGCCTCAGCTTTCTTGCTCTGTACTTTTAGCAGAAGTAGAACTTTTGCTTATTTTCACATTGAATTGCTCCTACTGCTTTGCATGTTAATTTCAAATGTGTTATTGAGTCTTCCCTAGCAGCAGTGAAATATAGAACCATAGGATTGCTTGGGTTGGAAAAGACCTTTAAGATCATCAAGTCCATCCATTCTCTGAGTCTGGTGTTAAACCACGTTCCTCAGCAACACATCTCTGCCTTTTAAATACCACCAGGGATGGGGATTCAACCACATTCCTGTTCCAGCATTTGAGAACCCTTTCAGGGAAGAAGTTTCTTCTAATATCCAACCTAAACCTTCCCTGGTGCAACTTGAGGGCATTTTCACTCATCCTTTCATTCATTACTAGCGAGAAGAAACCAGTACCCTGCTTGCTACAATCCTCTTTCAGAAGGAAGTTGTAGAGAGAATTCCCCTGAACCTCCTTTTTTCCAGATTAAACAACCCCAGCTCCCTCAGCCACTCCTCACCAGCCTTGTCCTCCAGACCTTCACCAGCTTTGTTAGCCGTCTCTGGACCTGCTTCAACACTTCAATGTCCTTCTTGTAGTGATGGCTACAAGAAAAAAAAACTAGTAACCTAATACTTGAGACTAATCTTCCCCATAACAACTTTGCTTTAGTTTCCCTGTTACCTTTAGGTATCCAAGATACTCTTCAAACTACCAAAAAGAGCTGCAAAACCAGAAGGTGATTAAAATGCACCTCCTTTCCCAGTGTTGGATGAAGCTTGTCCTCACTGCTAATGTGATGCTGCCCATCCCCTGCCACACTCCTCCAGCATCTCCGACTGGGCTGGGTCAGGTGCTACAGCCAGACTCTGGAGTGCTGTGGGAGATCCTCTTCTGTGGCATTAACCTGGAGCTGGTTAATTGAAATCTCACCTGGTGTTTAGACTCTTCTGTCAGCATTGCACTGAAATGCATCCTCATGTCTGTTGGGCACAGGATCAAAACTCAGAGGCAGGACTCTGCTCCCCAGGGCCAGCATCTCTAGAAGATTTACCTTCAGCTGCCCAACAGGGCTGGAGCAGAGCTGCCTAAGCAGTAGGGAGATGGAGTTATGCACTAATACAGGCCTCCTTTTGTCTAAACCGTTGTTGATGCTCATTTTCAGCTCTGTTGATAGTTTTTGCAGTGTCCTGGCTATAAGCCTTGAATTGCACATTGTGAGAGACATGTTTAAGGGCCACCTTGCCACGGCAGTTCCCACCTGCAAGTGTAGGTGGCCCTGGGGAGATGGCTGCTGTTCATGGAGCTGGTAGAAGCTGCTCGCGTGACCACAGCAGCGTTCTGTTTTTACCATCCACTCTCGTTTTGGGCTCTCCCCAGAATATACTTGCCACATCCTTGTCCTTCCAAGTGTTGGAAAATACCTTCTTCTAGCTCTTCTGTAAAGCCCTTGAGGATACTGTTTGCACTTGGCTTATTTCTTCCCCCAGGAGAGCTGCCATGAAATTCCTCTGGAGGTTTTTGGTTGCTGATGCTCCCTCACTGAGCTTTAAAGTGCTGCCAGGGGAATACCTGAAAGCTGTTGGCTTCCCCAGAAGCACCAGTGGGACTCCAGAGGCTGCTTTGGATACACTGGGCTGGGTGCTTGAAGGGAATTTGTGGCCTCTGGAGGGCACCCATGCCCCAGCTTTTTGGGCAGCCACATTCTTCTGCACTGCCCCTTGTTCCCACAGACCTCAAGAAGGTTATTGGGGTTCAGAGGACTTCGTCTTTATGTTCTCTTTATGTCTTCCTTCCCAGTTGAATCAGGAATGGGATCCTCCTGCTAGACATCAGAAGTCAGGGCATTTCAATAATGGGGTTTTCTGGGTGATACACTGTGTTTTTTGTGCTGCAGCTGAAAATACAACTGCAAAGAGGGTTCTCTGCCATCCAGGAGTGAATTACATCAAAATCAGAAAATTAGGGCAAAAGAGGAAGTAATCTGATGGAAAGTTTGCCTGCCCCAGAGCTGAATTTCACACTTGGAGTAAACACAGGCACTGAAATGCCCCTATTTCTCTATTTCTTGTCACAGTTTTTAACCACCTTCCCAACCTGTTTCCACAGAGGTCAGAGTGTCTGGCTGCAGCTGGATCACAGAGTTCTGGACCATGACTTGCCCAAGAAACCAGGCCCAGCCACTTTGTACTTTGCCGTGAGGTGAGTGATTATTTCCACAAAGAAAAAAAAGTCACCACTTGGGTTTATTTATCACTGGAGGAGTTGTTTGAAAGGACTGGCTTGGGATTTGATAAGGGAAAGAAATGTCAAAGTGACATTTTTAGAGAGAGGTTAGGTCCTGGAAATACGCTGCTCTCTTGCTCTAGTATTTAACTACAACACAAAGTAGTTTGGAATCTGCTAAAGTTGGAATCCTAATGTTACTAGGACATTGCTCCCAGGATTTTTTTGCTCAGGACCCTGTATTTTAAATATCTTCTTAGCCTCACTTACCTTTAATAGCGCTAAATTTCGGTACAGTTTGTTTTAACTTCTTACGTTTACTTAAGGGTTGTTTGTACTTGAAAGGGATTGCTGATGGCTTCTTTGCTCATGTAGCTTAAGCCAGTCCCCAGGAGAGAACAAAATCCCTGGCAAAATGATGATTTTGGCCAATGTAATTGCATTACTTTAGGGCTTTTGCTGGCAAAGGTCTGCTGGTTAAGAGTATGAAAAAAAAAAAGCCATGTCCTAAGAGAGAGACCTGTACTGGCAGAGAAGACCAAGCATCATAGAATCATAGAATGGTTTAGGTTGGAAGGGACCTCAAGGATCATCCAGCTCCAACCCCCCACCATAGGCAGGGACACCTCCCACTAGAGCAGGCTGCTCAAGGCCTCATCCAGCCTGGCTTTAAAGGCCTCCAGGGAGGAAGCATCCACAACCTCCCTGGGCAACCCGTTCCAGTGTCTTACCACCCTCACTGTAAATCATACTCTGAATTTTGTTGGAGTTTCTGTTTTCCTTACAGTCTATGAGGAAAATGAGAGCAGAGTGACCTCATTTGCTTTTCATTTCTTGGTAAATTTATGCCTTGTGTGCTTAAATATTTGAAGCACTTCCAAAGTAGAGCCTCTCATGTAGCTGGGTTGGTTGGCAGCGTTGCCTCACCACATCCTCTGCACCCTGGTCTTGTGGCCTTCCAGTATCTGAAGGGGGCCTACAAAAAAGTTGAGGAGGGACTTTTTAGGTTATCAGGGTGTGACAGGACTTAGAGGGAACAGAGTAAAGCTGGAGGTGGAGAGATTCAGACTGGATGTGAGGAGGAAGTTGTTCAGCATGAGAGTGGTGAGAGCCTGGAATGGGTTGCCCAGGGAGGTGGTTGAGGCCCCATCCCTGCAGGTGTGGATGAGGATCTGGCCAGCCTGGTCTAGGGTAGGGTGCCCCTGCCCATGGCAGGGGGGTTGGAACTAGATGATCCTTGTGGTCCCTTCCAACCCTGACTGATTCTGTGATTTCTGGAGAGGAACTCAAGTGTATTTAAAGTGAGGTTTATCAACAGTGTTGGAAAATAAACGGTATCAGGTGTGATCAAGAGAGGGTTGAAATACCTGTGGCTCCTACAGTTCTTGGTGAAAGGTGACTCATGAAAATGTAAAATAGCCCTTCAAATGGCTGGGGCAGGCTGCTGTGCTTGGGTCTGCTGCTTGGCCAGGTTGCATGCCTGTGAAATGGGTAAATTGCCTTATTATCCTGCAGATGCGTTCTGGGTTCAGATGAATCCGATGGAACATGCTGTAGGAATGCAAAACATGAAAACAATCGTTAGTTAATGTATTGCTTGTCTCAGGTCACAGCAGAAGTACTGCCCACGTTCCAAATTAGCACAGCAGGTGCTGGCTTTGCTGCTTCCTCCCACGCACTCTGTGCTCCTGCTGTGGATTTCTTCCAGTATCTTGCAAACCATCTACACCAAGAGAGGAGTGGCTAGAGTTGGAAGCTGTGAGGAGTCTTAGGAGCACCATAGGGCTGTGAGAGGGGCTGCTCTGGTTCTGATAAACATATTGGGCTAGATACCCTGTGCTGGCCACCCAACCCTGCTGCTCTCAAAGCAAAATAATGAGAAGCTCTGATATAGTCTGTGCTGCTCAGGCATCAATGGTGGTAGCCCAAGTCTTTGCTTGACTGGAAAATGAAGTGTACCTTCTGTCTAGCCTTGGGTGGCAGAGTCTGGACCCAGGCCATCCATCATTTTAAGGAGCACAGGTTCAACTACAATAGGATTGACAGGACCACACTAACACAAATTTGCCTCTCTTTGTCAGTTCTATGCTCCTCACATTGTCGATGTTTTCTGTGCACCATTTAACACTCCTCAGCACTGTTTGGTTAGATGCCTCCAGTGAGCCAGAAGCACTGATGGGTTGTGTTCAATTTTGCAGAGTGTTGGTGGCATACAAGATGTTTAGGGGAGCTCTGACAAATTGGGACCCAGATGATAATCTTAACTGGGCCAAAGTAACGAATAACAGGATTGCTTTTGTCGATTTGTGCCCCTGTGATGTACCTGTGGCCCTGGGAGGGGGGAGTCAGGGATGAGCTGGTGAGGAAGTCAATGACCACTGTGCAGAGTGGTGCCTGCACAATTGAGCTGGTTGCAGCTCTTCTGTGTAAACCCCTGGGCTTGGGTCTCCCATTAAGAAGGATGTAGAACTTTTGGAGAGATTCCAGAGGAGGGCCATGAAGATGCTCAGAGGGCTGCAGCAGCTCTGCCATGAAGACAGGCTACTATAGCTGAGGCTCTCTTCAGCCTGGAGAAGAGAAGGCTTTGAGGAGATCTTGTAGTGGCCTTCCAGTACCTGAAGGGGACTTACAGGAAGGCTGAGGAGGAGGGACTATTTACAAAGTCTTGTAATGACAGGACGAGAGCAATGGGTTTAGACTGGCAGAGGGAAGATTTAAACTAAATGTTAGGAAGAAGTTCTTTACAGTGAGGGTGGTGAGACACTGGCACAGGTTGCCCAGGGAGGCTGTGGATGCTCCCTCCCTGGAGGTGTTCAAGGCCAGGTTGGATGAGGAGGCCTTGAGTGACCTGTTCTAGTGGGAGGTGTCCTTGCCTTTGGCAGGGGGTTGAAACTAGATGACCTTTGAGGTGCCTTCCAACCTAAACCATTCTGTGATTCATTCTATTGCTAATAGGATGAATGTGTCCAATGGGATGGAGTCAATCCCAAAACTTTCCTTCCCAAAGCATGAGTTTTTGCTTGTCTCTGTTTACTTGGAGCAAAATTAATGTCTCTCAGCCCATGGCTGCTCCCTCTACCTGGAAGAAAGCCAATTCTGGGGCTGCTGCCAGATCGTCTCCTCCAGCACAGTGCCAGGCCAGCTTATGGACCTGCCACATGCTGGTTTGGAGTTAGCTTTTCCACTGCTGTGGCTTTACCTGAATGTAAGGGATGGGCTTTGCTCCTTTAGTGTTCAACAGGGTTTTTAAATGAGATGAAAAGTCATCAGACATCTACTGTCTGTGAAACAAGGAGTTTGTTGTTCCCAGTGTGCTGTTTGCCCATGATTTTCTGCTTGTCCCCTCCTAACAGGCAGGAAATGAAGTGTAGTAGCTCATAGTTCCTCTGTGACATTTTACTGCTAGAGAACAAAACATGAAGGAAATAAGATGACTTGAGAGGAAGGTGGAAGCCTACTCAAGAAAATAACTTTGGGTTGTTTATTTTTGATTTCCAGGTTCTACATTGAAAGCATTTCCTTTCTGAAGGACAAAACCACAGTGGAGCTGTTCTTTCTGAATGCCAAGTCCTGTGTGCACCAGGTAAGGCTCAGCATACTTCAGAGATCCTAGTTGTGCATATCCTGCAAACTTGCTTAGGAGTTGCAGTTGATTTCTAGGTCTTGTTGAAGCATTAAGATCTCAGCATAATTTCTCTCCTCCACTTAAATGCTGATCCTTCAAGCAAATGCATAAAGATGGCAATGGTTTCCTGGTCCTTGTTTTCACAGCCTTACTGTGTGCTCACTGTGCTAGAATAAGCCTTAAATATCTAAAAGCCTTCAAGTTGTTTGAAGTTTGAGTTGTAACTTCACAGATAGGCTTTGTCTCAGTGGCGTAT
Source organism: Tricholaema leucomelas (assembly GCA_013400475.1). Taxonomy (NCBI): domain Eukaryota; kingdom Metazoa; phylum Chordata; class Aves; order Piciformes; family Lybiidae; genus Tricholaema lacrymosa; species Tricholaema leucomelas. Next base: position 75,747 of record WAAF01008998.1, on the reverse strand, counting down.
CCTTCATACACACTGCATAGCAAACACCCAAGGCAAGCATCACTTTAGTGATCTTGAGTCAGACTTGCCACAGGAAGAAAGAACCCATGAGGAGGGTCCTACACTGTGAACTTAGTTCTCAGTTCCCTGATTTCCTGCTGTAGTAAAGTAATAGATCCTGTAAATGAGCAGTCAGAGCTAGTTACCAAAATACTTTCTGTTAATTAAAATACTTCTTGTAATTACTCTCTGGTTAAGGAGCTTCCACTGTGTCCTTAAAATATTCAGATTGGCAAAATATGTATTTTTGAAAGTGATTTCATGATATGCCAGCCAAGGCCTTTTAAAAAGCAGGCTGATCTGCTGCAGATACACCTTGGTCTGGAAAAAAAGAGTGGTGTGGCAGCCACCTTTGCTGTGCCTTCAAAAAGCAGTCCAACAGCAGCTGTAGTTCAGTGGACTTCAGCAGTGCCTGATGATTCTGGGATTTTCCAGCTAATGTCAAACTTGGGCATCTGGTACTTTTTCAAGCAGGAATCAATCAGTCTAAGAGGGCCACTTGGTTCTTACAACCCTTTCTTGGAAAACAATCCTGTATCATTAGCTGGAGCTCAGTGTAGCTGGCCAAAGTTTTCACTTTTAATACCCTTCAACATTTTAGAATGTCCTTATTCAGTACCCAGCATTCATTATTTTATGGTGGGATCAGAAGCCTGATGTGCAAAGTTGTGACTGCTTTGTCCTGGAATTGCTTTCTAGAAGAGCAGAGGAAATTTGGGGCTTTTTTACAAGATGCTGAAGCTTTAAAGATGTTTGAAGAACCTGAGGCCTCGCTGGTTAAGATTAATAAAAGGCAAAACTCCATTTGGCATATCTGCCCTTTTTAGATGAAGGGTCTTGGCAACTCGTAGCCATCCTTTCAGGGAAAACTGATGTGCTTTATATAGCACAAATCAGCTTGGAATTGGAAAATGAGTCTGGCTTTAGGATGAAATAGGAAAAATGCCACTGCTATTGGAACAAATGCTGTCAACGTGGAAACATTTGGTGCACGTTTATGTGTATGCGTAAAGCATAAGAGAAAGCAAAGGAGAAGAGAAGCATAGCAAACCTTTCCTCGCTCATCACAGACATTCATGTCACAGTAAAGAGTCAGCTCTGGCCTGGATAACTACTAACATTCAGGCAGCATAACTTCACATCACTGAAATGAAGTGCTGATAGCATGTGAGGTGCTGATGATGCACAGAGTGGTGCAGTAAGCAGACTGAGCATCATCTAGTTTTGTTCAGTGTGTTGGGAGCTGGGAGACATTTGAATGAAGGCTGGTTCATAGTTTCCCCTCATGGCTTATGGGGTGTGTGCTCTAATTGGTAGCAACCCAAGGTACTAGGTTCCTTGTTCCTTCAAGAAAAGCTGCCAGGAGCAGAGGAGGTCTTCTGTGGTGTGCAGTTTCTGTGGGCAGAGGAGGGATGAGGAGCTTTGCTTCCTCTCAAAAAGGATCTCTGCAAGCAGCGCCAAGCCACTCAGCACGTAAGGAGAGCTGAGAGTCTCTGCTCTGCCTGCAGCACTTTCTGTGCTGGGAAGCTTCACAGCCTGGCTTCAGCAGAAGCCCACAGCTGCTTCAGTAGAAGCCAGTTTATTTACTTTCAACGTGTATTGGATTCAGTGGCTTTTAACCATCAAGTTAGGTCTCTCAAAAATATTTTATCCTAGTTGGTAAACTTATGGTTAGTCTCTGGGTTTCAAGTGAAGCACACATGGGGCCAGTTCTCATACTTTAGTCTGCAGGATGTGAACAAGAGGATGCATAAAAGCATGTTGGATGTGCTCACACAGCATGTCCAGGCTCTGTTGTGCTGCAGGCAGGGACACTCAGGATGAAGGATGAATGCTGTTGGTTGCTGAATGTCAGCAGATCCCCAGCCTCTGTGAGGCAAGTGGCTGATGCTCACTGATGACAGCAAGGAATGTTTTCTGGCATTTCTCAGTTTGAATCCAACTCCAGGAGGTGAGACCTGCCTCAGATTAGCTTTTCCTTTTCTTCCTTTTTTGCTCCTCTCCTTTCCTTCCTGCACTGAGGAAACCCCAAGGTCTCAAATAAGCAGCAACCTACTTCCAGCCCACATGCTCAGGGATTCTCTATGCACAGGGTATGCTGAAGGGTGCCCTGATAGGGACCAGGGCTGTATCTTAACCTGGATCTTTGCGTGAAGCCTCTGCTCTGTGTGGGCCAGGAATGTGGCTCAGAGGATAGATGCTGCAATACCTGAAGGCTGAGAAGACCTGTGTGGATAAGATTGCTTAAAAGCCAGTCATGTTCCTGGCTTTCACAAAGCTGTTTTCATAGTAGCTTGCTCCCTGTAGCAGACACTGTGTGAAAAGCCCAAATCCAGGGTGGTGCAGAAGTCTCATGCTTGAAGGACTTTGTGCTCTTTTGACATTTCTGAGTGTTGACAGCACAGCAGTGTGTAGATCTCTGTGCTTCCATGTTTGTGTTTTCCTGAGCAGAAGGTGAGCAGGTGATGTTGCCCTGCAAGCAAGATGGTACATGTTGGGGCTGGACACACCATAAGAGCCAGCCACAGGTGTGGGTGAACACAGCTACTGCATTGATGAAGTTTTGTGCCAGTCCCTCTCGGGGGGGGTTATCAATGGCTTATGAGGTGCAAAGGCTGCATCAGAAATGTATTTGCAGTGTTCTCTGAGAGATCTGTGGGCAATCCTGTGTGTGAAATCCTCTAAGTGGCTGCATCTAATCAAGGAGAATGGTCCTTTCCAGCCCCCCATCATGCTGGGATTCTGTGCCCCTGTAGAATTCTTCATCTCCCTAATGAAATCCAGCATCTCTGGGTTAGACTGGAGCTGCTGTGTGCTGGCTGTCTTGCCCCAGATAACTCCAGAGAGGTTTTGCTTGCAGCTGAATAAAAAAATCTGAATAAATAATGTAGCATATTAAATGCATTACTAATTACATGGTAAATTACAAAACATGGATTCTGAATAATGAATAATGGAATTAAAACCTGCATAAATGTTCTGCAAGAGGCAAGGGCTGGCTTTTGGTGCTGCATAGTGCACAGCCACGCTCCTCTTCTTCACCTTTCAACTCCTCATTCCTTCCTGCAAATCCCTTTGTTCCTTTCTGCAAATTGGGTACTGCTTTCCCTTGCCAAGGGTTGGAGGCCTGTGGAGCTTGTGCATTTTGCAGTCTCTGTAGACTTTTTGGCAAGAGAGAGACAAGATAGACAATAAAATCTCTGCAGCTGAAAATGTAATTCTGTTTTCCACCCACTCCTCCACTTCTGTCCTCTTCTACACAGTCAAAGCTCCTTTGTGCTTCTGGGACCTTTGCTGCCATTCTACAGGCTTGTGCACCCTCTGTTATCTGTGTTGTTCATTGCTCAGTCCTCTTTGCCTTGCCTTCAGCCTCTGTGAGGAGCTGGGAAACCAGGGGAGACCTTTTTGCCCAAAGCACATGAGACCTTGTTTTAACTTTTGTGAGCCATGTTTGATCAGTGTAACAGTGCTGCACTGAAAGCAGAAACCACAGTGCACTGAGCACGAGACCTCCATGGCTGCTCCTTTCTGCAGCACCCCCACCTTAACCCACCAGGACATCAGCACTGGCATCTTCTTTCTGCACAGTGTAGCCTTCCACTGCTTTGCCTGCTTGCGGAACAAACTTCCTCTGTTGGGTTTGCTGATGTGATCCATCTAGCGCTTGCTGGCCTTGTCCCACTTCCCCCATCTCCCTGCACATGAGCTGAACACAAGGGTGGGTGTCAAGAAGGGGCCAGTCTCTTTTCAGTGGGGCCCTGTGATAGGGTGAGGGGCAATGGACACAAACTGGAGCATGGGAAATTCCACCACAACATGAGAAAAACCTTCTTTCCTGTGAGGGTCACAGAGCCCTGGACTGTGCTGCCCAGAGAGGTTGTGGAGTCTCCTCCAGAGACTTTCAAAACCTGCCTGGATGCATTCCTGTGTGGCCTGCCCTAAGGTGATCCTGCTTTGGCAAGGGTGTTGGACTCAACCTCTAAAGGTCCCTTCCAATCCGTACCATTTGTTGCTGCACCCATAAGAGCATCCAGTGTTTCCCCACTGATGGTGTGTACAAAACCCTGGGCCCCAGTTGATGTAACAAATGCTGCCAGTGCTCTCACCCTAGCCTCCTTTCATGCTGAGCTGCCCGTTCTGCTCTCTGGTCTGTTGCTGCAGTCTCCAGATATTCTGAGACCAGCCAGTTGCCTGGATCTTGCTCTACAGCTCTTTAGGTTGGGGCTTGGAGAAGTTGTATCCACTGCCAGGAACAGCTTGGGCCACCAAGCAGGAGGTGGGAGTCGGCAAAACTTAGACCTTCAGGTCTATGGAAGAGGCCTCTCAGTGACTTAGTTAAAAACCCATTTATCCACATGTGGTTTGGAAGAATGCAAAGGCCAGAAGGATGCTTTGTGCATGTCTAGGCTCTGATTTCTTACGTGCCTCTCTTTTTCAAGGCTTTGAGAACTGCCTGAAAAACCTTCAGTGGTGACAACTTCAATTTAAAAGCTTTCTCTCTTGTCATTGACTTAAAGAAGCTGGGATTAGATTTATAGGAATCTCTGAAATGTACTGTACTGATGGAATTTCAAAGTGACAGCCAAGCACTTGGTTTCAGGTGAAACAGGTATTGCAGAATTGATGTGTTTGCACAGGGATAGAGGGGCTTTGGAACATCTTCAGTGTGGTGGTGTAGAGGCCATGACCATAGCTGGGATACTTGCGAGGAGGTGGGTCAGAACTGGTCACACACATGTTGATGATAAAGCTGGAAAGATAAATTAGTCTTTTCTTCTTTGAAAACAGCCAAGTCTGGAAAAAGAACACCCTACTTGGCTAGCAAAGTGCTGTCAAGTTTATTATGCATTAGAGCTAATCTCCATACAGCTCCACAAGCCATATAGTTGACTCTCTGCCAGTCCTTAAAATACATTCTGTAAACTAAGATCTTGGTCAAGATGGCTGTGTTCCCCTTTTCCTCTCTGTATTTGGGTGGTGGGGAGGGGGGATTATTTATTTAATTTCCCTTTTTTTTCCAAGGACTTGTAAGAATTGCTTCAAACAAGAAAGGAAAGGAAAGTTTCCAGAGGGGTCTGTAACCATGAGTGCTTTGTGAACAGCGATGCTTGTGAGCACTTGGCAGCCTGAAGACCAGTGCTTACCAAGAAGAGCTGTTGAAACAGACCCCTGGTGTGAGCATGAAGTCTGGTTGGCTTCCAGCTTGTGGAGAGTGGTCATATATCAGAGAGCTTTCAAAAGTTGTATAAGAGATATTTCCTAGTTCTCTCCTGTCTCAAGGGAGAGGGGAGTGTTCCCATGCAGCCTCAGAACACATTGCCATCTGACTCTAGCCAAGGCTGTTAAAATACTCTTGTCTACTGCCTGTATTTGCTCTTCTGCTCCTGAAGATGGCAGCTGTAAAGCCCGTGATGAGGATCAGCAAGAGCACTTGGCCTGCACCTTTAAGGTTGTTACATTCGATGGGTGTTGACAGCCACCTTCGCAGCCCAAAGCCCTCAACAGCAGATCAGAAAGATGGAACATGGTTATGCCTGTGAACAAAACTGGGCAGGAGGAGGAGGCAGGACCCACTCGCTGATGGAAAGGGGCAGATCTCCACAGGGGGGGGCCAACAGTGAGACCTCGTATGAAGGTGCATTGCTGGCTTGGCAGAGAGCTGGCTGTGGTGTGGGTGTAATCAAGGGACTCCACACAGCTTCTCAGGAGTGACTGAGGCTGGTCCAAGGCTGTCTGCTGTAAAGGATAATAGTACTCCAGGCTGGCCTAAGGCTGTCTGCTGTAAAGGGTAATAGCACTCCAGGGACATCTTGAGGCTCTTGCCAGGGCAGGTGAAGACTATGTCCCAGCTGAGCTGATCCACTGCACATGAAGATTTACTTGGCTCATGGCCAAAATTTCATTCCTTGCATCTCTTAACATAGTCACCTCTTTTGAGGCCTAACTACCACTGCTAATTGCAATGGAGAGTTCTGTGCCTTTGATCTCTTGGCCACAGGATAAAGATGCTGTGACAGCTCAGCCAGTTCTGCTTTTGGTGTGTCTTGGGTACCTCAGCGTGGTGTTGGGGTAGGAAAACGAAAGGCTGTGATTATATCTTAAGTCTAATGACACTCGCCACTTAACCTGGATTGCAAACAGGGAAGCCATTATGTTCTTTCACCATTCTCTGCTTTTATTCTTGCATCAATACAAAGTTAAAAAGCAGCACTAAATGTGCTCCTGTCGCACTGAGCTCTGCAGACAAGTTTCAGAGTAGCTGCTGCTGCCCCTGGAGTTTCAGCTGAGTGATGGCTGAAGCACAAAATGCAATCAAGGATGATAAGAAAAGGGTGGCTTGGCTGGCAGAGAGAGCAAAATACAGGGTGTAACAGAGAAACTTGAAGCTTTTGCTCATTGTAAGTCACTACCATCTTTTTCTTTCTTTTGGCTGGGTTAGCCTAAGCCACTGAGGTGGGAAGCAGCAGGTGCTGCCAGGAGCAAGCCATAGCGGCCACTGCATGTGCAGTGAGCTGTGTTTGCTCTCAAATCATGTTTGCATGAAGGTAGGAAGGGCTCTGGGCTTAGTGAATGAAATCAAAGTTGTCATGGACCATCTAAATGCTGTGAAGCAGCTGTGAGGTATCCTGAGCTGTCAAAGCTGTGCCCACCTATGGGAAAAGAGCAGCATGAGTGCAAATCTGAAGTGCCTTTTTGATGAAGAGGGTCAGAAGGACCAGCCTTTACTTTGCTCCTCTAAGGGCTCGTATTCTGCATCTCCTGCTGGTTTAGTGTTTTACTTTCCCTCTCTAATGTGCTGGAGACAGACTCTCACTTCACTGTGCTTTTTCTCAGCCCGGTGTTTCTTTCTGCCTTTGGGAAACCCGTCCCAGCTGAGCTGCTCAGCAAAATCTGGAGTTTCTGATGCAGAAGGGCATGGAACAGGAACGGAGGTGGGGTGTCCAGCACGTTGCAGGGCAGTGTGAACAGCAGGTGACAACACTAGGATGGAGACGCAGATGTGAAGACTGGTAATTGGGACAAGTGCTTGGAAGTTGGAGGCTTATTTGCCTCCTTGGTATAATTAACCCAGCACAGCCACACCGACAGAGCCAGTTGCTGAATTTACCTGACCTAGTTCCTTCCACGCTGCCCAACTTACGTTGTGTATCAGGCTGTGACCAACAACCCCTCCCCAGCCCATCCCAGGAGCTTAGGCTGTCTTGTGCAGTCTCTGCTCCTAAAGAAGCCTTCAACACTGAAAAGCTGCTAAGCTTTCTGTGCTGCAGGTACCTGTCTGTCAGGACACATCACAGGGATACTGAATCCCTTGTGGGAAGTCACAGTGGTGCCGGGTAAGGGCACAGGCTCTGGCATGGCTTTGTTCACTTGTGCTGGGCCCACACCCAACTAAACGCCTCCCTTAGTTTGAACACCTTGCTGCAGACATTTGGGTTCTTTTTTTTCCCCTCAGTCTAATTGCACCCTTCTTTCTCTCATCTTTTTTTAACCACCTTTCCACAATCAAGGGTAATTATAGTCAATAATGTGGCTGTCTTGAGGCTATTCATAGTGTGCGTGTTTTGGGGTGTCTTCAGTTAATACAAATTTATAAAGGGGTTGGTTTGAGAGAAGAATTCTCCAGTCATTATCAGGTGAAATAATATTTGTTGTCAGTCTTTAGCCCCTGGAAATCCCATGCTGCTTGAAGAAACTTTCATTTCTTCTGACTCTAAAGAGTTAAACATGACAGTTCTGGTGTTGCTTATTTTTCCAGATCTGCTTTAATCTGAGCTTACAGTCTAAAGCTTTGCTTAGCACAGTTAATGCTCGTCTGACTATCTCCATTCTTGATCTGTGTTTTCATCAGGATTTCAGACTTGTATCTCTCTGTCAGTAAATTCTGGTGTTGTTGCTGTGTCTAATGAGGGTTCACTGCTCTATTCATGACTGAGCTTGTGATTTTTATCACATTCATAAGTCTGTGCAGCAAAACATTTGAGCTTCCATCTGAACCAGGGGCTAAATTCTGCCTGTGGGCACTGAAGGCAGGAGTTGGTCTTTACTAGCTGCTGAGATAGTGACCTGTCCTTGTTCTGTAGTAACTGCCTTTTGGTTTGGACATCTGCTGCAACCTTTTGCTATTCTGATGTTAGTCAGTATGAGAAAAGCCACCGCTTGAATCTGCTGGACCAAATGCAGTGTTTAGATAAGCCAGTGGCCTGGTGGAAAGCTGGAGAAAAGAAGGCTTTGAACAGACCTTATAGTAGCCTTCCAGTATCAGAAGGAAGCCTACAGGAAGCTGGTGAGGGACTATTTACAAGGACTTGTAATGACAAGATGTGGAGTAATGGGTTTAAACTGGCAGAGGGGAGATTCAAACTGTATGTTAGGAAAGGATTCTTTACAGTGAGAGTGGTAAGACACTGGTACAGGTTACCCAGGGAGGCTGTGGATGCTCCCTCCCTGGAGGTGTTCAAGGCCAGGTGGGATGAGGCCTTGAGCAACATGTTCTAGTGGGAGGTGTCCCTGCCTATGGCAGGGGGTTGCAACTAGATGATCTTTGAGGTCCCTTCCAACCTAAACCATTCTCTGATTCTTCAGAAGCAGCTGAATCTGTCTCACTGGATGAAATGATTGGTCCCCGTGCAAACTCCAATTGAAAAATAGCAGTTTCATCCCCTCCCTGGAGCTGTACCTGCTGCTCTGTTTAAACTTATTTACATCTAAAATGTATAAGACTCAGATTCCATTATCTGAATTACATCCATCTACTTAACCTCGTGCTAGTGACCTTGTTCCCACTTGGGATAAACCTAGGAAAACTGTCCATCTTCGTCTTCAACACGTGGCCATGAGAGCTCTGGCTGCCCTGGCTCCCAGGGCCTCTCATCTGCTCACTGAAGTCTCTGCTTACATTACCCTGGCAATTGCAGGCATTACAAATTAATCTTCTTAGACTCATTTTCCCCATCTATTTCTGAAATTTGACCTTGCTGTTAAAGTTGTGCTGAAGCAAAGACACACATACACACATCCCCATCCACCAGCCTTTAGGGCAGAGAGATGGTTTTAGAATCCAAATATTGCCTGGGTGGGGGTCCTGCACCCCTGAGTGTCACATACTGCTGTATGGATTTGTGTCCAAACTCCTTGACAGCCCAGGGGTGGATTACACTATAGCAATGGCCAATTGAGGAGCCAGATGGCAAATAATGTTATATTATGATGGAAAATAATTCCAGGCTGAGAGGGAATTGTCCAAGAGACTGTCACTTCTATAGCATTAGTCTGTTAGGTAAAGGCTGAGCTGGGCTTTGCCATCCCTCACTTTAAATCCTCAATCCTCTACTTAGCTGCTGTATGACCTCAGGGCAGTCTCTTCACCTTGCTGCGTCTCCCTTCCTCTTGATTTTTAACCCTCTTAAAGGATATGGATTCTCTTGATTGCTTTTTGGGGTGTTTTTTAGAGTAGAGCCTCCCTCAGAGTGGGAGTCTCCTGCCAATGTTTTATGGCAATATGTGGTAATAATTGGGTCACCCTGTTCTGAGGTTTGCAACAGCTGGAGAGGTGTGGTTGCAGCCTTGTGTCTGGGATGTCCTCTCTGTCTCCTTTACTCTGGCTAAGACACTTTCAGTGTCTTCTTTGAGAGAGGTCAGGTTAGAGAGGATCTTCTTACCTGTTCCTCTCTCGGTATACCTTCGCAGCAAATGCATTTGAAGTGGAGGATGCAGACACAGCAAAACTCTCACCATGAAAGCAAAAGTTGAAACATGAAGTAGGCAAACCCTCTTCAGCCTGTTCAGTCTCGCGAAAGCCTAAATGAAGTGGTTTGTGGGATTACTCCTCATATCTGTGGCAATGCCATAGCAGCTATTACAGTGACCGGAATTTCTTAATGCTCATATTTTGGACCAAGTAAATAAACAGGGAAGAGTAGCCTGGTAATTACTATTGCTAATTAGTTAATGGTTGTGAGGTGCTTTGAAGATGAGAAGTGATGAGGTGCTCAGTCATTAAGTCCCAAACACTTTAGTAACAACAGCAGCAGTAGCTATTACCGTGGGTCAGCAGAGGCTTAATGCTGCAGTAGCTCAGGGAGCGCTGCAGAGTTTTTCTTGGAGCCAGCAACAAAGAGAAGAGGACCTTTGATGTGAGAATTGCATTTGGGTAGTTAAACCTCCATGAGTTTCTTGTACACTTAGAAGGGGATGAGCCACAGGTAGCCAATTATGCCTTGGGGCAGGGAGATGGTCCTTATGATGAGGTTTTAGGGTACCTTCTGGCCCTGTTTTCCTGGCTTTTGTGGTCCAGGGACAACTATGGAGATTCAGAGTCCATCTTTCCTGCTGAGCAGAGGTTCCCTCCAAATAGTTTCACATGTCTGAGTTCCCTGCCTGCTGGTGAAGGAGAGCATGGTGCTGGGATGACCCGATCTCCTGTAATCCCCTCACTGCTACAGTTGGCCTCAAAGATTGGTTGAGCAGATGCAATTTAAGCTTTAAAACAAGGCAGCTTGGATGTGCATGACAAAGACTAACCTGATACAGACCTGGAAGTAGTGAAGTCCCTTAAAATTGCACCTATGTGAAGAGTTTCTGGGCTGCAATTCTCTGCTTTTCTCTTAAGCATCAAGATGAAAGAGATCTGAAGGAAGGATGAACTTGAAGCTATTTTTTTTGTTTGAATTTTTTTTTTCCCCTCCTAACTTGTGATGTGCCCCTCCTCTTCTTCTAATAAAATATGTCTGGGAATGCTTTGGAGGCTACTTCTGCATAGCTGTTGCCACACCTGTTGGGAAGGGGAAATTCCTCCTGGTCTGCCGTTGTGGAGCTGCCCTGGGGAGCACTGCTGCTGGAATGTTTTACTGACAAAGCTGGCAAAAAAAAACTTCCTTTCCATGAAAACTGAATTATTTGTTTGTTCGCTTTTCAGTTTAGTCTCTGAGGGCCAGACCTGCAGCTGTGGTAAATTAGCTCAGCTCCAGATGCACCCTATATATTTTGAGATGTCATTTCCCTGTATCTGTATGTAATCCTGTAGATCTTCCTGCTACTCTGCCTTGGCACTATTGCAGCTTTTGGTCTGCTTTGTCCCCTTGTTCAGCCAACAGAGCTTGGGGGACAGAGGTAGTGTTGGGCTCAGGAGGGCAGGAGACAGGCATTGTGCCTACTACTTTCAGTTGCAGAATGTCAGCAAGGAGAAAATACCTGTATTCATGGGCTCAGTTTTGATTTATACACGGTTTGCAGTCACTGTCCCTGGAGGTATTCAAGAAAAGCCTGCATGAGGCACTTAGTGCCATGGTCTAGTTGACTGGCTAGGGCTGGGTGATAGGTTGGACTGGATGATCTTGGAGGTCTCCTCCAACCTGGTTGATTCTATGTTTCTATGATTCTGTGCAGGAGTTGTAAGGGCTTTGACAATGTGGAGTCCAAGTATGCTACTCCTTTACACTTCCACCATCACTGTGGGTCTCAGCACAGAACCAAGACCAGGGTTTCTGCTTGTAAGAAACTTTGACAGATTGCACTTCACTTTGCAAGGCAGGGAAGAAGGATCCTTGTGTAGTTGCCAAGATAGGACTGGGTCGGGACACAGATTTCCAGCATGAGAGGCCATTCTGAACACTAGTCCATTAAACTACACTTCCAGTGTATGTGCAGCAACTGCAGCCTGTAAGATCCAGATTGCATGAGGTAAAGGAAGCTTAGTTTAGACTACTGTTGTGATTAATAAGAGTTACTTATCTAGCATCAGGGGTGTGGGTACCACCAACACAACAAAGAGCTGCAGTCCTTGCCCTGAGGAGCTGGTGTGCTTCAAGTCATAAAAATACCTCGTTGAACCCTGCCTGCTCCACAGTGAGCTTGCCGTGTGCATTTTGCAGCGTGCAGGCTCCATGCAGATGCAACAAACCACAGCAGCGGCCAGTGGAGTGCAAGGAAATAAACACTTACGAAGAAAACACGCGAGGGAAAAGAAAGGGAAGGGTGAGAGAAGGATTTGGGGAGGCAGAAAAGACCTGTCACTCTGTGTGTATGCAAACCGTGGCGGGGGTGTCGCAGCACACTGGATGCGGGGAGGGGACTTCCCCGCTGCCTCCTCCTCCCGCGGGCGGGACTCGCCGGGGCTGGCACCGAGCACTACCCGCGGCCCCCCCCCACCCCCCCCACCCGCAACGCTGTGGAGCGGGGCACGGTTCATGTCTGTTCTTTCCCTGCACAGGGGCAGATTGAAGTGGAAAGCGAGACCGTCTTCAAATTGGCAGCCCTGGTTTTGCAGGTAAGCTCCTCTGCCCCTGCGTTTAGTGGAGTTTGGGATTAATTCAGCTCAGCTGAGTTCTACCTTTCTGGGGTTTTTGTACACACACGTGCACCGCCCCCCATAAAGACAGAACTTTGCAGCGTTGCTTATAGTCTTTGCAACCTGGAAAGGGGGGTGAGCTGAAAAAAAAAAAAGTCGAGAGCTGTTTTACCCTTAGAGATAAGTAAGAAAAACGTCTGAGGAATTTGAAGTTGAAAAACTCACTGAGTAGTCATTTCTTTGGGCAGGTTTCCATGCAATGTATCATCCTCTCTAATTTAAATATCTTCTGGCAGTCTGGGAAGGAAAGAGCATAATACTGTAGCTAAACTTGCTGTATTATGCCTGTGAATCTTTCAGAACATATGTTTTTGATATCTCTGTTATGTCAAAATACCTTGTCAGTTTTTCTTTAATCAATTTCTGTCGTAGTTAGGCTTAATTACATACTTAGTGCTTTCTATGAAATAAAAAAACATAGGTTTTTGGGGTTTTGTTTGGGTTTTTTGGGCTAAGGTTGGCTTCTGACCTGGTATTCTGTGACTCTATGAATAAATTCTACCTTCAGAAGATTTTGAGGTATTTTCTCTCCCCGTTGCATTCTCAGTTGCAAAGTGATACAACGAAGATGCAGCGGCTTGATCTGCTTCAACTGTTGTTTTCAGCTCGAGTGAGCACAATTCCTCTTAACTGCTGACCTGCCTTAAAGCCGACCTTCAGCTGGATGTGCTCGGCCAGAGAGAGAATTGTATTTCACTTCTCGTGCAGTAAAAGCGAGTTTTGATTTGCAATGTGAAATTCACCCCCATTTGGGAAGAGCTTTTATTTGTGATGTTAGGTGGATTATCAACAGCTAGAAGCATAAAGGGCCAGGTTCTGGTCTGACTCTGCAAGCAGGCAGCCTCTGTGCTTTGCATGGAGTGTAACTGGGGTCAGGATCTGAGTGCAGAGCTGTGGGAGTGGGGAAGTGAACAATGCTGGGAAAATCGAGGAGTTCTGAAGAGATCGTGTTTTAATTCTGTCACTGTTTTTCAATTGTAGGAAGCTAAAGGGGACTATTCCAGGTAATAACATTTTTCTTTCTAATACTGGTGTGCTTGATGGATGTGTTTTTCCTGGTTGGCATTGTACTGCAAACAATCAAAAACAGGGGTAAAGTCCAGCTGTGGGCAGTGGCTGAAGAAAGTGAAATGTGCTGCTAGGCTGGATAAAAATCTGAGTCTGCAGGGTGAGTAATGTCTTTTGTGAGCAGTTCTGAGTCAAAACAGTTTTCCAAGCTATCCCACTTTGATTCCCTCCCCAAAAACGGGTGCCCAAGTGAGTCAGGAAGAAAGCCCTCGCTCTTTCTGACCAGAAAGCCTGTGCTTTGCCCGGTGGCTTGGGTCCATCTGGGTGACCTTGCCTGCAAGTCTGCTTGCAGGGTGGCAGCGCAGGCAGAGGGACGTGGAGCCCCTCAGCTGCCGGTTCTGGAGATCAATGAGACGCTTTCTTCTGCAGCTGCCCCGTGGGGCCTCTCCCTTCCCACACTTGACCTGTCAGTTGTGTTGTAGCTGGTGTGCGACCCAGTTGCTGAGCTTTAGCTGTCTGATGCTGCATCATCAGGCTGGGCTCAGTCTTGGAGGTTGCTTTCTGCTGTGCGCTGGTTCAGATAACTGGCCGCAGGGAGGAGGTGGGGTCCTACTCAGGCCTGTTAGAGCCAAAAAAAGACCTTCAATTAGAAACAACTCACTAAGCAAATAAATTCAGGAGGTCGGCTTGGTCACGTTAATATTATACTACTTGGTGAGTTTCCCTGTAGAAATCAAGATGTGTTTATGCTTTAGCTGCAACAGCTTTTAAGAGCCGTGCTTTGAGAACGGTCAGTCAGGAGTTACCTGCTCAAACACAGGAGCAAGTCACATCTGACTGCCAGAGCCTTGCAGCAGCAACGAACTCTGCTTTTCTCTCAGTGTGCAGTGATCAAGCAAGTGCCAGCACTGCTGCCCAAGACCCCTTCTTGAAAATCCATTCTCTACTGAGGAACATGCTCTGTGAAGACCTTCACAACCTTCACCTCCTTTTTGTTGACATGCTTTCACATCTGCAGGGAGGAAAAGGTGTCCTTGTGGACACCGTACAGACAATTTCTGTTCCTGATTGTGCTGTAGACTTACTTTGTGACCCGCAGCGTATTGCTTGTAGCCAGAGTGTGCTATAGGGTTCCCTGGAAAGATTGCTCATCTTACCTGATGTCCCGAGGGCACTCTAAACTTTAGCCACAGATAACCAGAGAATCATCACTCCCTTGGCGAGAAGTAACTTGCTGAGCTGCAGCAACTGATGGTACGTGCTTTCAGTTCTCAAGAAAAGGAGTTAAGGTTAAAAACTGCCTTTGTGGTGAAAACCTCCCTTAAGTGGTTTAAACTTAACACTGACTCCATATCATTTGCCATAAATAGGTTTGTAAGTATTGCCTCACACACCCAAGAACCAAGGCTGTGGTTATTTTCCATACCTCTGCAGACACGTTGCAAGGAGTGGATTGCCTGTGGTTACCTTCAGAAGTATTTAAAGAAAATCAGAGGGAAGAATGCTTTGCTACAGGAGTGATTTCCAAGTGCAGCTCTCCCCCTAACAGTTGCATGCAAATAGCTGCAGAAGTGGTTCCCTCTGTTAAACAAAACGTATGTTATGCCTGCATAGCAAAGGAGCATGGCCAGCTGTCCCGGGCACAGTGAGTGTACCAGAAGTGAAGGAATTCCATTTTACATATCACAAGTGGTCGTTTGGACCACCACTGATAAAGCACTCGCTTAATTACCAGCATATCTTAACAAAGATACTGTGGGACCGCTCTCCTCCACCAAGCTCGGCGGCGGCGCTACAAAGAACGCGTCCGCGGAGCGGTGCTGCTTGTGCAGTGTGCTTGCCTCCGTTTGTGGTTTCTTGGGCTTGGCATGTTCATTCTTTTCTGTTGTTTGGCAGTTCCACTTTGAATTGCTTTCAGGAATGTGGCATTTGCAGCATTTATGCATACGTGAGAGCACAGGGGTGATTTTTTTTTTTTCTGTGTATGTGGGATTAGTGGTGAATGAACGCAGGTAAATACAAGAATTGCCTCAAGTCCTGCAGATTAGCTTTCTGGAAGTGAAAAATGGGCCAGCCCAGGCAATGCTGGTGATCTCTGCCTGGCTGTTTTTTTTAACACATCTCATAGGGAGCTTTTCCATGGGGATGCATCCCTTGGTGAGGTCATCGAGTGCCATTTACACTTCAACTGGGAACAGGCAGGTCAGTACCAGGATCCAAACACTTCCAACACCTGTGTCTCTGCAGTAATCCCTTTCCCAATCCACTGCTCTCAGATAAGGTCTTCATGGTAGAGAGCAGCAATGTCCAAGAAACACCCTGCCTTACCCTGTGCTGAGTGGGTGAGCACATTCTTTTGAAATCTGTTTATTTTCAGCCAGTAAACCTGACGTGTGGGTGCCTGGGGAAAGTAAAAATTTTAGATGTCTCCACCACAAAGGTCACTTTGGAGGGACTTTGCAGTCTGCTAGCATTGACAGCATGAAAGCACCAAGGTATCTAGGGTTTGGCCCTTGCAGGTGCTTTGCAGTAGGGACAGTGAGATCCTGGGCTGGACTGTCAGCACAAGAGTATGCACCTTATCATTCAGAGACAGGCTTTACTAAGACAAATCAACCAAGTCCCACTTTCAGAGGATCCTGCCTTTTAAGACATGTTGATGTCTTAAGTACCTGCTTCAGAATTGTACTCCTAGCACGTCCCTTGCATTTGTTCCTGTCTTGGACAGCTCTGCTCTCTCAAAAGCAGCCTGAAAGGGCTGCAGGCCACAAGAGGAATGATTAAGGAGGATGACAGTAGACCATGATCAGTGTAGCTCACTGTACACTCAGTTCCCTTTCCTGTTTACTGAACTGGCGATCCCAGCCAAGATAATTACCCTCTGTGTGTGATGGAGACCACGTTGCAGGGATGCCCAGTGAGCTGTTCCTCTCCCCCTTGCATGGGACAACTGCCACACACAGAGCAGTTCCTCTCAAGAGTCCTGCAGCTCTGATGGTCCCAGCAAGTCTGGGATGCTGCATGTCCATGGTTCTCTGCCTTCCTGTGCAAGCACCAGGCAGGTTTTGCTCAGAAGGACTTTACACCTTTTCGTTTTTCACAGCTCATCTATGGCTTCCATTTGACTGCTGCTCTGTTGAAACCAAACTCCTATCAGTTTTCCTCTAGCTCCTGTGATAAGAACCTCAAGCAAAGTATTAGTCGTTGATAGTTAGGAAACTCTTGGGTTAGTTAATTGCACTCCTCCATGCTCGTATTTGCAAATGGAATAGAAAAACCTGCAAGCCTGACTTCAGTAAATCTTGAGTTTTAGAAAGAGAATTTGGTTCAGGTTGCAGCTTCTAATATGGCTCAGTTTGGGGGAGAAAGAAGTCCACATTCCATTTAGTACTTTTAATTCCATTTTAAAGTAAGCCAATGTCTTGGCAGGCACAATAACAGATCAGTCTAGTAATTATTCCCCATGTAAACATGTAACATATAAAGTCTTGCTCCTTGGAAAAGATTTAGTTGTTTGGAGTTTACAGACTTAAGTATCTGCCCTCAAAAATGCTCTACAATAATATTTAGTATCATTTTCCTCTGTAGCTTGATGAAAAAGACATTTTATAACTGAGCTGGCCTAAATACTGTCCTTTTTAGCATTAAAAAAACACTTTATTAAGAGTAGCTGTGTAAGGAAAGTAACTTTTTTTTTTCCTTTGAGAATAAGTTTATTTTCTGACTGATAATCTTGGATTGTATTTTTCCCAGTTGTCTTTTGCAGGACTGAAACCCAGCCATGCTCCCTGAAAGTTAATTAAATTGCTTGGAGGAGGGCTTCCATTTTCTTTAAACAGCTGACACACTGGGTTTTGATTTTGGCCCGTGGGCTGCAGTGATAACTCCTGACTGGTATAACATAACACAGACAAAATAATGAATTCCTGATAGCTGACATGTGCAAGGCACCGAGGTTTATCATTACATGGGTGATAAACACAGTGTGTAAAAAGAAAAGGTTAGTGTGAGAGATACTCCTGCAAACTCTGGGTGTGGAGTAATTGGCTCAGAAACTCCTGAGCTTACAAACTTCACAAAGAAACAAATGAAGTGCTGGGTTTAGGTGCAGCAAAACTGGTGTTAAGAATTTACTCCTAATCAAGAGTGAATGCTCACTGCTAGATTTTTTTAGGTAGCATTTGCTTGGCTGTTTTGCCAGACAAATTGGAAAATCTCTTGGTAGAAAAGAATGTGGGAATGACAATGTGGGCAGTGCTAGGAACTAGCTGCTTGGAAGAAGTTAATAATTGATGGTAAAACACCTGTTCAGCATGCTGCTTGCTTCAGCATTAAGGTAGCTTCAGAAACAGGACACACCTGAGATTTATTGGAGGCAGCTTGTCCAGCCTGTTTTTGGAAATCTCACCAGTCTCCAGGTGTGGCCACGTCCAGGGCTGAGGTCAAAGCAGAAACACAGATTTGGGCCAAATCTTCCAGTTGCTGCTACTCACCTCTCTCAGATTTTCATGCTGGAGAGGTCTCTTGAGTGCTCAAGGTAGATCCACAGAGCATGTCCTGGTCTAGTGGAAGGTGTCCCTGTCCATGGCAGGGGGATTGGAACCAGATGATCTTTAAGGTCCCTTCCAACCTAAACCATGTCTATGAATCTATGAATGGAACCCACCTTATGGGTGCTAGCCCCTAATCGGTGCTCAGCTATGGGTCCAGGCTAGAGCTGGCCTAAAGAAAGCCCTAGAAGGGATACAGCAGGGGGTCAGGTCCCTAGGACAAACTGTATTGCTCCACAGACCTGCTTGTCTTTGGCTGCTCTGAAGGAAGGCCACCTGTTGTGAAACATTCACTGGAAGGCGTTTTCCAGGCTGTTGGGACTGGGGGTGAGTTACAAGGGGACATCCGCACTGGTCTGATGGCAGAGCACAGTCAGGATGTTTCTTTCAGACCCTGAGGATTTCATTCCACAGGTATCAGTGGGTGGCAAAGAAGAGGTGATGGGTCACATAGGATTCACTCTCAGGACATCCACTTGGTGCCTGTTGTAGGCAGCACCGTGGTTTAGTTTTTGATATTCTCCTCCATGCAAGTGTGCTTTTGTGCACTGGTATTTGCAGAGGCTCTCTCCAGCATGACCCACTGCTCCCAGTGGGCTGTGTCTGTCCTTGCTGGAAATCAGTGCTCAGCACTGGTGATACAGTTGTGCTCCTTGTTTGCCCAGTGAGTCATTGTGTGTTTTGCCTTTCAGCTGCGACTCTGCACACTTCTTTTTTTCTTTGAATACCTCACTAGGCACTCATGAACCATTAATTCTGCCACGGTCAAACCCAGCCCTCTGCTTTCCTGAACTCGCTCTTTTGCAATAAAGAATTCATTTGAAGCAAGATGAGCAAGGATTTATTAGCTTAGAACCTGTCTGCTGAGGACGGTGATTATTTATTTCACTTTATTTTGGAACATCTGATCATAGAACCATAGAATGGTTTAGGTTGGAAGGGACCCCCTCATCTAGTTCCAATCCCCTGCCATAGGCAGGGGCACCTCCCACTAGAACAGGTTGCTCAAGCACCCTAGCCTTAAACACTTCAGGGGAGGGAGCATCCACAGCCTTCCTGGGCAACCTGTTCCAGTGTCTCAGCACCCTCACTGCAAAGAACTTCTTCCTACCATCTAGTTTAATTCTTTCCTCGGCCACTTTAAACCCATTACTCCTCGTCCTGTCATTACAAGACCTTGTAAATAGTCCCTCCCCAGCCAGGACCAAGTTAATAAATAAGCAAGTTTAGGGAAAGTCATGTTTGAGATATATTTTGCGGAGTGATAATGATTCCTTGACAGGTAACAGATACCCATTACCCCAAAGAGCTCTCTGCTTAATTGAATTTTATGCCCTCTTCAAAGAAATGCTGGTTGAAATTCAATAATTTTTCTCCAGCAGTGTGCAAGTTTTGCTTTTCTCAATGAGTCACTGCAGTTCATTTTATGGTCCAGTGCGCTGTGAGGAACAGGTAGCTGCAGGAAGGCAGCAGGCAGAAAGCTTCTGAATTCAATCTCCTGGAGAACTTCTTAGATGAAAATGTTCTCTCCTGGTGTTTTAGTTTGCAATAAAAAAGTGGAAATTCACTCTGTAAGCCAGGGGCAATTACCCAAAAATCCCAACCAAAATTAAGACCCTAATTTTCTGCTGAACTTTCAACAGTTAAGTGATTTTCTTTTTTTTTCTGGTGGTGCTGCTTGATCTCGTTGCTGTCTACAACTACCTGAAGGGAGGCTGTAGCCAGGTGGGGTTGGTCCCTTCTCTCAGGCAACCAGCAACAGAACAAGGGGACACAGTCTCAAGTTGTGCCGAGGGAAGTATAGGCTGGATCTTAGGAGGAAGTTGTTGGCAGAGAGAGTGATTGGCATTGGAATGGGCTGCCCAGGGAGGTGGTGGAGTTGCCATCCCTGGAGGTGTTGAGCAAAAGCCTGGATGAGGCACTTAGTGCCATGGTCTAGTTGATTGCATAGGGCTGGGTGCTAGGTTGGACTGGATGATCTTGGAGGTCTCTTCCAGCCTCGTTGATTCTATGATTCTGTGCTTGTAGGTTCATACTGTTCAGGGCAGAACAAAGTGTACAAACTTTCTGCAGTGATATAATTTTAATGTTTTGCTTCATTTTCAGTTTTCTCTTTTAAAGCAGTTCTCCAAGAATTCATCTAGTATGCTTAATATGCAGCAGGTGAGCTAGGCTGAATTAGGTGGAAGCACCGTGGGTGTAATAAGCACAAAAGATTAGATGAAGAAGGCAAAGAACCCTACCTGTTTTCAGTAATTTAATAACCTGATCTCTTGAGGCTGACTACTTGCATGTGGCAGTGTAATTTTTAATATTTACATGTAGTTGTGGCAGCTCAGGAAGGAAGAGGCATTTTAGATTTCATATGCATGATGATCTTAGTTTCTTGAGGGGCAGCAAGAGTCCTCATGTTTTATCATCATCTTTAGTTCTTCCACAGTTCTTTTCTTTTATTTGATAGGTTTTTGGTTGTTTGTTGTTGTTTTGTTTTGTTTTTTAATTTGGTGTTTTTCCCTTTAAGCCACTTTGATCCTGTGAACTGCTTTTCAAGGGTTAACAGGATGTTAGGGGTTAGAAGGGACCCAAAGAGATCATCAAGTCCAACCCCCTTGCCAGAGCAGGACCATATAACCTAGGTCAGGTCACAAGAGGAACACATCGTGATGGGCCTTGAAAGTCTCCAGAGATGGAGACTCCACAACCTCTCTGGGCAGCCTGTTCCAGTGCTCTGTGACCCTTACAGTAAAGAAGTTCCCCCTTGTGTTGAGGTGGAACCTCCTGCGCTGCAGCTTACATCCATTGCTCCTATCCTGGGAGGCAAGTGAGCAGAGCCTGTCCCCCACCTCCTGATCCCAGCCCTCAGATATTTATAAACATTTATTAAATCCTCCCTCAGTCTTCTCCAGACTAAAAAGCCTCAGGTCCCTCAGCCTCTCCTCCTAAGGCAGTGTTCAATCTCCTAATCATCTTTGTTCTCCCCAGCCACCCAGGGAGGGCTTTTGTGTGTGGCTCATCTGCTGCAACAGAGGAGTGACAAGGCAAGCATGGTGCCAGAAAATTCATCATCCCAAAGTTGTCGTCCATGCAGGGAACAAATTTGAGACATGTTGCTGTTGCTGTTGTTCAGCTTGGAGGAGCATCACAGCATCCACAGCCTTACACAGACGATCCTCTCCCCCTTGTCCCTAGAAATTCCCTCAAGTGCAGGTTCACCATTAAAATGTGTTGCCTTTTCCTGCTGTAAAGCTAAATTTCATGGGTTTGACATTATCAATGTATTTACCTCCTTTCTGTGGAGTGTCTGGAAAACTTGAGGTCTACAGAAAGTATCTTGCATTGTCTTGCATTGTCACCTACAAACAACAGTTTGGGCTCTGGCCTGACTCTGAACAACATCCTCACTTGAAAAAGGCAAAAATAAATCTCTCCAGCTTTTCCTTCCCATGGTGGTTGGGATCTGTCACGTGGAGTGTATTTTGTGCTTCGAGGAAATGGAACAGCAGCTTTTCAGCCTCAGCTTTTTTACTTTTGCAGATCTGTCAGGTCCTTATCATTATTAGGCTGTGTTATTTTTCTTGTGGTCCCATGTATCTCTGTATCAGCACGCAGGGCTGTGACAACAGGCTTTAAACTTTGCTGCTCTACTCAGACATGCTAAAACCCCACAGCTCATAGGGCTAAGCTGACTTTTGTGTGAACAGGAAGAAAGTGTGAATGTCAGAAATAACAGTCTGTTGTTGCTAGGAAGGGTTTGGGGTCCCTCAAGCGTTGTATCAACTGGGAATAGTTGTGTTTTGCTCTGCAGTAAATCCCCAGGTAAAGCAGAACTGTTCCACGTCCTGTCTGGTCTGATGGTGAAGCACTGCTACCATGTGCTGTTAGTGTGGCTGAGCAGCTCTGCCAGCATGGATCTGCTCACCAGATCTGTGGGACTGTGAGCCATCACCAGTGGTAGGTGTGGTGTTCAAGGACCAAAGGGCTTTATCTTCAGAATATTCATTTTTCGCATCAAGAGCTGTAAAAGAAGACCTGAGAATTTAGGGCAGGTTCAGGTCATAAATTTTCTCTAGCCATCAAGAACTGCTTCCTCAGCACCCCATTCCTCAGCTGCAAAGTGTGAATATGGAGCAGTGCCTTGCTGGCCAAGGTTTCTGTGGTAGCACCTTACACCCTCACTTGTCTGGTCCCCCTGTCCTCAGAGAAGTATGTGCTTTTTCTTTGGTGTTCTTGGTCCGTCTTTGAAAGGGCAGTGAGGATCACCAACCCTCTATGAGATCCCTAAGTAATGCTGCTGCTTTTTTTCTGAGAGACAAGCAGGGCTTGGGAAGCAGAGAAATTAGCTGAAAGGAGCAAGGCTAGAGGTGGAGGTCAGGCCTGAGGGTCTAAGGCTGTGGTCAAGCCTGTGCTAAGCGTGGGGAAGGGTTGCTCAGCACCAGCCACCTTTGGTGTTTTGTGCAGGTCCCTAAAGCTGCTGTGGCAGCACAGCAAGAGAATCCATAGCGTGGCCACAACATAGATGTACAGCAAGCCTGGCACTGAAAAAGCCATCTGCACTGCTTATCGTGTTCCTTTTCACGTACAGGGCTTGGAAGGCTCTTAGAAGTGGTCCTTCAAATACCTTTCTGAGCAGGCAGTAGTTATCTGGAATTCAAGTGGCTGGCAGATTCTGCAGTCCTGCCCCAGGCGAAGCTCCCCACTGCCTGAGGGTGTTCAGGTTCAGCTCCAGTTGTCCTGTGCCAATGAGAGTCCCTTGTTCATGGCCTTTCCGGATTCTGGTTTTCCTTCAATAGAAAAATAACTTTCTTGAGTGTGCTAGCAGACCATAAACTGAAAGGTTGGGAAATTATGGGAAATGTCTGGCATTTGTCACAAAAGAGGATTTGTCAGCGAGCACATTTCAAAATCTTGCTGCCAACATCCTGCTGCTCTGACATACTCAAAAGCTGCTAAATCCATCGTCTCTCCCTCTACCTTCCCTGCTCTGTCTTCCTTCCCTTCATTTTTTTCTCTTGCACTTTTAACCTCACTCATTCTTTTTTTTTCTCTCTCCTGCCTTGCTGCTTCCTCCTCACACCTGTTTCTTGTAGTACCCTGAAATGCAGACCAACCTCTGTAGGAGTGAGAGGTTGCCATGCTTTGGCCTTCCATTAATTTCAGAACAAGACAAAATCCTGCAGAAGAGGCACCTGTTGCTGAAGGAGACCAGCTGCAGTGTGATGCTCCGCATTGCTGACTGTCATCTGTGAACACGGGAAATAGGAACAACTTAGAGTAGCATCACCAAAGTCTGGTCACTTCAGAAAGTCACTTTAGGATTTCATCTGTGGACAAAGGAAACAGGAGCAACTTAGAGTAGCATCACCAAAGTCTGGTTGCTTTAGAAAGTCACTTGAGGACTTCATTTTGGAACACAGGAAATAGGAGCAAGTTAGAGTAGTATCACCAAACTCTGGTCACTTTACAAAGTCAGCAGTAATAGGTTGCTCACAGAGGTGGTAGATGTCCCATTCCTGGAAACATTCAGTGTCAGGTTGTAATGGGATTGAACTGCATGACCTTTAAGGTCCCTTCCAAACCAAGCCATTCCATGAGCACAGGATGTTCCCTGTGATGTTACAGCATTGATTGTAATGGCATAGCAAAGGAAGTCAGTGGTTATCCTCGAGAAGCAAGACCGTTACTAACATCATTTAGGCAACCTAACCAGCCTCTGACAACTTGAGACTGTAAAGTTTTCAAGTACCTACTCTCACTGTGTGCAATTTCTGTGTATTTATGTTGCTAGCACTTAAATATCTTGAGCAGAATAAGAGGAGAAGTCCTCATGGGAAGTTTTTGAAGGATCTTCACGATTCAGGCTGATAATGTATCATTGTTTAGCTGTGGAGCTCCACGTTTCTTTGTGTCTTGTGATTCTCAGAAGCATCTGCTGATTTTTTAGGTGTCCATGAAATAACATTCAGGTTAACTTGAGAGGTTGGTCAGTATTTCCTGAAACCAAAACCTCTCTAAATTTTACCTGTTGATGTGCCGGAAATCCATTTCAAGAGTTAACTGAATATAAAACAGTGATGTTCAGGTGGACCCAGCAGTTCTCATGATCATGTAGCAATACAAGAGTGAGTATTGATGTGAGGTCAGGAGGCTTTGAGAACAGAAGAAAGTCACTATACAGTGCACTTTCCCAAGTGACAAATTCCTGTGTTATATAGTGTTATCAATGAGATTCAGCACCTGCCAGCACTTCAGTCAGTTAGAAGTTGTCTGAAGTCCTCTCCTTATCGAGCTGTTAATATTTACAAAGACAACGTGGGCTGATAAGCTTTTATGTTGTAGTACAGTATATTGCTTTTGCTGCTTTGGGTGTGTTTATTGCTCTCCATCTTTTATGCCAGTCTCATTAACCACATCTTGTTACATCTGAACCCATACCTGCATTAGCAACAGGCAGAAGCTGTTTGTGACAGTGGGTGCAGTGAAAAGCCTGGGCAGCCATTGACAAATGGTCCTAATTAGCACAGTTCTGTAATTTTTCTGCCTACCAGGGAGTGTTGTATCACTTGATTACAAGCTGAGTGATTTTTGAGAGCATAAATATGTAAATCATTCTTTTAGATTCAGTAATGTCCTTTAGGCAGAGCATGCCATGACAGCCTGGCTTGATTCCTTCCCAGACTTTAGCAGGATGCCTGAAATTTCACTGTAACATCAGTAAGTTGTAGGGAGCACACGGGGTTGGTCCTGGTTTGCTGCTAGAGGTAGGATTGTGAATGTGGGAACTCCTATCCATGGAGTTCCTACATGGTTAGAAGTAGGAACTTCTCCCATCTTACTTGGTTAAATGTTGTTGTTGGTTACTTCAGAGAC
Source organism: Tricholaema leucomelas (assembly GCA_013400475.1). Taxonomy (NCBI): domain Eukaryota; kingdom Metazoa; phylum Chordata; class Aves; order Piciformes; family Lybiidae; genus Tricholaema lacrymosa; species Tricholaema leucomelas. The sequence goes on along the minus strand of WAAF01008998.1, from coordinate 50,937 downwards.
AAGCTGCTGCTCTGTCTCCATAGTGCTGCTGATGATGAGCAGGGTGATTGGGGACAGTGTCTTTTCATGTTGGGACAGAAAATTAAATAGGGATGGTACCAAGGTGCAAGCTAAGGTAGCAAGGGGAGGTCTAGGCTGGATGTTAGGAGGAAGTTCTTCCCAGAGTGAGTGATTTACTCTTGGAATGGGCTGTCCAGGGAGGTGGTGGAGTCACCGTTCCTGGAGGTGTTCAAGAAAACCCTGGATGAGGCACTTAGTACCATGGTCTAGTTGATTGGACAGGGCTGGGTGCTAGGTTGGACTGGATGAGGTTGAGGTCTCTTCCAACCTGGCTGATTCTATGATTCTGAGGAGGGTCTGATGTAGATTTTCATTTACATTGCTCAGCTCAGTATCTGCTGCAGAGAAAGAGTGGAATAGGAAGGAAAGGGTCTATCCACTGGTTTTCCTTAATTCCACTCTTAATTCCATTTTGTAATGGAAAAATATTTGAGATGAGAGTTTCCTATATTCTTCTCACGGGGAATAAACAAACCTTTTGCCAAAAAAATGTTCAGTCCCCTTGACTCTGGGCGGCTTAAGTTTATATACTGAAATGTTGCCAAGAACCACCAGTGGAGAAGCCCCCTCCATAGCAGAGGTCAGATTAAATGCAAGTGGGCCTCTCCACCCCGACTGCTGAGCCCTCCTCCTGGCCTGATGAGAACCAACCACGGACACGCCAGATACAACACTGGTGTGTTTGGCAAGTAGATAGCATAGATGAGCGGTCGGACATCTGGAGCCAGGTCTGTCTGCCCTCTGATTTCTCTATCACCTTCTGATCGTTGTGAAACCAAACAGGAACAAGGTAATGATTCAAACCGTAGCTCCTGCTATCTGGGGTCATCACCTCTGGGGAACAGCTGGGCCTTGGAGGGCTTGGGAAAGGGATCCCGAAGGTCAAGGGGAGACGTGCTTGGGCTCCTTAGTGCAGATGAAGTGATAATGAACTCCATGGAAGGAGGGAGAGGACCATCTGAGGCCTTTTATTATCCCTGAAGCTGTGAATCATCCCAAATGCTAATCCTTGGGCATGCAGTCAGCAGATCCGGGCTGCCGTGTGCCAGCCCGTGCTGTCTGAAGGCATCCGGCAGGCAAGGAGCTGTGTCCTGTTTCTTCCAGGTCTTCTGCATTTTTCTGGGATTGTTTCATGCTGTATCTTACAGTTATGCAGGAGGGGGAAAAAAATCCTCATGTGGCCTCTCACAGACTTTCAGTCCTTAAAAATCCTTTTCAATGGACTCCCTCCAGCTGCAGATGGATGGGCTGGTGTGTCCAGACAGCAGGGTATGAGACTGGATCCTGTCAGGAAGGCAAGTCCCAAGGGCCAGCTTTGCCTCATAAAAGAATAATATTCTCTGCCATTGCCAGAAGTTGGATGGGTTTGTAGGGTGTCAGAATAGGGAAGGTGCAGCTTTGCTATTAACTTGTCACAGCTCCATGGCCTTTGCTTGCTAATGTGCTGTACCAGGGCCTGTGATTGTGGGTAAGTACTGGAGGGCTGTGCCTCACCTGATGGCACAGGCATGATTGCAGCCCTTTGGTCACTGTGTGTTCCAGCTCAGAGCCCACAGACCTTGTCAGGGAGGAGGCTGTGCTGGCTGGCTGGCACTCGATTTATATTCAGTGGTAGACGTTTCCATATTGATGAGCAGCTACTCATCACTCAAGCTTAACTAATGCTCTTGTTTTGATGAGGATAAAGTTGCTACTCAGCTGGGCTCAAAGGGGCTCAAAATCCAAACAGAAAGGCAAGTACCCTTGCTAGAGGCCATGAGTTGGGCAAAAAGTGGCAGGATGCAGCTGCCAGGATTTGTGACATTTCTGCAGAGTCTCAGTGACAGGGAAGCTACTGGCCCCATAATGGTTGGCAGAGGAGAAGTTGGGAGCTCTCCACCCAGCAGCGATGGTGACAGCTGGGTTGTCACCTGTCCCCATTGCCTGGCTGTCACTGCTGGAGCTCAGCTATCACCTCCCAGCATCAGCCTCCTTAGTGCTTCCACCCTCACTTGGGCGTTTTGTTGTTTGCTGGCAAGGAGGTTTCTAAACAGGGGTTTAGGGTCCAGCTATTAAACCTCTGATTATGAACATTGCTGATTGAGAATCTATATTTAAACAGCCCTTTCACTGGGTAAAAATGAGCTATTTTGTTATTGTTTCCTTCCAAAACCTCTCCTACTTCACTGCATTTCCCTGCCAACCCTGATTGCTGTAGCACCCATGGCAGTTGTGAGTCAGGCTTAAAAATAGGAAGGAAAGGTTCATTGTAATCACAGAATCATAGGATGGCTGGACTTGGAATGGATCTTAAAGATAACCTAGTTCCAGCCCCCCTGCCGTGTCCATGGGCTGGGACACATCCCACTAGAGCAGGTTGCTCAGAGCCTGGTTTTAAACACTTCCAGGGATGAGGTGTCCACAACTCTGAGCAACCCATTGCTGTGTCTCACCGCCCTCATAATAAAGCACCAATCAATTATTCTCTGAGTCTGTGATTGAAGTTGGAAGGCATCTCAGGAGGTTGTCTGGCCAAACCTCTTGCTCTGAGAGGAGTCAGCTATGAGATGAGGGCAGGTTGCTCAGAGCTTGGGTTTTTGGTTTGGGATGTATTTATTTTTCTTTTGGTTTCTGAGGCCTCGGGAGGGTTTGCTCTGTTTGCATTTTTATATATCCCTACAAGCCGCCGGTAACCTACCTTCTTGCTGCAAGCTGAGATGTCCCACAACCTTTTGATCCCATTAGAATGGGCTTTTAAAGGGTGAATAAACCCCCCCTCGGCTTTTGCGAGCCATTGGCTGTATTTGAGCCCTGGGAGGAGAGATCCTGATTTTCTGCCCAGCTGTCCCCGTTGTTTGTGGCACTTGGGTGCTGGCCAGCTTGCAAAGAAAAGTGCATACTCCTGGCAGAAGAGCACGGGCCCTGCAAAGCTCAGCAACAACAGCTCCTCGGTGCTAATTGACCCTTTCTTGGCAACTTCATCAAAGACGTTGAAGAATAAATAGGCTGTTGATTGAACTGCTTCCTCGTCCCCAGAGGTGGTCCCTCTTAGTCAGGGTTGAGGCACATTGGCAGGGCTGGGGAAGAAGCTTGCAGAGCTATTAGCCCATGCTTGCCGAGGAACAAAAAGCTTTAGTCCACTGCTCCTTCCATGTGACATCTGCGTGAGATGGAAAGGTGGCAGGGGTTTACTCTGTCTGCAGAGGTTGATCCATGGTGCCCACAGAACAGACTCCTGTGCTCTGGGCCGCTCCTGCTGATGCACAGGGCACTGGTTTTGAGGGGAGAAGGGAAATCTCCCATAGTAGAACCTGGTGAACACAGAGGTCGGGAGCAGAAAAAACACCTTCAAGGAAAGCCTGGCTGCAGAGGCTGAGGCGGATGCTGATGGAGGTGACTCGGTGCATTCTTTACATAGAAAAGTCAAGTTGGTGCTTGTTGGCAGTGCAGCAGAGGCACGGCCGAAGTCCTGCAGAAATGAGGCGTGCAGGTTTCAGCCGATTAGTTCATGGAGCAGAGGAACAGAAAACATTAACCATTTGACTGATGCCTGCTAATAGGGTTTTAAATATTCTGCTGGGTTTTTGGTGACAAATTGCATTCACCTACTTCAGCCTCTTTTATTTTGTTCCAGGCTGGGACTGGAGTCTAAAATATTTGAACTTACTGTGCAATGAGAAGCCCAGGAAAAACCATTTCCAGTGCAAATATTTTCAAGTCTATGAACTGAAACCTGTTGTGCAGTGAATCAGATCTGTGTTAAACTCTGAGATTTGACAAGCGGCAAACAGCCACGAAGCGTTGCCGCTTCACCAAACTTGCAGTCTAGGTAGGGTTTCAGCTGGTGATAAAGTGAAAACGAACACTACAAGCCTTGCATTTGGGCAAAGGCTTTCCTCCTGCAGCTGCTTTGAGACTCCTTCCCCACTCAGCTTTTGGGCAAAGGCTTTTCTCCTGCAGCTGTTTCGAGACTCATTCTCCACTCAGCAAACAGAATGAGTGTGTGCAAAATAAATATTGATAGAGTGCTGCGGCGGCAGTGGCTGAGAATCAGGTGTTTGTGTAAGGAGTTACAGCATGGGGCTGTATGACACCATATACATCACTGTCATGTGAGAGGGCCTATAGAGTTACGTTGCTATGGCAGCCTGATATGGGGTGGTGCACCCTGTTCTTGAGCAGCAGATACAGCCCTTTCCTTCTCCTGAAACTGATGCTTGCATCTGTGATTCACTAACAGTGACACTCTGTACTGTTTTTGATTTTCAGTGATGAAAACACCAGAAAAGACTTGAAGACACTGCCTGTCTTTCCCACCAAGACACTGCAAGAGCATCCATCACTCGCTTACTGGTGAGATATTAACTGGAGAAGAGAAGGCTTCGAGGAGACCTTGTAGGAGGGCTGCGGAGAGACTACTTACAGGGTCTTGTAGTGACAGGATGAGGAGTAATGGGTTTAAACTGGCAGAGGGGAGATTGAAACTGGATGCTTTTATTTACAATGAAAAAGACAATTTTCAGAAATGACAAAAAGTCATTCACCATTTTGGACTGTTGGAAAGAGTCCAGAGGAAGCCACAAAGATGCTCAGAAGGCTGGAGCAGTTCCGCTATAAGGACAGGCTATAAGAGTTGGGACTCTTAAACCTGGAGAAGAGAAGGTTTTGAGGAGACCTTATAATAATGGCCTTCCACTATCTGAAGGGGGCTTACAGGAGGGCTGGGGAGGGACTATTTATAGGGCCTTGTAATGACAGGATGAGGAGTAATGGGTTTAAACTGGCAGAGGGGAGATTTAAACTAGATGTTAGGAAGAAGTTCTTTACAGTGAGGGTGGTGAGACACTGGCACAGGTTGCCCAAGGGGGCTGTGGATGCTGCCTCTGTGGAGGTGTTCAAGGCTAGGATGGTTGAGGCCTTGAGTGACCTGTTCTAGTGGGAGGTGTCCCTGCCTATGGAAGCGTGTTGGAACTGGATGATCCTTGAGGTCCCTTCCAACCTAAACCATTCTATGATAAATATATATTATTGCTGTGAATGATAACAACTAAATCACTTCTAAGCAGTTGTAGGAAAGAAGTTTTCAGCCAGTATGAGGTGAGTTAATTGCTGAAGTTCAAGCATTTCCAGTTTTAGAGAGCTATAAATTATGTGGGATCCAATGCAAATCCCTCATTGAATGTTCACTCAAATTAAATTGCTGGATCAGAAACAGCTGGATCAGATTATTCTGGGGACCAGGCGTTAGAAAGAGCTGAAATCTGAACTCCAGCCAAGCTTGGGTTTGCAAAGAACACCTTGCTCTTCAACCGTCACACAGCAGAGCCTCTGTGGTGGGTTAACTGTGGCTGACTGCCAGATGCCCACCCAGCTGCTCTCCTCAACAGCAGACAGGGAGCAAAACTAAGCTAGAAAAGCTGGAAGTAGAAAGGCAGATCCAATTTGGGGACTTGAATCTGCTGTAGAGGAACACAGCATTCCGAATGAAGCAAGATATTTCACCCTTGGAATTGGTGCCTTTTGTGCCAGTTCAACAGACTGGGGGCAGAGTGGCTGAAGAGCAGCCAGGAAGAAAGGGACCTGGGGGTACTGGTGGATAGTAACTGAACATGAGCAATCAGTGTGCCCAGGTGGCCAGCAGAGTCAGTGGCATCCTGGATGCCACTGCACAGGAGCAGTGTGGCCAGTAGGACAAGGGACGTTATTCTTTCTCNGTGGAGTTGCCATCCCTGGAGGTGTTCAAGAAAAGCCTGGGTGAGGCACTTAGTGCCATGGTCTGGTTGACTGGACAGGGCTGGGTGCTAGGTTGGCCTGGATGATCTTGGAGGTCTCTTCCAACCTGGTTGATTCTATGATTTGTTTAATTATTTTAGGCTTGATGTGTACATGATGGATTTTCAAGTATGCCAGTACTTAATGATTTGGGTGGTTTGAGAATGAGTACTGCTGGAGTTTTCTTTGCTTTTGTTATGACATTTACATACATATTGAATCCTGCATTCTGATAAACCAAAATGCTTAAGTGCATGTAACAGGAAAAATGCAGAAAGTTCATTGCTGACAAAGCTCTCTTATTCACCCATGAAATGTCAAGGGGGGGAAAATACTTTGGAATAAAAGCATTTCTGGTTTAACTTCTTCCACCTTGCCTATGGAAGGTTAACTATCCTTTGAAGTTTTGGTCCTTTAGAATGTGAAAATGAATTCTTACAATTAGTACCATTCTTCTGCAGCAGCATCTGCAGTGGAGCAGGCTGATCCCAAACGATTGGTTAATTAGCCTGGAACACCACATGCAATGTCGGGGAACAGCCAGGCAGCTCCACCCTGCTTAATGAAGGGTGGGAAAGAAACCAGCAAGAAACAGAATGTAAACTGGAGCAGGAAATGTACAGAGGGACACTGCTTTGCATGCTGAGCAGGCATCTGAATTTCAACAGATGCTGTCACAGGGAGAAAAAGTCACTGAGCCTCTAAATTGGGGTTTGTGCTTGGTTTGCAGTGAGGACAGAGTAATTGAGCATTATGTACAGATTAAAGGCCTGACCAGAGGACAAGCCATTGTTCAGTGAGTATGACACTTGTTGATTTGTGAAGATGATCTTTTCTCTTTTTTCTTCTTCTCTTTTTTTGTTGTTGAGAAGTGGCTGCTGTGCTCGTTATTGTTTGCAGACTTTACTGTTTGTGCCTGGCAGACTTTAGACTTTTTATTTGCTTGGTTGTTGGTTTGGTGCTTTTTTGTGGCTGAGTTACATTTCAGAGTTAAATCATTGGAAGTCTCATGATGCATAGGATTATAGTTAAGGTTGTGTGTCCTCATTCAGGTCCCTCAACTACAAAATAAACTATTTGGGATTTACTTTATTGTTACTCTTCTCCATACGCTGTTTGCTGTCAGTTTTCATACCAAACCAAGGGGAAATATTACCTTAAGTCCTGTTCAAAAACAGAAATGGGTGTTTGTGGCAGTGTTCAGAGCTTGGCTGTCAGAAGAACAAGGTCTTCCAAGATGCATATGGAGCCTGTGAAATTCTATTGTTCATTTGCTGTCAATGTTCCTGTACTTCCTAGAGGTAAATGCAGTTGGGTGTGTTAAAGAATCAAGAAGTTCAAGGTGATTTCCATGGCTGTATAGTGTAGACCTCTTGTAATTTTTTCCTTCCATACCTTGATGCCTGTAATTCTGTCTCAGTAATACAGAAGCTCCTTTCAATAGGAGTGAAGGAAAAAATTGTTCAGTGGTTGTCTGAACTGCTTCATGCAGCAGTTGTACAACTGTATAAACACTTTTCATTTGGAGCCAATCCATTGTAACCAGAGCACCACAATTGTGGTTTGGGTGTTACCTGTCCCCCCACACTTAAGAAAATCACCCAAACTAGACTCAGCAGCTGGAAATTAAAGAAGTGAAGCTTTGTATTGACAGCTTAGCACAATATACAAGCAGATATTTACAGTATCTACAGCTATAGACAGAAATATGCAAGTTAAAAAGTAATACAGAAACACAACAGCCCTCCCAGAAACCAGAGTCCCCAGGAGGGGCTCCCAACCACCCTTCCACCTCCTCTCCACCCCTCTACCTTATCCCAGACTTTGCCTTACATTCAAGGTGAGTTCGGAGAGTTGGCCAGGGGGCTTAGGAAGCAGATGGATTAGTTAGCAAGTTAGGGAGAGAAGTGCATGCAGCCAGAGCCCAAGAGCAACTCTGTTATCTGTATTTATGTTCTTGTTTTTATACATCTCAGTAAGCCTATGAGTGCAGTAGACATCACCACTGGTTCCTTTTCACAGCCTATCATCTAATTCCTCTCACTAAAATATCCCAGCTAGGCTCAAACGAGCACCACAGTGCAATACTATAGGCAAGTCTTCACTGCCAACAGTTCCCAAATGTTCAGTTCAGAATTTTTACTCTCAGTTCCCTGACCTTCTGATAAGAGATAGGATACTTTGCTGTATGAGAGAGATTTTTCCACTGGCTTTAGCAGGGCCAAAATTATCACAACTTTCCCTGAGCGAGGATCCTGAGTTTTTATCTGAAAGCTCAGGCTTTTCAGCTATTAGGACTTTCAAAATGTTGAAATGATGAACGACATGTCCTAAATGTATGTGTGAAAAAAAATATGTTAATAGATATATTTCTCTCCAGAGAAAATCATCTGATACGCTATAAATCTGTCTACAGGTACATGAAAGTGGTAGAAGCTTTGCCAACATATGGAGTTCATTACTATGGAGTAAAGGTTAGTAAGTGCTCATAGATAATGTGATTGCTGAGCTCGTTACGTGTGATTACATTCCTAGAGGAGCAGTTTGATGATTTGGTGCCCTTCTATCAGTATTAAACTCAGTGTTTTTCAAGCTCTGTAATTTCCCCCCACCCACCCCTCTAGTCTTCTTTAAAGGTTGTTTCCAGAGAACAGCAGAGCATTATGTGCCACAGAAGACAGAGAAGGATCTTTGTAAAACCTTCTGTAATCCTATCAGGAGCTTAATTCCTATCATCTTAATTAAACCAGCTCTCACTTCCAGATCCAGAGCAGTTCATAGTTTCCCCCGAGAGATTTCTAATCAAGATTGAGGGGAAAAAAAAAAAAGAATTCACAGAATCACAGAATCAGTCAGGGTTGGAAGGGCCACAAGAATCATCTAGTTCCAACCCCACTGCCATGGCCAGGAACACCCTACCCTAGACCAAGTTGGCCAGAGCCTCATCCAGCCTGGCCTTAAACACCTCCAGGGATGGAGCTTCAACCACCTCCCTGGGCAACCCATTCCAGGCTCTCACCACTCTCATGCTCAATAACTTCCTCTTCACCTCCAGTCTGAATCTCCCCACCTCCAGCTTCGCTCCATCCCCCTAGTCCTGTCACTGCCTGATAGCCTAAAAAGTCCCACTCCAGCTTTTTTGTAGCCCCCTTCAGATACTGGAAGGCCACAAGAAGGTCACCTGGGAGCCTCCTCTTGTGCAGACTGAACAGCCCCAACTCTTTCAGTCTGTCCTCATAGGAGAGCTGCTCCAGCCCTCTGATCATCCCAGTGGCCCTTCTCTGGACATGCTCCAGCATCTCCACATCCCTCTTGTTATTTGGGCTCCAGAGCTGGATGCAGTACTCCAGGTGGGGTTAATTAAAATAATTAAAAACTAGAGTGTAGAGAAGATTATTTCTAAGTGGCCTGTGATTAGAGGATGTGTGCTTGGACTGAGGAAATGCTGGGAAATATCTTTGGAGAGTGATGGATGTGCACCATTTATTCCCATTTGTAGAGCAGAGCCTGGGCCACAGTGTTTTGTGCAGAAGAGATCAGCAGAGATGATGTCTCCTTGCTTTGAGCCATGACCACGGCTGTGGTACTGGGGAAGCTGATGTTTTGCACTGTTCTCTCTTCCTGTGGCTGTCCATGTCTTAATTTAGTGGATGCAGTCACCGGCTGCAGCTTTTTCTGTCCCATATCCTTCCTCCCTCACAGCCGCTCCCGTGACGAGTGACACTCCCTCATTTCAGCAGCACTGTCGCTTCTTTTGCCCACTTTGCACAACCACCTCCTAGGTTCTCCCCTCTGCCTGAGAAGGCAGATGCAGAAAATTTCAACATCACTCCAGCAATCCACTTCACCTCAGTTTGTTTGCAAAAAATAAGCCTTAGTCCCGTACCCACTCGTGCCTGTCGTGGGGTGGAACGGGCTGGAATCTCGGGGTTGTGCAATTCTTAAGCAGCTCTTGCTTCATGTACATGTCCATTTTTCAGGATAAACAAGGAATCCCCTGGTGGCTTGGAATAAGTTACAAAGGAATAGGCCAGTACGACTTACAAGACAAAGTAAAGCCCAGAAAAGTAAGTCTTTTGCATCTGACTTTTTTCTTTTAGAGGGAGGTGGGGCAGTGTTGCATGTCACAGTGTACCTTTTTAACATGTTGCTTATTAGACTTCATGAGCAAAATACCGAGGACTGGAGGCAGAAGGAGAATTCTGCTGGAACTGAGGCACTTTGCCTCTCGTGTAGGAGCGGAAAATCCCTATGGGAGCTTTGGCTCATGCGTCATGTTGAGTTTGGTGGTCTCAGGAGAGTCTGGACAGGAATTTTGGCAGCCTCCAGGGATTAACTAGAGAAGTGTGAAGCAACTGCATTTCTTCAAGTCCCAGACTGAAGACTTTGTTACTTGAGCAGTGTTTTCCTTTGGCTTGTGTGGGTGTTTGTGTGTCTGAAGGGATGAAAGGCTCCACTCAATCTGTGACATACACGGGAAACTGTGTGAAACTTCAGGCCTGTTAAGGCAACATGGTGCAACGAATGGTAAAGGAGGAATTGAGAGCAAGTGCCAAGTACTGGGGTTTATTCTTCTCTTTTTCTATCTCCCTGCTCTTCAACATGTCTCCTGCAGCTAAACTCTGCCAACGACCTCCCTTGTGGTTTAAGCAGGGCAGAGGGTCCCTTATTGCACGTCTGGCTTCCTCAAAGCCCATCTTGGCGAGCCCAAGCAGGCTTTCCTGCCGGCGGCCTTGGAAACCCATCACACAACACAAGCACATGATGTGCTGGGAGCTTGCCCCGTCCTGTAGCCACATGTGTCCTCTTGTGACAGGACTGAGCCCTGAAAAGTCTTTAAAGTGATTTAAGCCTACTTGGCTGGAAAAAGAGCCAGGACTGCACGTGCAGGAGCCGCGCTGTTGGGCTGGGTTTGTGTGGTCTCATACTGGTGCTCTCCTCATTGAAACATCTAAGCCATGAGGAGCTGGAGACCTGTAGTTTTGCTGTTCTCCTTCCCCAGGTATGATCTGGGCAGGAGCGCACATGAAGCATCTGCTTCCTGCCAGGGAATTTTACCTTTGCAAAATGATACTGTTTAGTGTATTTGTGCCAAAAAAACACAGCTTAACAGAGCTTCCTTGTGAAGAGTAATTCCCCTTCAAGCTTCCAGCCTGATCTTCTCTTTTCCCAAAGCAAGCTATCACTTGGTTTCTTTTGGTAAACTTACATACTTATGTGTCCAAGCTTGCACTCCTGTGTCCTTCCTTTGCTTTGTTTAGTAAATCAGTGTTTCATCCCAGGTCTCCCTTACCATGCCTATCCTCTATGAAATTGACCCAAGAGGAAGGAACTGTAGAAAAATCAAGTCATAGTTAACAAAGCCATCGAAGGAGAGCACCAAGGATCTCTTGAGCACTTCCCTAGTTTTAGGCAACATCTACAGGATGCTGTGGTCGGGTCAGACATTGATCATTCTCTAGCCAAGATGTCCAGCTGCAATCAGCAGCACTCTCCAAGAAAACACAGGCTGCCTGGCTAGAAGCATTGCTTCACTGAGCAGTTTTCATGCTTCTGGGATTTCAGGTTACAACAACCACCAGGCAGGTTAAGAAAAACTTTTAGGGTCAGCAGAGCCCAGATACCAAGTCACACCCTGCAGTGGTTTGCTAGGAGGCATTGCCTTTGAATGTGGCAGGAGTTTTGTTTAAGAAAAGTAGAATAAAAACCAAAGGTGATCTCTGGAAATGTTACAGTGGAAATGGTAATTGTTGTCTGCTCTGCTGTAATCATAACTGTACAACAGCGAACAGGCATTGAAAGGGAAGGTGGGAGAGAGGAGCCTAAGTGCAGAGGGAAGATTTAATGCCAATAAGCCAAAATCCACTAAGTCTTTGAGGCTTCCCCAAAATGTGAATGAATTTGTGTCTGGTATTAATAAGTTAATGACTTAAATCACAGCTCATCCTGAGTCATGACTACTTTTAACATGTGGCTAAGTATGCCAAGAGTCTCTTGGTACAAAAAGTGTTTCAGGATTTGAAATACAAAGTGCACTTCTGATGTGACCCATGGAAGTGACTGCAATCAGATCTCTTCTGGAAGGAAGCATAGCCTGGGTCTAGAGAGGCATCCATATCCACACTTGGGTTTTGAGTTAAAATCTTGAGATGCTGCTGTTTGTTTCACTGTAGCTATGGCCTTGCTTCCTGTGATGTGGCAGGAAGGAGTTTCATTTTAACCAGTACTGTGGTTATAGAATCATAGAATCAGTCAGGGTTGGAAGGGACCACAAGGATCATCTAGTTCCAACCCTCTGCCATGGGTAGGGACACCCTACCCTAGAGCCGGCCCCCCACAGCCTCATCCAGCCTGCCCTTAAACACCTCCAGGGATGGGGCCTCAACCACCTCCCTGGGCAACCCATTCCAGGCTCTCACCACTCTCATGCTCAATAACTTCCTCTTCACATCCGGTCTGAACCTACCCACCTTCAGTTTTGCTCCATTCCCCCTATTCCTGTCACTGCCTGAGAGCCTAAAAAGTCCCTCCTCAGCTTTTTTGTAGGCCCCCTTCAGATACTGGAAGGCCACAAGAAAGTCACCTGGGAGCCTCCTCTTGTGCAGACTGAACAGCCCCAACTCTTTCAGTCTGTCCTTATGGGAGAGGTGCTCCAGCCCTCTGATCAGATTGTTCATATTAAAGAATGTATCAGAATATATTTCAGAAAGAGTCTGTGTAGCTTCCCTAAATCCTTGAGAAGTCAGCAAGCACGACCCTTTTTGAAGCAGCAGGCATGTAAACCGTGCCTGTCTTTTGGAGCAGAGCTTCTACTTTTGCTGGTTTTCATGGAATTTTCCTGCTTTGCCTCTCAAGATGGAGCCAAACTGCCATGTGCTGGTATTATCCTGCTGTTTATATTGTGGATTAAAAGTGCTGTTGTGTTTATCCATAGCCATCTGGGAAAGAGCATCCTTATTGTGCTCCACTTCCCCAGTGAGTGATGTTTAACTATACATGCAGCTGATTAACTCAATCACAGCAAAAGGCTGAGTCCAAGTCTGATAAAGACCAAGCTGGCCTTTCCTAATTTTAAAGATACAGATGATCTCTGCTAGTGCAGACCTCTTGGACACTGGCTGCAGTGGGAAAGAGTTTGGATGAGGCTCTAGATAGCCTAATCTAGTGTGAGGTGTCCTTGCCCATGGCAAGATAACCCATGTGGTCCCTTCCAACCCTGACTGATTCTATGATGGTAGGTGGGAGGCTGTGAACAGGAGTTGGTGCCTGAATTCACACAGGGGGCTTTTCTTCTGCCCTTTCTGTCTTTTCCATGGTACTAATGGCTGGTTCCAGATGTAGTTGCATTTGCTTAACTCATTCATCACAAGAGGCTGGCAAGAACCAAGGCCACATTCAGATTCCATTTTTTTAATCAATAATTAAAAACACATCAAATTAAGTGCACCTATTAATGCAATGTCAATCAAATCCCAGCAAATACAACCACCTTCCTCAAAATGTGAAATCTCCTGGCTTCATCCAAGTAGGTCCTCAGGCAAAGAAACCTAAATATAAGCCTTGGAGCACAGTGGTTATCCCAAGAGTTTGTTGCTGGATCAACACTGTCGTGTGAAGTCCAAGGTTGAGAAGTCTTCACAGGAAGCAACTTGCACGACAGAGGTGGATGAAGCAATCTGCAGATGCCTATCTCCCAGCCTTGCCAGCGCTTGCACAGGTACTCCCAGTCATCCGTGAGGGAGTCTGCGTTGTCGGAGAGCACAGTGTGTAACTCAGGGCTGGACCAGGAGAACCTGACGTGTCTATTTGTAAAGCTGGCCTGGGAGGTTTGAGTCTGGCTGTTAATATTTTGCTGCTTGACCTGAGATGGTTTGGAAAAAGCAGTTTTGTTGCTCTAAGTCACTCCTGAAAGGTTGAATTGCTTTGGAAGTAGTTTCAAATGAAGCAAGCTCACCTTGGACACTGAGCTGATGGGCACCAAGGGAAGCCCCGTGCTCCAGAGCTGAAATAGACTGAAAATCGTAGAATCAGAGAATGGTTTAGGTTGGAAGGGACCTCAAAGATCATCTAATTCCAACCTCCTGCCATAGGCCACTAGAATAGGTTGCTCAAGGCCTCATGCAGCCTAGCCTTGAACACCTCCAGGGAGGAAGCATCCACAACCTCCCTGGGCAACCTGTGCCAGTGTCTCACCACCCTCACTGTAAAGAACTTCTTCCTAACATCTAGTTTAAATCTCCCCTCTGCCAGTTTAAACCCATTACCCCTCATCCTGTCATTACAAGACCCTGTAAATCATCCCTCCCCAGCCCTCCACTAGGCCTCCTTCAGATACTAGGAGGCTACTACAAGGTCTCCTTGAGACTGTCTCCAGAGAGCTGAAGAGCCTCAGCTCTAGCAGCCTGTCCTCATAGCAGAGCTGCTCCAGCCCTCTGATCATCTTCATGGCCTCCTCTGGACTTGCTCCAACAGTCCAAAATGGTGAATGACTTTTTGTCATTTCTGAAAGTTGTCTTTTTAATTTGTAGATAAAAGCAGTGGCTCCATACTGGCTGGAGGCTACACTGAGCTCAGTTGGTTATAATTCTGTAGTCTCACAGGGAACAAAAAAGCCTGGATTTGGCAACCTCTGTTCAGATTTCACCTTGGACTTGGGATTAACTCTGCAGCCCTGCTGCTTTGCAAACTTATTCCCCCTTCAGCTGCAGCTGATATCGAGAGATGTCTTCTTCTTGGAGAGATGCCTCCTGCTTACTAGTGTGGCATGCCAAGATCCTGTCCCAAATCTCTGATTCAATTAGGAAAAGCAAAAAAAACAGGTCTCAGAAGTTCATATGTGTTTCAAAACAGAGTAGCTCTCCCTTTTATCCCTTCTTCTCATTGGTGAGACAAACAATGCCTTGTCTTGTTTAGGGAGCGTGTGTTATGGTATGAGTTGAGTTTATTCTGTGTTCAGCCAATGCATCGTGATCCTCCAAGGGATGAGAATGTGAGAAGGCAGTCTGCTGGCTTTTTGACTTGTTCTCCCACTTCATTGTGTTTCTCTGGGCAACTCCCTGGTGATAAATGATCTATAATGTCTGAAGAAAACGACTAATCTTGTTATGGTATTGTTTCCTATCTACAAGAATTCCGATCCGAATGCTGGTTGTCTTGCAAGACATTATGGTCTCAGAAATGTTTTTGTTAGAGTATACTAGTTTTGAAATGGGTGGTTTTAATGGTCCTTTTAATTCAACATATACTGAGAGCTAGTGCTGAAAGTTTTCCCTTCCAGCACATTTACTTAATGTAAATTTGCTGTCCTGCTTTGCTGAATGGTTCAGAACAGAACAGCATTTGTAGAGGCTTCCCAGCAGGCAGATCTAATTAGGCAGAGCTTTCTTTTACAGTGTTTATTTCTCACCAAGTAGAACCCATTGCTTTAGACATAAGATACTAGCTTGCATAATTATTTAAAGTAAACATATCATTGTTACAAGACTCCTCTGAAATTCAGCTCCTTCCAGATGTGCAGAAAGTTGCTTGAGCACCTTCTGTCCCAAAGCACTCACATTTTGGGACAGTTTGGTGCCAGGACATTACTGATTCTTGTTAGTGCCAGTGCTAGTGAAAACTGAGCAAGCATGGATTGCAATGTATGGGGAAAAAAATAAAGGTGACTGAAGTTGTTAAAAGAATGACTTAATATGTAAGAAAGAAAGGGTGCCTCTAGGTGAGCTCTGCCAATTTATGCTGGCACAGGTGGGAGCTGTCTACCTCTTTCTCTCAAAGCTTGCTGCAGGTGGGACAGTTTGGCTTTCCTGCCATCTCCTCAAATGCCTCCCTCTGTGACCAGGGACAGCAACTTAAACCAAAAAGATTTCAGCTGAAGGTAGCAGCCAAGTGCAGTGGAGGGGCTGAAATGCATCCCCTCTCCCAGCACTGCCAGCAGGGTGGTAATTTCCTTGATCGGGGTGGGGTGCATTCCTTCAGGCAGAAAGCTTTTATGTTTCCTTGGTCTGAATTGCCAAGATTTGTTCTGAAGATTGCCATTCCCAGCCAGTCCCTGGGATGCTGGTTGCCAGAGCTCCTTACGGGCTCCACATGTACCACGAAGTGCTTTGAAAGCACTTCCCGAGGGAAAAGGTTCCTGCAAATGCCACAGCATGGTTTGCACTTCTGTGCTGACCTTATTCAACCATCTCTTGGGTGGAATATCGGAGAGACAGATAATTTAGTTCTTGGTCAGAATGTGCCATCCACCTTGTAAATAGCCTAGATGTAACCCTGACATGTGCTGTGTCCTGGGCTGGTGCAGCAGTACTTGACTGCACCTCTGCAGCCAGCTCCTTTCTAGATTTTCACTCCTTTGGTGGGGGGGAAAGAAGACGACTTTATAAACTTTTGAAGCAAACTGCATCAGGCTGATGGGAATATTAAGCAATAAGCGCCTGAGCAGCTCTCTTGCACATGTCTCAAGGCAGGAGCACAGGGGCTCTGCCAGCTGCTGCTTGTGCTGCTGATGGGGCTGTTTTTCTGAACTAGCAAGCTCCTGCTCTCGGCCCCAGACAAACTTACATTTTATTCAAAACCGGATGGCAAATCAGCCAGGTAAAGAACCGACTGCTTCCTTTCTTGAGCTGTCTCGGTACTTAACCAGTCTCTGTATGCTTGGTGCCTCAGACTACAATTACAGCTCCTTTTGTAGGAGGGTGATACCTTCTTGTTCCATGTCCTGTTGGATCTCAAAGAGGATCACAGTAGAAATGCAGGAAGCTTAAACTCACAGCTTGGCAAAAAAGCAGGGGCTGGGTGATGGGAATCTGGTTAGTGCACAGAGGTGTGATCAGGGAGCTTTGCACCTCTTCCTTCTCTAAAGAGACCCAGAAAACAAATCCTGACCAGGACAAATTCTATTTGTAGAGCTGGACAGGCAGCCCTGATATGCTCAGGGGGAGTTTTAGGAGCCTTTCAGGATCCGGCAATCTAAATGGATGGGAAGGCTGTTAAGAAAACATTCATTAGCTCAAGTGGACCTAATCAGGTGGTTAAAGGGAACATACATTGCAAAACTTCCACAAAAACACTTTAATTATTCCTAATTGTTCTTCCAGCCCTCGAAAACCAGTTCCTGATTTCCTGATTTTTTTTTTTATCTTGTTAATGGCTGTTTTGCCTTTCCATATGCAGGTAGTTTAGCGAAGATTGAAATTAGGAATGACTTAGAAGCGTGCATGTCTGCACAGTTACAGAGCAGGAAGCAGGAAAGGGAACAGAAGGAAGCAGGAAAACTCTGGGGCAGTGACAGTTTCCCAAGTATTGCCATTTGACTGCAATTTAGGGGAAGAAATACTTGAAGGAGCTTACAGGATTTAATTTGGTTTATTCTGATTTGGCCTTGGTTACTTTTTTGTCCTCCTTTGTATTGAGGCATGTTTTCCCTCTTGTCTTCATGAATCCAGGGATGTTACCCAGAAATTCATTAATGCATTCATTTGTGATTATTTTTGAGTGCACCTATATAAATATTATTAGTCCAAAATTTAGTCTGAAGCTACTCAGGTGATCATTGGCCTTCATTTTAAGGACCTGACTGCAGCAGCGTTTGTCAGGGATGTTGACTGCTAAGAACTTGTATTCTTTTGAAGTGAGATAGCTTAAGGACAGGGCACTTTTCAGTCTGCAAGAGCAAAAATGTGTCCTGTGTGCAGGATTTCTAATGCTGCTTCCCCATCTCTCCTGCAGTGGAGCAGCAGAAGGGGGGGAGCTGGAATTGTGGCAGTCCCTCGTGTCTTTGAGCAAAGAGGCAAATGTCTTTGTGCTGAATGTACCAGGCTGCAGATGCTTTGGGTGCCAGTCAGCTCCTTTTTGGCCTTGGATGGATCTCCCAGGGTAGGGAGGAGATGGGGCAAAGCTCTGCCCACATCTTGAGACAATTCCATGCAGGAATTCCATGCCTTTTTTCCCCCCCTCTTTCCTTCTCCACAACAGATGCTGAGGGATGCACCTCACCCAGGGCTGGCTTACATCTGCACAGGTAGCTCCTCATGGAAGGGTCCACCCAGACCCTCCAAGCAGTAACACGTCCTTCTCCCTTGCAGGGGGCTGCTGAAGGTGGTAGGACAGCTGCATCTTTTTCCCTTACCAAATGCAACCCTGTTCACCCCCCACTACCCCTAGGACAGGTGACCCCTTCTCCCGCAGCCCTCAGGAATGCCGAGCGCATCCGGAGGGAAAAAACCCAGAGGAAGTGATAAAGAGGACAGAGTGTCATCACCTGCAACCGATAAGAAGCAGGCAGGCGGTTTTTTTTCCAGAGGTCATGTTTGAAGCACGCCCATGGTTTTTATGAGCGTGGGAGCGGGGTGGCCAGGAACGCGGCGCGATGCTTCTGGTTGAACCTGTTGCCTCTCGGGCGTGAGTCAATGGCGGAGGGGCCGGGCCTGGGCTGCCGTGGGGGCCGGGGCTGGCTGCTGCAACCCCCTCGTCAGACCCGCTCCCACCTCGGCCTCCTGCCACCCCTCGGGGCGCTCCGGAGAGCTGCAGCCCCTCGGTAGAAACCCTCTTGTGTACTCTTTGGCTCAGTGTTCACTTTATCTGGGGGAAGGGTGGGTCGGGGAGGCGTCGCTGCCGGCAGAGGCGGCGGTGATGTCAGGCGTGTGTCAGCAGTGGGAGGCGAAGCCGGCCGAGCGGAGCGCACCGGGCGGCCGGCGAGGCAGCACGGAGGGATGGCGGAGTGGCCGCCGCTCGCTCTGCTCTGCCCTGCTCATGTCACCCTTCCCTCTTTCGGGAGCGGCCGGTGGTGGTGGTAGGGAGCAGGGACCGGTGCCGCGGGGAGGTGAGTCCAGGGAAGGGAGCTGTGCTGGGGAGGGAGCTGGCTGAGCTGCTGCCGGGGTCGTGCCGGGGATCCCTGCTTGCTGGAGCAGCCACGGATGCTGTTGCTCAATGTCTGGGCGTACAGCGTGAGTTATTTTCTTTGTTGTTTTCTTTTAACGATGTATTTATATAAAAGCTCAATGCCAAGTTTTAAGGAGGGCACTTCTGAAAGCAGTGCCGGTTGGACAGAGTGCCTTCAGTGAAAAGAGAAACTTAGTTAATAGAGTAAAACTTCCACAGTCATCTAGAAAATTACTTAAGAAAATGACATTTCCCTTTGCTGGGGGTGGGGGGGGAATCAGATACCTAGCAGGATCTGATAATAAGTTGTAGGAATAGAAAGGAAAGCTTCAACTAAACAGTGAGGAAAGGTCACTGAAAGAGCCAGAGGCACTGGGTTGTGTTTCCTTTGCTGGGTTATGTTTCGTTTATGATCTGTGTTGAGAATGTTTCAAGTGAAGCATGGTGTAGTTTCTTACACAATGTGAAGTTCTTCCATGGAGTGCAGCATGTCAAGTTTGGGCAGAGGCCAGTGGGCATGTCATGTGTCCTAGGGACTTCTGGTGTGGTGGCTGCACCCTTGAAGGCTCTTGAGAAACTTCTGTGGGGAAGAGAGGTAGTAATGGTCTCGGTGCCTTGGCTGGATCAGTGATGTTGGAAGCTGATCACAGTGCCATTTACACTGGCACTGCCTGCCTAGCCTGGATGCAACTACTTCAGATACCTCTTTATGGGCTCTGGAAAGCAGCCAGCTGTAAACTACAGCATGTACTGCTGCACTTGTGCACCCACCCTGTCACCTTCAGGTGACATCCTTGGGGACACCTCTATGGGTCTGTGTGTGTGCCCATGCACCCTGGTATTGCTGGAGATTGGGCAGAAGGTAGAACTGAAGAAGCCTGCAGCAGGGAGATGGGGAGCAGCCAAAGCTGGGCTGAGAAGATACAACCTCTGATGGATCATTCTCAGAGGGTGTCTAATGCTGGTGCAATGGGAGAGCAGATTCATATGGAATCCTGATCCTGCAGGTGCAGCTGCCAAACCCTGAGTGACTTTGATCTCTTCTCCCAGCTGGTGCTTTGAAGGAAGTCTGTGGTTTCCTCACAGAAGTATGCGTGGTGGGGTGGCTTCCTCCTGTAGCTGCTCTTTCTCTGTATGTGTTGTACCCCCGCTTCAAAAATGTCACGCTGAATCTTTCACACAGTGTCTGCAGAAGAGAAAGGTCTTGGGTTTTCCCCAAGCTGCTGTCATTCCATGGAGATGTTCTGGCTGAGGGAAGAGACTGTAGGTGCCAATGCAATTACTTCGCATTTAATCAGAGAGAAAAGGACTTCAGCTCTCCTCCAACAATCCCTGTGAACTTCTAGCAGTGAAATTATATGTGCTGTTGCTGGAAACAGATGTTGTCACAGGCAAAATCCTCAATCTGCAATGCACTGCCTGTAAGAGTGTGAAATTACTTTGAGGAGCATCCTGTAATTTATTTATGTGCTTACTTTAATTGATGTTATGCATGTTGTTACTGCATTATGGCCATGCCAGACACAGGAATTGTAATTGAGTGAAATTATGTAAACCTGGGAGGAGAAGGCCTGGGTGGCCCTTGTAGTGACAGCATTTTGTTTCTCTCTCCCAATTCTCCTAGCTCTTTCAATGGAAACAGCTGGAAAATCTCTATTTCCGTGAGAAGAAGTTTGCTGTGGAAGTCCACGACCCCCGCAGGTAAGGCTGGAGGAAGCAGTTACAGCAGTGGGATGGATCTTTATCCAGACTGGAGATTTGTCATCCCACATTAGGGGACAAGGATGGCAGGTACCTTGAGTTCAGCAAAGCCCTGAGTTTACTGGCTTCTGCAACCCTGAGCGTGAGCCTGCGTTTGGCAGGACAGACCGGAGCTGGATCCAGGCTGTGAGCGATGGACAAGGAGTGTTGTGGTGTTGCAGAAGGAAGGTCACACTCACAGTTAACAACCTGGAGTGACTGTGACTGTGCTACAGCTCTGAGTGTCCTCCTCTCAGACCACCTCTTGGAAGAAGGAAGTTGTTGGAGCAGAGGAAGGGCTATTTGTCATCGCCAAATTTACTCACTTTACAAAACCCTTCCCTGAGAGGCTGCAAAACCGTGTCTGTGCACTGGGAAGCTTGGACTGCAGCTCCCAGGACCTGAACAGTACTTTCTTGCTCAGCTTGTGGCTTCTCCTACCTTGGCAGCATTGCTTACTGTAAGCTTGAGCCTTAAGGGGCCTGAAATGGTCCTGCCAGTTGGGGTGGGAGCTCACCTGCAGGCTGCAGGCTGCTTTCTTAGGCCTTCCCTTCAGGATCCCTCCCAAGAAGAAAGAGTCTTTGCCTGAGGTCAATTTTTGACTCCAGCTCCCTTTCTACTTCTGCTACTGCTATCCTTTCTATGCCTGGCACAGGACTACTATGCCCCTCAGCAATGAAATGCTCTGCCAATGCTTTCAGATGCCCTATCCTGCCTGAGCACTCCTAAAGGATGCCATGGCAGTGTGCTGGTTCTGTCTAGGTTTATAGCTTACCCAACCAGTGCTCATGGCAGCACTCTTGCACTGCTGAACTAAAAGGCACAGCAGCTGATCCTTTGCATGTTGCAAAGCTCAACCAGGAGGGAGTTTAACTTCAACCTTGTAAAATTGAGGGAAGAGTAGGAGTGAGGAAAGATATCACCACTGGGTGATGGGAAGAAGGAAATCCCAAGTTTTCACATCTCTAAAACAAAGGCTGAACCCTTCCTGGTTAAGAGAGAAGCATTTGGGACTTGAAGCATTAAAGAGACCTGTCTTAAAATTGCATTTCTTTTTGCCTCCACAGAATTTCAGTGTCAAGAAGGACCTTTGGTCAGAGTGGACTGGTAGTGCAAACCTGGTATGCAAACACTTCCCTGATCAAGTCCATCTGGGTGATGGCAATCAGTCAACACCAGTTTTACTTGGACAGAAAGCAAAGCAAAGTAAGTTCTGAGACATTATACTGTGGGCATAAGTTTCAACACCTTTCCTGAATATCCTTCAGTGTATGTTTTTCCATGGCTGAATTACTCTCCAGAGAAAAACTACAAATCATTTTTGTCAGCTTTTTGAGGAGTCTATTAGTAACAGGATTGTTATTTGATCCATTTTAGCCTGCCTGCAATTAAGGGCTATGGAAGTGTAATCACAGAAGAGGGAATTCCTACATTTCAGTGCTTAATCTGCTTTTTCTTTTGTCCTCCTCTCCTGTTCATTTTGAACACTGTGCAAACAGCAAGGAGATTTTAAGCTGGGAAGTGGTTTAGCCTTTGGGAGCAGAGGGAGAGAGCAATGCCAGCACCACGAGCTCCTGCACAGTGCTGTTACTTTAGCCTTTAATTTTGTGGGAGACAAGGTGTGAAGCATCATCTTCTGTGTTCTGATGTTAATTAGAGGTAACTCGAGGAGGATGGATTTTTATTTCTTTTTAAACTCCTCCAGGCAAAAATTCCTTCAGCCAGAAGTTTGGATGATATCGCCATGGATCTGACTGAGATGGGAACACCAAAAGTTTCAAAGCTGGTGACTCTGGAGGCAAAGAACCAGCTTATTATGGCCAGCAATGGCAGTTTGATCTCATCAGGTAACACTCTGTGTAAATGCAAGGTAGGGAAGTAGGGAGGGAATTGTTAAAACGGGAAAGGAAGCTACTTGGCCATAAATACAGTGCCACATATGAAGAGGTGTTAGTTGTGTATCTGAAACAGTAACATCAATGGTGTAATCTGCTGTTTCCCCACTGTAGCTACATTAGGAACTAACAGTATGCTAGATGGTTAAGGACCATCTACTCTTAGTCCATTAATACTCTGATATGTTTACCAATCAGGCAGTCCTTGAATGACTGTGTCATCAAAGTCCAAGGGAAGTTTGATCCAGGATAAATTTAAGCACCTGAGGAGCTAAATTGCCCTGATCTTCCTCAAAAATGAGCAGAGAAGATAAGTGTTGCCAAAGAAAGATGAGCTCTGGAGTGGACTTTAGATTTCTCCCTTAACTATGGAGAAGAGGAAAAGAGGGGAGGTAGAAGCCTGGCTGCCACAT
Source organism: Tricholaema leucomelas (assembly GCA_013400475.1). Lineage (NCBI taxonomy): Eukaryota > Metazoa > Chordata > Aves > Piciformes > Lybiidae > Tricholaema lacrymosa > Tricholaema leucomelas. Next base: position 28,199 of record WAAF01008998.1, on the reverse strand, counting down.
GTAGGTGCCTGAAGGTGAAGCCCAAGTGAGGAGCCTTGGTGTGTGTTTCAAGAGCAAAGTCAAAGCCAAAATATCAAAGTGTATTGTAGATATCACTAATGCAAAGATTTAGATCTTGAGTAGTGGGGTTTTGGGGTGTAGATTTGGGACTGACCACACAAATATATACCTTGGAGGTTTGAAAAAGTGTGGATTTGCTAGAAGCCTGCTTGCTGGATGACGTGAGAGCTGGACCTTGCACGTGGAATAATGTGTTCTTTCACTGGGCTGGACTGCTTTGGGGATCTCAGCTTACCTGACCAGGAAGAAGTGGCTTTTACCTGCAAACCCTCTGATACAGAGAATGTATTTTTCAGGCTCTCAGGATTCAGAGGTCAGTGAAGAACAGAAGAAGGAGAAAATTATGGAACTAAAGAAGAAAGAGAAACTTCTTCAGGAAAAACTGCTTCAGAAAGTTGCGGAGCTGAAGAAAATCTGCCTACGAGAGGCGGTGAGGACTGCACTTTATGCTGGAGTTGGGGTGGGTAGGGCCTTTCTCTCTCACTGAACCTTCATGTGGAGCCTTCTCTCTTCCACAGGAGCTGACAGGCAAGATGCCCAAGGAGTATCCTCTCAGTGCTGGGGAGGAACCTCCCCAGGTCAGAAGACGTGTTGGCACAGCCTTCAAGCTGGATGACAACCTGCTCCCGAGTGAAGAGGTGAGTGCTGTGGTTTGTTTTCACAGCAGAGGTGGGGTGGCCAGACTGGTGGCCAAAGCCACTTGTAAATAATCCAGCTTTTCCCTGATTGTTTAAGAGAAAGCAGCTGGGACAGTTGCTTACATAGGCTGGGAAACAGAGGTGGGTACCACCCTTGTTTCAGTCATGCTGCCTTTGAAATGAGCAGCTTCAAAAAGGCCTTAAAACCCCCTGACCCAAACCTCTGATTTGACCACACGGCTTGAATCTGGATGAACATCACTGTTAATTAGAAAAGAGCAGGTTCCTAATGCTGCTGGGCAGCCCATTTGCTCCAGCTTTGATTTGTGTCACTTCAAGATTGTGTTTGAAGCCAGAATGTGGCAGGGGTGTGTACTGTCCCCCTTGCAAAGTTATCTGTGAGCATAGTTGTGTGACAGGTGACTGCAGGAGGAGATTTATCTCTGGCATAATGCAAGTTCCACCTAAATAAAAGCTCTCTATATTGCTCAAGAAGCTCATATTAACTTTGCTGGCAGAGACTGGCTCAGGAGATACGCTAATTCAGATATATCTGCAGCTTCTGGACACAAACATCCCCTCATGCCTTGTGAGATTTGTTGACAAGTTGTAACAGCCAAGTAGTAAGTAGGTGTTGGGCACTTGGCATCTGTCTTTCACCAGAAACTTGCTGTCCTGGCTTACAGGAGTGCTTCCATCCACGTCTGCAGCAAACTGATTTTATGTAGACTGCTTAAATGCAGTTGAAAATGCTATTACAGGGATGTGGTTGAGGCTCCATCCCTGGAGACATTCAAAATCAGACTCAGTGTGGCCCTGGGCAGCCTGGTCTAGTTGGTGGTGTCCCTGCTCACTGCAGGGAGATTAGACAAGATGAACTTTGAGAGTCCCTTCCAACCCAGTGCAGTCTGTGACTCTGTGAATCACAGTCCTACTGACTAGATTTCATAGTGTGTTGCTTAGCACTGCTGCAGTGCCTTTCATCTGAGCATCTTGGAGTTGTTTACAAACAACTCTTTGGAGCCTCCAGCTCCCTGTTGTGTAGGTATGGTGGTATCAATCTGCATTTTTATTTTCTGCCAACTGCAGGCTTTGAGCAGATGTTTTCAGACTTAGAGGAGTTGTAGCTGTGTATAGCTGCATTTTGATGTGTATCTTATGTCACCCAGAGCTGAGAACTTTGGACCTTTCTCAAGAGATCTCATAATCCAATGCTTGGCATAGAAATAAGATCAAAGAGCTTCATACATTAAGATTGCCTTGTGTATAAGGTTTGGTATCTCTGTGTTTTGTGCTCCAGATTTCACTTCATTACCACAAAAAGCAGTTCCTTCTATTCAATAACATTCACTGATAATTTCTACCCAGAATATAAGCAAATAACTCCCCTCATGAATTTGCAGGATCCTGCTTTACAGGACTTGGAGAGCAACTTTATCATACAGCAAAAGCTGGTGGAAGCTGCAAAGAAACTTGCCAGCGAGCCAGACCTGTGCAAAAATGTGAAGAAGAAAAGAAAGCAAGAGTATGCTGATGCTGTAAAAAAGCTGCAAGAGATAGAAAATTCCATAAATGAGTACAGGATCAAGTGTGGCAAAAAACCAACCCAGAAATCAACTCTTACTTTACCAGGTAAACAAGAGAATTACCAAGCGTTCTGATGAAAACAGAAAGAAGAGTGATTTGGATCACTTACAAGTTTTGTTTACATCTCTTCCTTATGATTTTTATCTTCTCCAAGGCAGTTAAGTAAGAAAAGAGATGCAATTGCTGCACCTGAGTGCAGTGCTTATAGGCTGAGGGCAGAATAAGCTGCAGTTTTAGGAGCAAGTGGAGGCACGTTCCAGCAGCAGGCACAGGCTGAAGGTGCTATGCTTAGAAAGGAGCATCTCGGACGAAACTGGTGTGGTGGCTGGATTCATGCTGAGTGTAGTTGTACCTAAGAGAGATCTGTCTCCCTTCCCTTCTGCACTGCTCCAGCTCTAGCAAAAATAAGAGAGTGTGAGTTTTGCCAGAGGATTGAGGAAATAAGGATCAAAGCCTTTGTTAATTAAAAATTGCAGGTTTCCTGAAGACATGAGGAAAAGTTCAAGAGTTTATGAGTGCAAGTAATGGCAAACAGGTTTCTTGCTAAATCTATTTGCCAGTGATGAGCACAGTGAAAAGCAGATTCATTTTCCTAAGGCATGTGGAATTCTTGCTGCTTAATAGGATAAAGCATGGAAACTTGCTAGTTTCCAAGCCAAGTGTGGGAGTTTGGGAGTAGTAAGAGCTCACAGGTATTGCAGACTCTTCTAGTTCCTATAGTGATTAAAACTATCAGTATGTGTTCTACTTCTCCATGGAAAATACATATGAATAGTTGCTCATGTTTAATTGATTTCTTTTCCTCCCTTTGTCCCAGAGGAAATGCTGTTTGGTGAGGGTAGTGGGATGGGATTTTCACTGGGAGTTACAAGGTGGGAAAGAAAATGCAAGGTTTTTCTGCAGCCCTTACCCTCTTTGTGACCCTTGAGATGAGCTCTCTTGCCAACATGTGTTTTCCCTGGAGGAAACTCCTCTCCTGTGCCCTGCCATATTTCTATTGGGGAACCTTCACCGTCTCCTGTTCCCGTTGAGAGTTTGGGTTGGATTCTTACCCAGTACAAACCATGGTAGCACTGGGCTGTCCATCATCACAAAGTGCTTATTCTGAAAGGCCAGTGATGGCTTTTTAATGTGGTTCAGGTAGTTTCCTGGTTGACAGAGATGAGGAAAGCATCTGTTTTTCCAGTCTATTGCTCACCAATCTGGGTAATAATTGTGGGAGGCCCAGTCTTACCTGGCACACGTGGCACACCACCAGGAAGCTGCTGCAGGCCCATGAACAGTGACAGCCTAGTCACTGCTTTTTGTTGCAGGCAGGTTTTTGTCCTGTTGTGCAAACAGGCAGCTTAGGAGATGGTCCTCATGCGTTTAGATGTTCATTTTCTGGCATTTGATGCATGACATCCATACTTGTTATCTCGAGAGGTGCACACAGCCAGAAAGGAGTAGACTCCACGTCTTGGGTCTCCCTCTAGGTAAGGGCTGCAAGACAGCAAGTATTTAGCCAGCAATAAGTTAGCTGCATTCCCTTCCAGTGTCTCACCCTTTCACTGCACTGTTTATCCGAAGCAGAACTGTCATCTGCTTCAATATTTGGTTTTGTGTCACTTTTTCACTGTTGCTGATGGTACTCAAGCTACAGGGTTTCAGAAGACTGAGCAGTGATGAGTCACTTGCATTTGTGAATGACTCGTTGGAAGTAACATGTTAAATACTAACACTGATCTATCGAATCAAACCATTGCTATTTTCATCCCAGGGCACAGGAGGTGAAGGACATACTTGACTGTCTCCTGCTCCCTGTGTGCCACTCTCCCTTTGCTTCCTCTGTAGGGCAGTTTCTTCCACTTTTGCCATGGAACTGCACAAATTGAGGATTTAAATTCAGGGCTTTGCAGACCCTACATGAATCCAGCAGCACAGCTTTAGACTGCCTTTTTTTTTTTTCCCTAGGCAGGTTTTCTTCTCTTTAGACTGGGCTCAGTTCCATATTTCACCACCACGTGGTCAAATTAATGTGAATAAAGTTCCTTGAAGCTTTTTCTCAGTGTTGGGTTACAAGCAGAGCTGCATCCCACCCTCGGTGGCTGACAAAGTGCCTTCAGGGCATGGGCCAGCCCTGATGTTTTTGAGTTCTTGACAAGCTGCTCCATTTACCAAATTCTTGTAACCAAACCTTTCCTCGCAGCAAATCACAACAGCAAGGGAGGAACACATGTTGCATATGCTCATGATGAGTGATGGAGGAAGCAGGTGTCATACATAAAGTGGCTGCCACTGTTTTCTCTTGCTTCCTTTCCTTCTTGCATGGAAGTTCATGTAGAATTTTTACCTCACTAGCACTGTGGCTTGGCAGAAATAAGCAAGTAAGAAGTTTTCCTGTGAGTTAATTATCTCTTGTGCTGCTTTTTATCACCAGCCTAATTTCTCTGCTGCTGCTGGTCTGTTCTAAACCTCAGCAAGCACAGGTTGTGTCTCTGCAATCTCAAAGTGGGAGGACAGGCAGGTGCAGTAAAGCACTTGGAATAATAAGTAAGACAATAAAAGAAATGGAAAACATTTGCAGTGTCTGCACAACAGTTGAGTGCTCTCTGTGTTGTTGGAAACTTGCAATAACCTGACTGAAATCATTGGAATTCATTTGGATTGATATTAATTTAATTGAAACATATTTTTGAAAGCTGATGAAATGCTCAAAAGAGAATGCCAAGTTTCAAAAGGCATCTCCTACCTACCTGGTGGGATTTCAGGTGTACCTAGAGGACATGAGATGCTTGCAGCCAAGATTCGCCTGTCTGTGTAGGTTCCTGACTCTTACTGAGGCACCAAAACACCCTGTAAGATCTGTCTGAAGCTGGGTGGAAAAAAACCCTTTGTAGATCTTGGCCTGATTCCTGCAGCAGCTGGAAAAAAGCCTCCTCTGATAATTACATAGGTGGCTTGTTGAATGAACACAACTAGGTCATGATACACTCCATAGCAGGGCTGTCTTCAGGCTGCTGAAGGCTGAAGCTTAGAGATTGAAGGTAACAATAAAGCTGTAGAAAATCAACTGTGTTGTGGTATTTGGAAATTGATGTGGGGGTCTCTCATGCTTAAAGTGCTTGTTTCCATTCACAGAGGATATCATTCCATCTGAGAGCAGCTCCCTGTCAGATACAACCACCTATGATGATGGTATGTGGTTACCTTTTTCTTCCTATGAAGTGTGCCTGTTCAGACGTTCCTTTGTCTTGATGTCCTTTAGCCTACTATTCTGGTGGCTTTTGATGACAGGTGACTTCATAGCCAAAGGAAGAAGAGCTTAGTCATGAATGTCTTTCCTCATGATGAGTTAGTTATTGGAAGTTTCAGCTCTGAGAGCTGATCTGAGTTAATTTAAGAGAAGGCAACCGGTTTTAATGTGACCAACCTGTAGGCTGAGGGCACTCTGGCTGTCAGCTATGTCATCCCTAGGGTCACAGGTGGATAAGTGGGAGCTGGGAGGATTTGCCCAGCCTTTCTGTCCTCATAGCTGCTATAAAACATATAAAAAAGTAAAATAGTCATAGATATTAACAATCTGTTTACATTTGTGTTACCTAGTAAGCTTGCATCTTGCATGGGTATGGTGTTTGCTCAGCTTAGTTCACACCCACACCCACAGCCACACACATTCACACCCTGTTCCACAAGGTGGAAGGGACTTGGATTGCCTCTCCCTTAAACTGGATAATCATCATTTGGGGACAAACATTATCGAAATTATTACTCACTTTTCAGTTAGGGACCTGATTCTGATCTCACTTTGTCCCAGTTTTAGACTTGTTCAACCCATCTGCCTTCAAATGGAGTTAGACCTGATTCCCGCTTGTATAAGGAGAAGTAGAGCCAAGGCATTGACTCCTGAATGTGTTCTCTGTGATGCTTGTCCTGAATTTATATGTATTAGTTGGAGTTTCCTCTTGGCTCTGATGAGATTTGGGTTGTGCCCTAAGCAAAGTGAGAACAAGGATCAAACCAGTGTCTTCCCATTGCCTTCAGCCAAAAGTGTCTGTCAGCTGTCTTTGCTCATTCAGTTGCTTTTGAAGTCAGTCTCTTTTAGGTTGTATTTCAAAACTAATTCTTCAAATGTCATATTCAAGCAAAGAGCTGGGAGGTGAGGGAGAGGAATGGGCCTTTGCAGAAGCTGAGCTTGAGTGCTCGACTCTGGGAGGGACTGAACTGCAAGCAGGTGTTTTCCCAAGGAAGTTCCACTTTGTGATCTGGCACAGCTTCAAGCTGTCTGTAATCTCTGTAGGAGTCTCTGCTGCAGAGGTCTGTCTGAGCCTCTGCGATGTCCTGTCCACATGGAGGAGGGCTTAGTGCAAACAGAAGAGCTTTTCTGGATTCACAGCTTCTGTCATTGTCTCTGTAGTGCAAAGAGTGTCTGTTTAGGGGCTGCAGATTTGCATACAGAGCCAAGATATCAAGGATTTAGCTAACAAAATACATATTCCTTTCCAGCAGTCAGTGAATCACTCCCTGTGTCAGCACCGAGACCCAGCTCTGTGCAGCTTTCTCCAAGGCTTCCTCCACCTAAGTCCCTCGGGGTGGAGAGAATTCATCTCAGAAAGTCATCCATAAATGAGCAGCTTTTGGATACCAGACACTCGAGGTAGGACACATCTCACTGCTGCCACGCTTCTCTGTCTTGCTGGCATGAGCTCTGTATTGCTCCTGCCAAGACTTCCATTACCACAGGCACTCCAGCAGAGCCTCCTGCCTCCAGACTCCTCTGCAATTACGGAGTTTGGTGGTGGGAGCTACATTTTAGTAACAAAAGTGTGTAGAAGTAGTTGTCACAGTCTCTGAGGTTGCAAGGTAGTGTAGTTTTGTGAAGAGGCTCGAGATGGGTGAGAAATTTAATAACAAGGGTTGTATTCGAGGAACTGCTTGTGCCCACCCCAGTGCTGTCACTCTGTCTCCTCCTTGGGTGTCTTTTCAGTATTAATTAAACACATTGTCATTTTCCTGGCAACTCTGCTTAATGACTTCAGATAGAGCCAAGCCATACCTGTTCCTCCTGATGGCATCACTATTTCAGCAGGTCTGTTGTCCAACCATACAGAATTTGTGCAGGGCCTGGGGGACAGTTTGCCATGGAAGAGCAGAGTTACTGGGATTCAGCCAGCTACCATCAACAGTGCCAGCCATGGTAGCTGGCTGATGCCTGTGTGTATCCACGAGATTTGGGCACTTTCTGAGCTAGAACAGTTCCATGGAGCACATCAATAGCAGTAGCTCTGCTGATGGTTGTGTGACCATGCTGTATACATCTGATCTGGTGCTAGCTGTTTTGAAGTTTTGGGCAGTGTTATGTCTTTGCCCTTTTTCTCACCTGTTGCTCAAGATAAGCAGAACACTCATCCACATGAAGTTCAGAAGTTGGATTATAGCCATATTTAACCTTTTAGCTGTGATGTGCTTAATTATAGAATCATAGAAGGGTCTGGGTTGGAAGAGACTTCCAAAGGTCATCTAGTCCAACTCTCTCTGCAGTAAGCAGGGGCATCCTCAAATAGATCAGGCTGCCCAGAGCCCTGTCAAGCCTCATCTTGAATTTCTCCAGGCATGAGGCCTCAACTACCTCCCTGGTACTGGTGTACTCATATTAGTATTCAACATAAAACTTGATTCCTTTGCTTCTCTGCTACCTGCTCTGTCATACTTCTGTGCATTGGCAGCAACTTTTTCTACTGATCATCCTGTGAGGACCTCCCTTGAACCATGAGAAAGGATTGAATTTCCTTCTGCTTAACCATTCTGCTCTCTGTATGGGGAATCGCATCAAGTCATACCTGGCTTTTTCTGGCCTTTGTTTTATTCCTTCAAGACTTAGAGTGCACATATTCTGTGTGCTGCAACTTGCAAGGCATTTAACCTAACTGGGATTGTCTCCTTCATTACAGGGACCCACTTTCAACTCACAGCAGTCCCTACCGAACCCTGGACCGGCCAGCCCAGCCCCACGGCGGGAGGAGCATGCCCACGACCCCCGTGCTCACACGTAACGCCTACAGTAGCAGCCACTTACAGTAAGGGAGCTTTGGTTTAAGTGTGGTGTCCACCCCAGGCAGTAGAAGAATAAAAGCAAATGGTGTTAAGGTGGCAAAGGGTCCCTTGCCGTGCAGCTTTCCCTACAGCAGGCTCTCAAAGTGTTTATTTCTTGTGTATTGGAGGCACAGGGCTACAACAGCCACCATCTTCTGGCACAGTCCTGCACCTGCTCTGTGGCATGTGGAGAGGGCATTTATGTGAGCACAGACCCTCTCTGGGTAGATAGCAGCACACACAAGTGGGTGTCTGAAAAACTGGGAGGGCATTTACATGAGCACAGACCCTCTCTGGGTACATAGCAGCACACACAAGTGGGAGTCTGCAAAATTAGGAGTGATCTGGAAGCTGGCACACAAAAACATTGCCTGTCTGATCATGGAAGACTACAGGAGCTAGGGTCATTTCCAGATAGGTACCTCCAGGGAGGTTTAACAAGTAATGCTTGTTCAAAAAGGTTCTGTCAAATACTTTTTGGATAGGCAGAAGTTATTTTATATTCCTTTGTAGCCTTACTTTCTAACAAAGTGAGGCTTATGAAATTGTATTGTCCACCACCTAGTGTTCTCCTCACAAAAACTTGTTCATCAGCTGACAGATGTCTGCTGTGGATTATGTTCCAACAAGACCTAAAAATTAAGTGGCTGGAGAGAGGAGAAAGATCACAGTTAGTGTCCTTACTCTGGGAAGAGAGCTGCAACATGAGCTCACCTGTATTATCAGGCAGCTAAGAATCCATGTTGGGGAAGGAGAGCTGCTATAAATCTTAAAATGTGGTCAAGAACTCATGGTTTCTTTGGCAGGGGTAATGCAGCCTTGAGAGACAGAGCCAAAGGAAACCCAGCTTCCTGTGTTCTGCTGCTAGCTCAGTTACTTGTGTAGACTTTACTAATGACTAAGGGAGTCCTCCTCTAAACCATTACAAAGTGTAAGTTTGTGAGCTTTGCTGCACAGACCCATCACAGGCTAAACTTGCTCACCCTGAGAGATTTTTGTAAAAGGGATCTCCTACTGCTGCAGTAAATCTAAAGTTCAGCCAAGCTGAATTTCTTCTCGTGCCGATACTCCCTATGGAAAGATAAGACTGGGTTTGTGCTGTGCTTTAACTGGGGAGGCAGCTTGCCTGACTTGCTCCCTGGTGCTCTTTCCACCTCTGTGTGTATGTTTGTGTGTGACTGCCTTTTAACCAACATCTGTGTTGTTTCAGGCCAGATGTTTCCCCACACCACTGCCGGCAGCGCAGCGGAAGCCTGGAGTCCCAGACCCACCTGCTGTCCGAGGCGCCTGCTGAAAAGGCAACCTTCACCCTCTCCAAGTCGCAGCGGAGCAGCAGCACAGAGATCCTCGATGATGGATCATCCTACACAAGCCAGTCCAGTGCAGAATATTACTGCGTGACACCTACGCCCAGTCCCTACTATACTACTCAGACGCTTGACAACAGGACCAGGGGTCGAAGACGCTCAAAGAAGCAAAACATTTCTGGTGCGAGTTCAGGAAGTATGCCAAACCTTGCCCAGAAGGACGCCCGCAACGGCGTCTACCACAAAAATCAGGAGCAGCCTTCCTCCAGCTACTATATTTCTGGGTATTCTCCATACACCGAAGCAGAGGTTTACTACAATGGAGGATACGTTTACGAGAGCGACACGGAGGGACAGTACAGCGTCAATCCTTCCTATCGCTCCTCGGCACATTACGGATACGACCGCTACAGGGAGTTCAGGTCCTACCAAGAGGATGAGGTGGACAGAGTCCCGCACAACCCCTACGCAACCCTGCGGCTTCCGCGCAAGCAGGTGGTTAAAACGGAGCACATAACCAAAAACATTCACAAGGCCTTAGTAGCAGAGCACCTCCGTGGCTGGTACCAGCGTGCCTCCAGTCAGAAGGAACAGGGTCACGGCCTGCAGGCAGGCTTCGATTCCGACAGAGGGTCTCAAAGGAGTTTGGGCTTTGCTGGTCTGCAGGTGCCGTGCTCTCCTAGCAGCCGGGTGTCATCTTTCTCTCTAGGTAATGTCTGATTCTGTCTGTGCTGGGTGTTATTGCTAAGTCCTTGCTCTGCATCAAATTCTGCCCTCCTCTGCTGCCACAGTGAAGTCAGCAGAGTAGAAGCAAGGCTGAAGCTCTGTCCTGAAAGGCAGAGGAGGAACTGAATAGGATCTTAGAGAATCATAGAACTGTTTTGGTTGGAAAGCCCTCTAAGATCGTTATGTCCAACCATTCTCTAACGCTGCCAAGACTGGTGCTCATAGTACCACATCTCTGTGTCTTTTAAACACCTCCAAGGATGAGGATTCAACCACCTCCCTGGGGAGCCTGTTCCAGTGCTTAAGAACCCTTCCAGTGAAAAGGTTTCTTCTAATATTCAACCTAAACCTCCTCCAGTATGACTTGAGGCTGTTCCTCTTGTCCTATTGCTTGTTACTTGGAGAGAGAGGAGACCTTCACCAGGAAGAGGTCTTTTTGTTCCACAGTTGGCAAGAAAGTCTTGTTTGTTTTCTCCTGTGGGGAAAGCTACCCTCACTCTCTGAGAGCACAGTAGTCCACGGAAAGACAAAGAGCCATATGGGTTTCACACAGACATGTTTACTGAGTAGAACCTGTGCAAACTAGAAACAACGTGCAAAACTTTGTACCACGTAAACACAGTGGTGGCTCCCAAAACACAGTAGAGTGATCATCACTGGGTATGTCAGAAAGGCTTTTTGAAGGCTCCCTAGCTGCCAAACAACCACCCACACAGTGCTTTCCTCCATACAGGGCTTGTAAATCTCATTTTCTGTTCACATTGTCTTGTTTGTATGTCCTGCAGAAACCCATAGAGATCACTACTGAGAACTGCCTGGTCTGTCTCAGCTGAGTTAGCTGGAGGAAGATCTAATTTGCTCTATTTATTTTATTTATCCCTGTATTTTATTTTTTAATTCCAGCATCTTCTGCAAACACTGCAGGGAACTGGCGGAACCCCCTTGCACTGGGGCTTTCAGACTACGATACGTTGTCTCACTCCTCTTACTCCAGCTGTTACGGGAATGTTTATGGCAACCTTCCTTTGCAGAGCAGGTGAGTGGAGAATATGCAGCTCGTCTGCCTTTCCCTCTCTGTTTCACAGGCTGCTCACACTCCTGAGAAAATCATCTTGATTTCAAAGGGCCAGGGTGAAGAGGAGAGCAAGTCTATGTGTGGAGAAGATCAGCTCTGCCACTGCTAACTGTATCACAAATATTCAGGGAAGAGGGAAGCAGTCTCAGTGGAGTATGAGCTCAGTTGGTACATAGCCTTTTCCTCTGGCTGATGTTGGACTCCTGAGGATCTTGCACTCCCTGGTAGCTGTGATGCTCAGAGCAGCGCTGGGGTAAAAGCATATGCTGAGCCCAGTTCCTCTCAAGTTCTGTGGCAGGAGGGCTCTCATGCACCCCAGCAGGACACTGTCCTGTTGTGTTTCTGAATCGTAGTGCTAGTGCCGATAAACCTGGAAAAGAAAGGAAAGGAATTGCCTCTTTTCAACCTTGTGTCTGAGTGCTGGCGTTAAAAGGCAATACCACATCTGCCAAGTTCATCTTGCTTGACGAAGCTTAACTCGGGCACCACGGTTGAACATGCTCCTGCTTGCAGGTTGCCCTGCTTGGGGGAGCTCTCTTGAGGACTGTGGGGGGAACCCAGGGTCTGATCTGCATCTGCCAAAATTCCTGCAGTGCTCTCACTGCTTCTACTCAATGTTTTTGGTCTCTTGCCTTCAGCATGCTGCCTGTCTTCTGGGGGACACAGACCTCTTGCCCAGGGGAACAGCTTTGCCCCCACAAATGCCATCAGATTTAAATACATTTACGTGAAGTGTAGCCAGCTGTATTAAGTACCCCAAGTTTGTGCCTCTGGCTTTGTGTGTTGTAGTCTGTGCTTGCTGCCAGGCTGACTTGTGTGAAATCACTGAATTTTTAATCTTGTTTGTTTTAAAATAAACGAGAAGTGTAAGAAAAGCTGTACAAGCTCCTGCTAGAGCCTTGTCTCTAAGCTAAATGCCATGGGCTTTTTTACTGCAGTGGTTTGAAAGATCTGCAGGAACAGTGTTTAAAAATAACAGTTTCTGCTAATTTCTTAACTTCCTATAATTAGGCTTTGAAAACTCAGCTTGTTTTGTCATCTTTGTCTAAATGAGGTTTATTAGCTATTAATTTTCCATATTCTGAATCACTTGTCTGGTTGCTCATCTGTTTTATTTTCTGGTTTAATGTGATTATGGCAAACGAGGCATCAGTACGCCCTACAGCCTTGACAATTTGAGCAGCTGAGATCCTCTTGCACACAATTTTCCTAATTACCACACAAAACCTGGGTTTGTGTTTGGATCCAGATTAGGGCTGAAGTGATATCGCAGTAACCAGCATCACCTCAAGCCCCAGGGGTGTTGTGTGAGTTCACACAGCGCTTTGGGGGTGTAGTGGTTTTGGAGTTTCCCCACCACCACCACTAGATTAGCCAGACTAACTCAGCCAGCTGGAAGTTAAGGAATGAAGCTTTATGTTTACAGCTTAGCACAATTTACAAGCACATAATATATGACAGATATTTATAACTATATACAGTAACATACAAGCTAAAGGTAATTAAAAAAAACAAAACCCATCCCAGCAGCCAGACTGCCTCAGACTGCTTCAACCAACCCTTCTACTTCTTTCCACTCCCTCCCTTATCTCAGAATCTTCCTTGTGTGCAAGGTAAGCTGGAAAGGTCAGCGAGAGATGTTAGAAGCAAAATGATTAGTTGGGAATATGCAAGTTCAAGCAGACAAGAAGGACATGGAACTGCTGGAGCGAGTCCAGAGGAGGGCCACGAAAATGCTCAGAGGGCTGCAGCAGCTCGGCTATGGGAACAGGCTACAAGAGTTGGGGTTCTTCAGCCTGGAGAGGAGAAGGCTTTGAGGACACCTTATAGTGGCCTTCCAATATCTGAAGAGGGCCTAGAGGAAGGCTGGGGAGAGGCTATTTACAAGGTCTTGTAATGACAGGACGAGGGGGAATGGGTTTAAACTGGCAGAGGGAAGATTCAAACTAGATGTTAGGAAAGGATTCTTTACAGTGAGGATGGTGAGACACTGGCACAGGTTGTCCAGGGAGGTTGTGGATGCTCCCTCCCTGGAGGTGTTAACGGCCAGGTTGAATGAGGCCTTGAGCAGTCTGTTCTAGTGGGAGGTGTCCCTGCCTATGGCAGGATGTTGGAACTGGATGATCTTCGAGGTCCCTTCCAACCTAAACCATTCTCTGATTCTGGAAGAGTTAATAAGGCAAAGGCCGGGCAAAGACTGCCATATCTTTGTTTGTGTCCTTGTTTTTGTATGTCTCAGCAGAACAAACGGGTAATACAGCCTTCACCTTCTTTTCTTTTCATAGCCAATAATCTAATTTCTCTCATTAAATATTCCAATTAGCCTGAAACCAGCAGAGGGAAGACCCTTTGCTCTTACTGATCCCTGATGCCATGTCTCTGTTACAGAGGGTATGCAGAGACAAGCCAGCTGGGCGGCGACGACGAGAGCCAGTTGGAAGAAGACTTGCACAGCAATGAGCAGAGGTTATTTTGGCATGAGGATTCGAAGCCTGGGACGCTCGTGTAGACCGCCTGCAGCCCCGCGTTTGTACCCTTGCGTGCCTTGCGCAGGACGCTGTGACTCCGAGGCAGACCTCGGGTGGAACTTCGGAACAGATCAAGAAAAGGAAGCAGGCTGTTTTGCTGGGGAAGGTTAAATTCAGCATTAAGAGGGACTGCAGCAAAATTACAAAGTCTAAGCCCTGAAAGGCGTTGGCTTTTTTTCTGAATCCAGATAGCCTACAAGAGCAAGACCGAGCCGTGGTTTAATCTATGACAAGATGCAGCACTTGGTCGAAGTATTTATACTTAACAAGCACTTTTTTGGAAGATTGGAAGGTGTCAAAGGCAAACCTCAGAGAAAAAAATTAATGTGAAAAGGAGACTCATAATGGAAAGCCCAGAACTTCTAGCAGCACAGTTCTGATGTCTGAAAGAAGAAGAAATGAGAACTTATTCTGCCATGGCTTATGATGATCAGGAAGGACTTTCATAAGCTTATGAAGGATAGATACTGTGTGTGTGAGTGAGGCAAAGAGTGACTTAAGCAGTATTGGCACATTACTTGAAGGAAGGCTGGATCTTTATGTTATTTTGTTTTTTATTATGGAGGTTTGATTGAGTTTCTCTGGTTTCAGGGTGTTGTTAAAGAGTGTGTGTTAGCACCACAAGCAAGCTCTGGAAAGAAAGGGATTTGCCGACACAATACGTTGTGTAAACCTGTAGGTGATTGTGCGGGTTTGGAAACAGAAGCAGTAAACTTTGAATTCTCTTTTGTTCGAGAAAGTGTAATTAATAACCTCCCATTTAATGACCTTTCCATGGTACAACTTCACTATGAGGAGGAGTAGGCAAATTTTCGTGGTGCTGCAGGGAGACCCCCATTCATCGGGCGGCGATTGCGTTTTGCTGTACCACAGGGCATCGAGGATCCGCAGAGGGCGGCTTCAGCAGTCCCAGGGCAAACAGTTTGATTGTCATGGCCAGTATTTTAAGGTGGATGCAGACACAAACAGCCAAGTGGGTGCCTTAAAGCGAGGGGCATTAGGATTGTACGGCGAGCCGCCTGAACCGCCAGGTGCGTTGCAAAGTCACTAAGTGACAGAACAGCGTTTTCACGAAACCATTTGTGTGGGCAAAAAAAAAGACAAGAGAAGAAAGTGCAACTGCAGTCTTGATCTAAGAGGGATAAACCTACCTCACATCATCCATCTGTGGGAACAAATTGGCATGGGTTATCTTGTGTGCTGTCCAACGACTCGTTCGCGTACGGTGAAAGCTGCCTCGGTTCTCAGCTGTACTGTGCTTCAGGATTCCGTAAATGGTGCTCGTTTGTTTCTTTTATACAAAGGATTAGTTAACTCCTTGTTCATATTGTGAATAGAAAAGTTTCTGATGAACTTTTTTGGACCTTTTTTTTTTTTTTTTACCAATATTCCAGAGCATGTAATATATACAGAAGGACACACTTGTTAAGCTGGTACTTAGTGGTTTGTATTATTAGAGTCGCGATTTGGAATCAAAGAAGAAAAGAAAAAAAAGGGACAAACCCAAACCCACTCACCAAAACAAAAAATAACTTATTTCCTTGGGTTTGCATATTTCTATAGCCTTCTAGAAATCTGAAAGCTCTTTTTTGCTTATTCTTTTACTACTTCTGAATTTTTTTAGACCTATTATTTTGTATAGGTCAATAAACTAAAAAGTGTGCTACCAAAACCACCTCGGCCTTCCTCCTCTTTCTGCTTGAGGGCTTGGGAAAGTGCTCTGTCTGATATTTGCAAGGTTGTAAAGTAAGAGAGAGTAAATCACTGTGGTCTGATTTCTTCAGAGGGTCCATGGTCTTATCTGAGGGAAGCTTGTGCCAGGGCAGTTCAGAGCCTCCTTCAACTGAGGTAGCGGAGGATGTTCAAGCTGGAGAAGACGAAGCTGAGGGGAGACTTCAGCAGTCCCTATAGTAGCTACCTGAGGGGAGGTTAGAGCAAAGAAGGGGCAGCCTCTTCTCCTTGGTAGCAAGAGACAGGACTAGAAGAAATAGAATCAGGTTGAGAGCCCATCCCCAGAGGTGTTTAAGGCAGGCTGGATGAGGCTCTAGACAACCTGATCTAGGGTAGGATGTCCCTGCCCATGGCAAGGGGGTTTGAACTAGATGATCCTTGTGGTCCCTTCCAACCTTGACTGATTCTATGAATCATAGAATGGTTTAGGTTGGAAGGGACCTCAAAGCCCATCCAGTTCCAATGTCCTGCCATAGGCAGGGACACCTCCTGCTAGAACAGGTCACTCAAGGCCTCATCCAACTTAGCCTTGAATACCTCCAGGGAGGGAGCATCAACAGCCTCCCTGGGCAACCTGTTCCAGCATTCCACCACCCAAGCTGCACCAGGGGAGGTTCAGGCTGGATATTAGGAAATATTTCTTCACTGAAAGGGTTCTTAAATATTGGAGTGGTCTGCCCAGGGCAGTGGTGCAATCACCACCCCTGGAGTTGTTCATTCAAGTGGAGAGGAGGCCTGGGACTTAGTGACATGGTTTGGTGTTGACTCTTCAGTGCTAGATTGAGGGTTAGACTGGATGAGCTTGGAGGTCTCTTCCAAGCAGATGATGTTATTCATTCTCATTCTTCAGAGTTATTTGTCTTACCCTGCATTTTATGACATCCATAAGCTTCACCACCACCACTGAGTGTTCTGGTAATTTCAGGTTGCTGATGAAAGTAAGTATCAACAGAAAGAACTTGCAGACATATCAACTAAATACACCCCCCCACGTGCTCATCCTTTTCCATTTCTCCAAGTAGGTTTTGAGATTTGCTCACCAGTTGTTCATGCATTGAGCTGTGCTGACTGCTGTTCAAACACGTGGGTGTTTGGAGTGGGGAGCTGAGTGGTTCAAAGTCCAGTGCCTTACCCAGAACTAATGGAGCTGGTGCAGGCTGGTGGTTAGTTATCAGCACTCTGAAAGCCTTTCATTTAACGAAGGAAATGAGGTGTGTGAGAAAGTCTGTGTCACGTTCAAAGCATTGTTTGCATTCCTTTATTATAATGTCGTAGCCACTGAGGTTTGTATTGGCTTTTCCATTAGCATCTGGGGCTTATCTCAGGCTAACTTACCTCTGTTGGCACAGTGTTGGCACTCAACCTGGCCTCCTGCTTGCTCTGGCAGGACCTAGACAATTTTGGATGATGCTGCTGAGAAGATGGGCATTTGGATGGAGGATGGTTTGTTATATTTGGGGATATTGGGCATAAAACCTCTAAGGTTCACAGTCTGATGGCAGTTTCCAGCAAACAAAAGCTAAGGAGGAGCTGGAAACCAAAGAGCAGTAGATAGCCTCTCGTGTGTTTCTCCACATGCCTGGCCCTGCACGAGTTGTGCTCTTAGAAATTTCTGTCGAAGGAGGAAGCCCAGAAGCTGAGAATAAGACCCAACTTCTTATTCTCAGATGTTGTCTGGGACCAGTAGCGGAGGCGCTGCGGTCAGTGTTGGGTGACACAGGGAAGGAAAGGGGAGGGCACAATGTTCCTGTGGCACCTCCTGTTCCTCATCAACAAGGAGCTGGTGGTACTGTGCAGCTTGTGCAACACCTGAGTTTTGCCAGCTGTTCCCGAAGTCCCTTAACCTTTCTTTTTGCAGACCTCAGGCTTCCTTGGTTGCACTGCATCTGTGGAGCACTGTTTTGACGTGTGTGTGACTGCTGACAGAGCCAGCTCTGTATAATGCAGCAAAGAGGTAACACAGACATACTTGTAATTATTATCCTGCTTACTCACAGCCGAAATACAAATTACCCCTGCTTTGTTTCAATTCCTACCTCATTTATGTTTTCTGCTGTTCAACCCCAGCCCTTCTTCCTCAGCAGGATCGCTGAGGCCATCTGGTGACTGATCAGCGGCAAGCAAGAGAGGAGCTTCCCTGCCTCTTGTACTTGGGAATCACTGAATGGTTTAGGTTGGAAGGGACCTCAAAGATCATCCAGTTCCAACTCCCTGCCATAGGCAGGGACACTAGAGCAGGTTGCTCAAGGCCTTATCCAAATCTGGCCTTGAACACCTCCAGGGAGGGAGCATCCACAACCTCCCTGGGCAACCTGTGCCAGTGTCTCATCACCCTCACTGTAATCTTCCTCCTACCATTCAGTTTAAATCTCCCCTCTCCCAGTTTAAACCCATTACTCCTCATCCTGTCATTACATGACCTTGTAAATAATCCCTCCCCAGCCTTCCTGTAGGCCCCCCTCAGATGCTGGAAGGCCACTACAAGGTCTCCTGGAAGCCTTCTCTTCTCCAGGATGGAGAGCCCCAACTCTTGTAGCCTGTCCTCATAGCAGAGTCGCTACAGCTCTCTAAGCATCTTTGTAGCCTCCTCTAGACTCGCTCCAACAGTTCCATGTCCTTCTTGTGTTGGGGGCTCCAGAGCTGCACACAGTACTCCAGGTGGGGTCTCAGGAGAGCAGGGTGAAGGGGCAGAATCCCCTCCCTTGCCCTGCTGGCCACACTTCTCTTGCTGCAGCCCAGCACACAGCTGCTGTCTGGGCTGCACTCACACTGCTGGCTCATGTTGAGCTTTCCCCCCTCGCAGTTTTGAGAAATATTTAGAACTTTGTATTTATGATGCAGAACAAAGGTGAGAGGTCAAACCCATGAAATCCCAGTACAAGATACCTACAGACTCCCAGGGTCCAGCATCACAAACATCTCTCTTTAGAATGTGAAACACACTGCTGACTCCATGAGAGTGCTGAGGGGAAATAAGCCCCACATAAACCCTACGTAATGGAGCATTTCTGAGTGCTTTTTAGTTGATGGATGAAGAAGAAAACCCAGCCCTTGCCAGGAATCCTTAAAAAGGCATTAGGGCACTGTGCTAAAATAAGCTGTGCCTGATGGTTTTCATTGCTGTCTGCTTTGTCTCTGCTGTTTTGAGCAGCAACACTCAGATGTGGGAGGACAAACTCCCGTGGGAGCCACCCCAAGTGCCACAGGAGGCTGAGCTCTGACATTCCTCCGTCGCAAAGACAGGGGAGCGATAAGGCTCAGACCGGGAGTCCTCTCCTTGAGCACAGGCAAATCTTGAAAGACAACGAATCCTTAAAAGTCACTCAAGTATACTTACAGGAAACTTACTGGCCAAGATGCATGTGGTGTGACTCTTGCAGGGTTCTGCTGACTTCTTATTTGTGATCTTGGACTCGGTCAGCTTAAATGTGAGCAATGTTGCTGCAGAATTTTGCATGGAGCAAGGCTGGGTGGCTCCTGGATGGGTAAGAACCCTCCACCATGTCCCAGTCAAGCCCAAAATGTTACAGCAGAGGGGGATGGAACTAGATTATGTTTAAGGTCCTCTCCAACACAAACGATCCTATGATAAGAGCTGAAGTCTTGCTCCATCTCCTGGACTTTGGGGATTAGTGCAGGAGAGCTGCATCTGCAAGCAGCTTTTTGGGCTGTGGAGAAGCTCTCATTCACAGGATCACAGGATGACAGAGGTTGGAAGGGACCCAAAGAGATCACCGAGTCCAACCTCCCTGCCAGAGCAGGACCACAGAATCTAGCTCAGGTCACAGAGGAATGCATCCAGACAGGCCTTGAAAGTCTCCAGAGAAGGAGACTCCACAACCTCTCTGGGGAGCCTGTTCCAGTGCTCTGGGACCCTTACAGTAAAGAAGTTCCCCCTTGTGTTGAGGTGGAACCTCCTGTGCTGCAGCTTACACCCATTGCTCCTTGTCCTATCTCAGGCAGCAAGTGAGCAGAGCCTGTCCTTCCCCTTCCCGACCCTCAGATATTTATAAACATTTATTAAATCCCCTCTCAGTCTTCTCCAGACTAAGCAGCCCCAGGTCCCTCAGCCTTTCCTCATCAGGCAGTGCTCCAGTCCCTAATCTTCCTCGTAGCCCTCTGCTGGACCTCCTCCAGCAGATCCCTGTCCCCCTTGAACTGGGGGGCCCAAAACTGAAGGCAGTATTCAAGATGAGGTCACACCAGGGCAGAGTAGACAGGGAGGAGAACCTCCCTTGATGTGCTGGACACTCTCTTCTTAATACACCCCAGGATGCCGTTGGCCCTCTTGGCCACAGGGGCACATTGCCATCCCATGGATGTTCTCCACCAGCACTCCCAGGTCCCTCTCCACAGGGCTGCTCTCCAGCAGATCACCTCCCAGCCTGTACTGGTGTAGTTTATTCTTCCTCCCCAGATGCAACACTCTGCACTTGTCTTTGTTGAGCCTCATTTCTGCACTTTCTTGGCATTTCTGCACTTTCTTGGCATTTCTGGGGTAAGTTAACACCTCTTCTAGGAAGACTTCTTCACTATTCATCTCCATTGTTGCTTTTCTGTTACATTTTAAGGGATGTCTAACATGGAAAGCTGAAGCGCTTCAGCTACAGCGAGACCTCACAAGTTAATTTAGTGGTTATATTTATTATTATGTTTATTTAATGGTATTCATTTAAGTTCAATTATCTGATTTCCATGCATTAGTGTGACATTGAGGGGCTGGAACGGGACCAGAGCAGAGCAATGCAGCTGGGGAAGGGTCTGGAGAATAAGTCTGGTGAGGAGTAACTGAGGGAACTTGGGTTGGTCAGGCTGGAGGGGAACCTACTGGCTCTCTACAAGTCACTGAAAGGAGGCTGGAGCCAGTTGGGGGTCAGTCTCTCCTCCCAAGGAACAAGAGAAAGGACAAGAGGAAACAACCTCAAGTTGTTCCAAGGGAGGTTGGACATGAGGAACATCAAGGCCTGGCCCAGGGCAGTGAGAGAGTCCCAGTGCCTGGAAGGGGTCTCAAAGCTGTGTAGATGTGGTGCTGAGGTTTTAGTGGTAACCTGGCAGTGCTGAGTTAAATCAGAAGAAAGAGATAGTGAGGGAAGGGATTGATGGCTTACCCACAGAGCTCTTAATCTCCTTGCCCTCCCCCTTTTTTTTAACAGCATTCTCCCCATTTTTATACCCATTCCTCCCCCCTTCAACTGCTTTTGCATTTTCTTCCCATTTGCTCTTTTCCTCCTTTTGATCCTATGTCCCCCCTTCCATCCTATATTCCCCATTTCTCTCTTTATCCTGTCTCCCCATTTCACTCTTTCCTCCCTAGTTTATCCTTTCCCACTCATTTTTATCCCCATTTTACTCCATCTTATCACACCTTTGCCTTTTTCACCTGTCCTTTACCCTTATTTTTCCTGTTTTCTCATTTCTCCCCTTTCTTCTCCCCGTTTGACTACATTTTTCCTAACTTAGTTTTTTCCTTATCTTTATCCCCATTATCCCCTTTTCTCCCCCCAGCTCAGGAGAACATGACGCTGTGGGGCCACAACTGGAGGCCATGGGTGTCCCCTTAGCTGCCTACCCACCAGCCCTGGCCAGGGCTCCTGTGGGACTTTCAGCATGGCACCACCTTGGCTAACTGGTGGGGAAGATTTCCTGTGGCAGGGGTCTCAGGCCTTCCCTTGTGTCTCCCCAGCTCTGTGACCATGAACACGGCGAGTGTCAAGGGAGAGGAACGTGGCGCTCAGCATCAAGAGGGGCCCTACAAAGGCAGGGGCCCTACAAAGGCAGGGGCCCTACAAAGGCAGGGGCCCTACAAAGGCAGGGGCCCTACAAAGGCAGGGGCCTAGAGGGTGTGCGGGTGGGACGGGGCAGCACTGGGGCATACTCGGCGCGTGCCTTCTCCCCCCGCCAGCTGCTTCCTCAGGGCGCAGACGCTGCTAAAGTGCAGTCCGATTCTAGAGAGGTTCCTGCAGCTGGGAGAGGACCCCCAGACCCTTCCAGCTCCAGCTCCCGCCCGTTTGACCGCACCCGAGTGCTGAGGGCGGCCCAAAACAAACACGGCGCCTTCCGGCTGCCGTTACGTCACTTCCGCCCTTGCTGGCGCTCCGCGCCGCGCGGGCCCCGGCCAGGAGCAGTGGGAGCCAGGCGGGGCTGGGGTCTGCTGTCGGCGGCTGCAGCCGCCAGGTCCCGCAGCCCGGACCCGCCGTGGCCAGAAGCCCGTTACGGGTGCACCCCGCGGCCCCTCACCTGCCCCGCTGAGGCTCTGGCAGCCCCGCGGCGCGGAGCGGGAAGCAGCAGCCGGAGCGGCCGCCCGCGTGCGCCTGCGCGGCCGGCATTTGCCGAGCCTGGCCACAGGATGGTGCAGGCGTTTGGGGCTAACTGGTGGGGTGAGACCATCGTTCTGCAGCTGTGGCCAAGGCTGGGGCTGCCCCATGGCCCTCAGCACCACAGCTCTGCAGATTTAAAAGCCCTCCCCGTCATGCCCCAGGGCTAGAGGCTGTATGCGGGGACACCCTGTTGATGTCGGGGGTCTGCCGCGACATTTCACCCTGAGATGAGGAGCATGGGCATGCCCCTGCACTGCACCAGGGCTCTCCACATCTGTCCCGGGGAGGGCAGGAGCCACACGGTACCACACACGAGGGTGCTAATCGGTGGTTTATTATCAGGGAGATGTGAGTGGCTGTTGTGGTCCCCGGTGCGTTTCTGCCGTGGTGTGCACTGTGCTCTCAGCTCCTCTGAGGGAGAAGGAGGTCCGGAAGACTGAACGAGGCAGCCCTGGCCAGCTATCCCCCACCTACCATAGCCTGCAGCCAATGGAGCCGGTGCATCTAGGTGAGGAGACTTCCCCGGCGTCTGCAGTACCAGATGGCCCCAGTAAGGGCTGCAGCAACAGCCAGCAGCACTGCAATGGTAATGCCGACACTGAGAGCTACCTTGGTGTTGCCTGGAGGAGAGAGAGGAGTTGTAGGCAGGTAAGAGGTCATGGCTGGAGCTGCCGTCAAGGCCCAACCCCACATTGTCCAAATACCTGCATGGGGTCAGAAGTCTGCACCCTGTATCCCATCCCCATGGCATCCCCAGCCCCGAGCCCTGCAATCAGCACCACCTGTGAGTGCCCTAAGAAACACAAGCAGAGGCTGCCGTGAGCTTTGCTGCATCCTGTGGGGCAGGGCAGCTGAGGAACCCCACCCGTGTCTTGGCAGGTGGCACCTACCCCATGGGACGAGGAGGCTGCGGGTGCCCAGGCTGCGGTGGCGCACACGGCAGGCGTAGCTGTGCCCGTCGCGGGGGCTGACGGCCAGGATGCTGCGCAGCTGGTAGGTGAGGTCGGCGTTGGGCAGGATGCTGCTGGTGTTGAGCGCTGGGCCCGGTGGCACCTCCTGGCCGTCCCGCAGCCAGGCCACGCTGATGGGCCGTGGGTAGAAGCCGGTGACACGGCAAACCAGCAGCAGCTGGTCTGGGCTGGGCGTGCGGGCAAAGACTGTAGCCACAGGCAGTTCTGGGGGGAGAAAGCAAGGGGGTAAGGGGCGCCCTGCTGGAGCACTGTTTGGTGACAGTGTGGTTGGGTTTGGATTGGCTGTGCCAGGGTCAGGGTGATCTCACCTTGTCTATCCAGAGCTGTTGTCCCACACTCAATAAATTTCTTCATGTAGTTAACACAAGTGATATTGAGAAGGTACTGCAGGGTTGAAGAGAAGCCAGTCAAGTTGTTGAACTGCCTCTCAACTTGCCCTGCCAGCTCATATTCGTGCTGCTCTTCCCAGAGTCTGCTGTCCACATCAAAGCTGAGGAAGTCGTGGGCGTTGTAGGCAAGATGGAAGAAATTGGTATAGGAGCCATTGGGGTACAAGTCGCAGCCCGCTGCACCCTGTAGCACAAAGGGATCTGTGGGGGGACAATGAGCATCATGACTGCATCTCAGGCTGGAGGACCCAGGGCAGAATAATGCTGTGCCAAAGTGTAAACTGGGAGAGGAGTGGCTGGAAAGCAGCCCTGCAGAAAGGTGTGGAGGGATACTAGTCAACAGCAAGCCTAAGGCAAGTCAGCACCGTGCCCTGGCAGTCTAGATGGCAAACTGTATGCTATGAGGCATCAAACGCAGCATCCCCTAGTTGGGCAAAGGAGGTGATTATTCTGCTGTAGTCAGCATTGGTGCAGCCTCACCTGGGGCACCACATGCAGCTCTGGGCCCCCACCATTGAAGGACATGAAAGTCCTCAGATGTGTCTAGGGAAGAGCAACAAAGCTGGTGATAGGGTTGAACAATCTGTCCTATAAGGAGCAGCTGGGGACACTGTCCAGTTTGGAGAAAAAGGAGGCTGAAGGGCTGGCTCATTGCTCTCTACAACTTCCTGAGCAGGGCGTGTGGAGAGGGAGGTGCCAGTCTCATATCCTTGGGATCCAGGGGCATGATGCCTGCAAGGTTCAAAGCTGTGTCTGGGCAGTTTCAGACCTGACACTAGGACGTTTGTTTTTTTAAAGAGGTGGTCAGTGCCTGGAGACTCTCAGTGTTTAACAGCCCTTTGGACACACCCTTAATCATTTACTTAAGGTCTATTCTATTCTTGTTCTGTTCCGTTCTACTCATTCACTCTGCCAGCCGCCCTGCCCTTGGGTCACCAGTGTGTGGAGACAGGTCCTTGTTCTGTGTCCCACCGCACAGACATGAGTGGAGAGGTCCCTTTCACCTGCTCTACCTTCTCAGATGGTTTCTCCGGTGAGATTAGTGGTGCCCAGAGAGCAATCGTGGGATGTGATGTAAGAGCATAATGTGGAGCTAAATGCAGCGAACATTTCTGCTGCAGCCCAGGATAGTCCTGTGTGATCCCTGCCCAGGACAGGGTGGCTTGTGGATATTGGTACTGCAGGGCAAAACCCATTCCCTGCCCTCCTGGAAGCCCCAGTTTCTGAAAGCTGTTGGTGGTAGATCTGAGATCATTATCAGAACTGCCTGCCTTGGGTGAGGAACTGCTGAGCACTTGGTACTCACAGGGTGCCTGGTACAGCTCGACATGACCATGCAGGGACAGGATTATGTTGTGCATGTAGACCCTGAACAGATTTTGCAAGTTGTCCCACTCTGCTGCAGGCAGGGCTCCATAGACCCATGGGTGCAAGAAGATGAAGTTCCAGGTATGTTTCTGCAGGATACTAAGGATTATGTCTTCTAGGAAGGCCCAGGCTGAAGTGTCCACAAAGCTGGCATTGTGGAAGAAGAAGGTGTGGAAAACATGAAGTTTATAAGAGCCTGTGGGAAGAGAGAAGTGAGGAAGTGGTATTGAGGCTTATGATGTTGAAAGAGGAGGTCAGAGCATTATAGCCGCAGTGCTGGTGGGTGGCCCTGGGAGGAAAGGTGTCCCTGGGGACAGGCAGGGCACGATGGGGCAGAGAGGCAGGATGGGGGAAATCCCGTAGGTTCACACAGTTGCAGTTTCCTTCCACAGCCTCTTTGAGCCTCTCTGTTTCTCTGGGTTTTTTGACCATTCGCTGCCCCAATAGTGATCAGGGCAGAGTGAAGCCTGTCTCAGAGCAGTGAATCCCTGCAGGACACACAGCCCTGGGGTGCAGGACTGTTGTGCTGTGAGGGGCTGAGAACCTCTTCAGCCCACAGGTACCCTGCAGGAGAGAAGTCTTTGGGGACACTCCAAGCATGTCTGTAGGGACCCTTTGCCTCTTGACTGTTCAGGCATCTGAACACCAGCACCTGTAGTGCTGGGCTGGACAGGATAGTGTGAGGCGAGTAGCCCTGAGCATGTGAGCAGGGATGCTGCACATTTGGGTACTGTGGGATGAGGAGCTGAGGGCAGTATCCTGTCTGTACCCACCCTCTGCTATCTCTGTGAGTCCTGCAATGCAGGGATGGGAATAGATGGAGGTGAGCTGGGTAAGATCCACTTACCTTCTCGATCTGCCAACATCCCTGGAAGGAGAAGGAAGAAGAGGAGCAGGCAAGGGGGCTGCATGATGCCAGTGGCAAGTGTGCAGGAACAAGTGTAGCAAGAGGAGGAAGGGGCCGCAGAAGTCATGGGGTGGCCCTGGTAGCCAATGAGGCTGATGCTGTGGTTTTGAGGAGGGCCCGGCCAGGTGTGCTCCCCAGGGTAAAGTGGTGTGGCTGGTGAAGGGCTGTGCTGCAGTGCTCTGGCCTGTGGCTGCATGTGCCAGAGGAATTTAGGTGGGTGAAAACTCATCCCATGTCAAGGAATTGGAGGTGTCTCTTGGGTCCTCCCTTCCCTTTCTTTCGCCATTGAAATGATTTGGATGTCTCCATCTCTCCCTGATTTATGGCCTTCTCTACCCTCTGCCCCGTTCAGTAGCCCTATATTGGTCTGGCCCCAGGTTGTCACTGCCCTTCTGCTGTGGATAGGCAGTGGCCACAGACACATCAAGATGTGGGAGAGGTTGGTGGAGGAACTGTTTCTCCTGACATGCCAAGAGAGCTTGGCCAATGTCCAGGAAAACCAAGGGCCAGTGTCCAGGAAAATCAAGAGTCTTCCTGGCTACAATATGGTGATTTTGCAGTGCACTGAGGGAACCTCATGAGGAGGAAGGAGAGTGAGAACCAGAAGAGCCACATGTGGCTGGAAGATTTTGTTTAACATGGTGGTATTCCAGAGCAACCCCCTGCCAGTGTTGATATGACATGAGATAAGCAATGAGGACCAGCAGCAAGGGAACTTGTTTTCTTGGGCAAACATCTAAGCCTCATCACCTTTGCTACAAAGCAGGTCCCTGTGAGCCCACTGAGGGCTAGGGACTGCACCCCTGCAGAATTGCTGCAACCTCTGGCCCAACCCAACTGCCCATAAACCGGAGAGCAGATAGCAGCAGAGAGACCTCACTTGTGCTTCCTCCACCTGGCATCCTGGCAGAAGCTGTGGCCACAAGGAGCAGCACTGTGATTGCACTACAGGCAGTGGCTGGAGCCAAACTGTGATTCGCTGGGATAAGGAGAGAAGGCAGCGGCCACGTGAGTCTGGCAGCACCAGGCAGGAGATGCCCCTTGCAGTGGCTGCTACTTGCACTCTGTGCCCTGTCTGCATGGGCGGCACCTCCCTGCTGGTGAGGGGTTTGCTGAGCAGTTCTGCTAGAGAGGATGGCTACCAGGGCTCCCAGCCCTGGGAATTGTACTGGGATTTGATCTTGTCCACATTACCCCCAGCTGTGGCCTGATGGGCCTGGGATCAGTGGAAGTGGATGCTCCAGTTGGCAGGACGAAGCACAAGGATGTGTATGTCCATCCTGCGACTGTGAACAGTGCTCAGGGGCTCCAACTCTCCCATAAACGCTCTCAGGAGAGGGCCTGAGGACTGGGCTACAGCCTGGCACACTGCTTCCTACCATCCCTGATGGGGAACCCTGTTGTCTTTATCAAGTGCCTCTTGGAGGTGGGAACAGGAATGGTGGGGGGCATTCCCTTGCTACAGCCCCATTGTCACCAGTGCCCAGTGCAGAACTGACAGTGGGGAGACTTAGTTCCACAATGTGCCTCCACCCACTGCTCCTCCCCAGCTGTCACATGGCACCTCCCCTCATGCTACAGTTTCTCTTCCCCTTTCTGATGGGTACTGCCTGGGGACAAAGGCAGAACCAAAACCACAGCCAAGGGAAGTTTGAGGCGGAGTGCCCCTGTAACCTCCAAACCCCCTGCCTTCTGTGGAAGCTGTCCCACAGAGAAGTATGGACACTGCAGTGGCCTCATAGGCCCAGAAATTCACCTGGACATCACCCAGGAGATGTCTACCCTTCTAGGATTCTAGTCCAGCTCTGCTACCACAATGTCCACATCCCTCCTAGCAGGACCTTTTTGAAAAGGTTGAGTGTTTAGCTGGCAGCATGGCAAAACGTAGCCATGAGACGAGTGAGGCCAGACAGCCCTTGTGTCCTCACATCTGTCCTCACCTTTCCTCTATGCTGACTGTTGGTCCCTTCTTGCTAGGCTGTTGGCAAGCCTATGGCTGTGCAAGTAGCTGAGGTGTCCCTAGCAGCTGAGTAGTTGATAGGAGAGCAGCAGGCGCTTGACTTGGCTCGTGGTGTGTTCAGCCTGCTCTGAATTTTCTTTAGCTGTCTCCCACTGTCATAGTGGACCAAAAGTTCTGCTTTAGCTCTTCCTTACCTCCATAAATGTTCTTCCCTTCATATATTTGTTGAGGTTTTGCACTTTGTCTTGCTGCAACAAAGATCACAACTTCTTCCTTCTTGATATTGTGACTTCTTTTGGTCAGCAAATGATCAAAGCAGGCAACACCATTCATTCGCCATTGGTTCTCAAAGTCCCTCCCCAGCTGAGGTTCTACTCAAGTGATACAGACGCCACAGCTAACATTGCTCCTTGCAGTCCCCACCTCATGTGTAACTCTGCCAGTGCCAGAGCTGGATTGGGTGGAAAGGGCTGCAGTGCCTCTAGGTGTTGCATTTTGTGTTTGGACACCAGTACCTCCTGGTTAGGCCAAAATGCCTGAAGAGACCTCTCCAAACACCTAGG
>WAAF01008997.1:18574-37508 GCA_013400475.1 Tricholaema leucomelas | reverse complement strand
CTCCTAACTTGGTGTCATCTGCCAACTTACTTTTGCTGGGCTCAATCCCCTCGTCCAGATCATTAATAAAGATGTTCAACAGGATTTGGCCCAGCACTGATTCCTGGGGGACACATTCAGCCATGACATTTACATTTCAGATCACCTGCCACTTCAGCACATAGATGATCTATTTCTATCAATTACTTCACCTTAAATAGAAGGTCTCCATGAATTCATGCCTCTGTACAAAATGCTTATACTAATTATTTTAAATTATCTATAAGATCTGGTTAATTTTGCAGAAAGAGCTACTTGCTGGGGTAGCCAAATTCCACTGTGTAAAGTTTGTCGACACAATTTAATTATACAAACAGTGTTGATATTTTTTTTCTATAGACATCAAAGACTTGCTTGGAGTTCAGTATTATCCAGAGCTGTCTGCAGGTGTCATGCACAAAAAACCCACATATTTTGTTACGAATGTGATGAGGAGTTCAGTCAATCACTGCATCTCATTTCAGTCTGTTGCAACAAATTGGTCTTTCTCACTTATGCATAAAGTAGAGAGGAGTTCATGATAAAGTGTCACAAAGACAGCAAGGTCGCTAGGACCTGCTGGCCTCCAGAAAAACATTGAAAAATATACCATGAGTGAGTGAAGAAAAGAACACTACAACACAAAGGCTGCTTTTCTGAGGCGGTCCTGTTTGACACCAAATTAATGAAATACGGTGTTTTCTGGGGTTTTTTTTTGCTGTGACTGTAATCAAGCCTGCCTGTCTGGGACCACTCTACACAGCTGCCTATAGACTATCAGGAAGACGAGGTATTCATCAGCCCAAACATTCAAGAGTGAACTGTGCAGTTCAGAAAAACAATTACATCAATATCACTTCTTTGTCCCTTTTGTTCCTCAGAGAAGTGTGGAAGCTGGGGCTAGTGACGAGCCACCTTCTGCATCTCAGACAGAGAGAAGAGACTGTTGCTATGGTGTACAACTGCTTTTTCATAAATGTTTTGGTAAGGTCATGCCCTGCTTGATTAGTTCTAAGAGTTCACATTCATCTACTGCCACACAGACAGCTTACAGCAGATGTTCAATGAAGTCATTTCATGCTGACTTATAACCCTTCTCTTTTTTCAGTACCTAATATATTGGGAGGGTTGTAATACAGACACACAAGAAACCAGCATAATCACCAAGAAGCAGCCTCCAATGTGCCTGCAACTGTCTTTGCATCAGTGCTGCTTCAGTCAGAAACTAAAAGATAGCAAGTGTCATCCACTCTGAATAATCATAGACTCTCCCTGGAGGAATTTTAACTAAGTATGTGGACCTACTACAGGTTTTTATGTGTAATTTTGTATGACTGAATGCAGCATGTGCATGAACACAGGAATGTCACAGTTTCTAAACAGATTTGTGTACACAGTCCAAAGACTGAACAACAGACAACAGAAATTCTTACATCCTATGCCCTGTTCACCTTTCCCTCTCTCACACAAGCATCAGCTTGTCAGTGATATGGGGAAGGAAAAGACAAGGAGTAGGTGAATCTGTTATGTTTTTTTGGAACACCATAGCCTGCCATATAATGAGCAGAATGAATACTGGCAGAACAAGAATTTCTGCTGCAGTACAAAGAGCAGAGGTAGTAGTAAGTTGCAAAGTAAGAAGAAAGGAATTGTACTTTTAAATTTCTCACAGCTTGCAAAACTTCATGCTTCTACTTAAATAATGCAGACTACTGTCATTGTGAGAAATTTTATTTGCATATTTCATACCCTATTTTTTCAATGAAATTCAAGGGCAAATTCTTGGGATATGAATCTGTCCAAATTAAACTAAATCAATGTTCACTCTGTTCCCACTGAGGTGATGAAATCACTTTAATGTCACTATATCTGATAATTACAGCAAGTTAGTAGTACTCTCAGGAATTCTGTCTTGACTTTGAAGATTCTGTGAAGAGGCAATGTCAGAGGAAAAATTAAAATGATCACTTCAGGCAGTGTTTATATAAAAACTGTCTGAAAACTTGTTCTGTAATGATTTTTTACTGCAAAACTAGATTTCTGAAAATTATGCTATTTTAATTACAGATCATTTGATCACTTACTTGAATCTCTTCTCTCATCTCTCTCCTCTCCTCCATCCACAGCTCAGGGTTCAATTACCATTTGCTTTTTACCAGGATCAGAATCATTTAAAGTGCTTGTATTACACCTCTGTTGAATCCTCAGGCAAATGAAATGTTGCTGCATGCAAGTTCTTTCAGCAGTGGGGAGAACCAGACCTGCAAGGCACCTGTCGTCTCTCAGGAGCAACCAACTCTTCTGTTGTCCGCTGTGTTTGCAACCAGTCAGAATGGTAAGAGAGGAAAGAAACGGTGACATACTGCCCACTCATGCTATCCTGCAGGCCTATCCTCCCCCCAGCAGCCCACAGAACAATGCAAGCGCTGAACTAAGCTTCTCAGAGCCCTCTTGCCATCTGACAGAGGAATCACCTGCTATCATGATTCCCAGCCATACTGAGGTCAGGGCATACTATGTACCTCTTGCCCATTTTTTAAAGAAAACTGAGAGTTACTCATTACATTGGGGGCATCCCCAGGCTGTGCATTCTCACTCTGCAGAAAAGGATTTGCACTGGTGGGTTGGCACAGCCAATTGTGTGACTCCTCAAAGTCTACAATTATTCGGAGGAAAAGGTAGTTGCTGAGAGGCACAAACAGAAATTAAGTTTCTTTTATGTTCTCACACAGACTTGGGATCACAGCCCAGTTGTCTCAGTATCATGGGAACAGCCTCAGCTGAGGGGTCCAGAATTACTCTGATGCTGCTATGAAGTGTCCAGTGGAGCTGACTATTGTGCAAAGAGAAAGTGCCAGTGACAGCAGTAACTGAAGTAAAGGCATGCCTTGACAGCCCTAAGAAAGGAGGGAGCCTAAAAACTAAAATCCTTTGTTTTACTGATGAAATTGCCAGGATCGACTGAAGGTATCAGTTCCGAACCTGCAATTGTGAATTAGTACAATAGCCTTGCACAATCCTTTGTCTTCCCTGGAGTGAATAGTAGTCTAGTGGGCTTATTTTTTGTGTCATTTTTTTCTCATCCCATCGTGTTGCTTGGTAAGGATGAATTTAAAAAAGTGAACCTATGCATTTTGTAGGGTGAGGTGAAGGTCACAGTGGTCTCCTGTGGAAATAAGTCTCAAAAACCTGCCCTGGTTGCAATGAAAGCTGTCCCTTGCTCTAGTGTTCATAAGTGGCAATTTTATCACCCTCAGGAATATAACTCTTCAGACAGGTCATGGATGTCAGGTAACCCGAAGGTCATAAGCTCTTTAAATAGATAATAATTCTTTCAACATCTTTCTGAAATTCAGTTTAATTTGAAGGAAGAGAATCAGCCCACTCCATCACATGCTGAGCTTGTTTTTGTCAGCATGTGCTCCTAATCACTTACCAATTACTTATGCAAATTGTATGAGCAGATGCTGAAGGTTGCTTTCAAGGCTGCCTCACAGAGGCCCTATAAAGCCAACAGTTGTGGATGTCCATAGATTTTCATTTAATGATTTTTAGTTTAGTTGATACATTAGAACCTTGTAAAAACATTCTTCATTTCACTTAGACTCCAAACCAGTTTTAGTATATTTGGACAGGGTTCAGCTGTCAAAAGCCATCAGATAATAGCTATGGTGAAGATAATCACAAACAGAAAGTGTTATTTTTGACAGGGAAAGGTGGAGAAAAGTTTAGGGATAATGGGTGCAAAAGACATTTAAATCAAAACTAAGTTTTGCTTTGCTATTACACTTAGCAAGCTGTTCTTGTATGTTTTGAAATAAGTGCTAATATTGTATCTCGCTCCCTGTGCTTCCATTTTGCACACATCTCTTCTGTATGCAGTTGTATTGTGTATGCTATTTATCGTATAAACAGTGTGAAGTGACATGGACAACCGTTAAAAGGTAGAGCAAAGGGCTGATCAAAAGACAGTCCTTTAAGTGTGCTTCTTAACTTGACTAATTACGTTTAATTAAATCACACAGAATGTATGCACCATTTTGATGTGCTGTGGTGACCAGCGACAAGTGAAATTCCCTGCAGGAAAGGGCCTTTGCAGATTCTACAGCGAAAGCAATGACATTTTAATCTGAATTAGACATAGTTCCCATAGAGAGAAATCTAAGCAATCCTGCAGAAAACTGCTGATTCTTTTACTAAATAAGACATTTTCCTGCCTTGCTATCTCAGTACTGTGAAAATTTTCTGATAGAAATTTGCAAACAAATTGTAAAGTATTTTTATACCTTTAGATTTGAAAATGTTGGTTTATATTTTGTATCAGGTTAAACAAAAGCAATTGAAAGTTGTTTTTTTTTAATACCTGATCTTTTCAAGATTAAAGCCAAACCATGCATAATCTCCCTCTGCTAGCCAGACTATATTTTCTAAATGTTCCTTAAATTATCTAAACTATGACTTGCACATTATATAACATCACGCAATCATATTTAAAGTATTATTAATATATTACTGTCCTAGAAAATGCAAGAAAATCCCTCTTTAGTTTTTCTGTGTGCTTAGAATCATAGAATAGAATCAAAGAATCAACCAAGTTGGAAGAGACCTCCAAGATCATCCAGTCCAACCTATCACCCAGCCCCAGCCAATCAACTAGACAGTGGCATTAAGTGCCACATCCAGTCTTTTCCTGAACACCTCCAGGGACATCAACTCCACCACCTCCCCTGGCAGTCAATTGCAAAGGTAAATCACTCTCTCTGTGAAGAACTTCCTCCTAGCATCCAGCCTAGACCTCCCCCGGCACAAGTTGGTACTGTGTCCCCTCATTCTATTGCTGGTTGCCTGGGAGAAGAGAGCAACCCCCACCTGGCTACAACCTCCCTTCAGGTAGTTGTAGACAGCAATGAGGTCACCCCTGAGCCTCCTCTTCTCCAGGCTAAACAACCCCAGCACCCTCAGCCTCTCCTCATAGGGCTTGTATGTCAGGTCTCTCATCAGCTTTGTTGCCCTTCTCTGAACACGTTCCACTATCTCAACAAGNTTCTGTGTGCTTAGAATCATAGAATAGAATCAAAGAATCAACCAAGTTGGAAGAGACCTCCAAGATCATCCAGTCCAACCTATCACCCAGCCCCAGCCAATCAACTAGACAGTGGCATTAAGTGCCACATCCAGTCTTTTCCTGAACACCTCCAGGGACATCAACTCCACCACCTCCCCTGGCAGTCAATTGCAAAGGTAAATCACTCTCTCTGTGAAGAACTTCCTCCTAGCATCCAGCCTAGACCTCCCCCGGCACAAGTTGGTACTGTGTCCCCTCATTCTATTGCTGGTTGCCTGGGAGAAGAGAGCAACCCCCACCTGGCTACAACCTCCCTTCAGGTAGTTGTAGACAGCAATGAGGTCACCCCTGAGCCTCCTCTTCTCCAGGCTAAACAACCCCAGCACCCTCAGCCTCTCCTCATAGGGCTTGTATGTCAGGTCTCTCATCAGCTTTGTTGCCCTTCTCTGAACACGTTCCACTATCTCAACAAGTCTCTTGAATTGAGGGCCCCAGAACTGGACACAGTAGTCAAGGTGTGGCCTGACCAGTGCTGAGTACCGGAGAAGAATAATTTCCCCTGTCGTACTAGCCACACTGTTCCTGATACAGGCCAGGATGCCATTGGCTTTCCTGGCCAGATGGGTACACTGCTGGCTCATCTTCAGCCTACTATCGACCAGTACCCCCATGTCTCTTTCTTCCTGACTGCTCTCCAGCCACTCTGTGTGACTGTAAAATTAGAGTGTTTTGCATGTTCAGTTAGAAGATTTCAAGGCCCCTATTAACTAAATTCTCATTTTTCTGAGCATCTTCGTGATTTTGACGAAGTTTCTTTGGAATTAGAATAGAATAGAATCAAGCAGGTTGGAAGAGACCTCCAAGATCATCCAGTCCAACCTATCACCCAGCCCTATCCAGTTAACTAGACCACGGCACTAAGTGCCTCATCCAGTCTTTTCCTGAACACCCCCAGGGACGGTGACTCTACCACCTCCCTGGGCAGCCCATTCCAATGGCAAATCACTCCCTCTGTGAAAAACTTCCTCCTAACATCCAGCCTATACTTCCCTCGGCACAACAGTGAGGAACAGTGTCTTGTGGAAATTGAAAGGTGTTCAGAACAATGCAATTTATTCTGAAAAGCACCAGGTCTTTCTTCCATTTACCCAACTCTTTAGGTGATGATCCTCTTTTAGGATTGGCAGTAAGTCAGGAACCCTAGATGCCTATGTTCCAAAGCTTTGGGCAGGTCTAACTTGTAGAACATTATGCATGTTTTCTAGTACTGGTTCTAAACATCTTGGAGGTACATTGTGAGGTGGAAATCTTGATCATCTGCTAGCTCATTCCTGATTTGGGGACTTTACTTTGTTTTCTTGTTGTTTTTCTTGGTGGTGGGTTTTTTTCCCTGCATCATTGTGAAAGAAAGGCACACCAGAAGAAACACAGTATAAACCAGAAGCAATGGAGAAATTTTGTGGCAAGTCACTCTCCAAAAGAGTTAGAAACAGGTGGTAATTTTTTTTTCTATTAGTGTAGTTTTAAGCAGAGCTTTGTCGTTATGCAAACATGCTAGTTTACTTTTTCTATAGGATAATCATCTTCTAGCTTAAGGGTATTCATGTGTGAGGAGAGTCATATCAATACAGCTACCTTTCTACATCCAAAAGACAGAATTGTTGCTGACTCTTCTCATTTTTTCAGTCTTCGTAATTGTGCTTATAAGACAAGACAGATGATCTATTAAATTAAAGATAATTTGTTTGAGGTTGTTACGTATTGGGAGATTAAAGAGAATTGATGAATAAGATTTACTCATATCAGTTCTTCAGACAATAACACTGAGGTGCTAGAATATTTCTTCGCTTCTTGCTCCTCTTCCAATTTTCTTATGTTCTCTTCCAGAGAGAAAGATCATTCACATTTACAAGATTCTATCATATGACTGCATTTTTTAATCAGTCGGGTGTCAAATGAATCCTTCATATGTACTTGTTTCCCACAGACTGTAAAAGCTCCAGTTCACAGCTAGTCTGGAGGGAACAATGAAATGAAGTGCCTTGCTGACTAACGTGGGATGTGGGCAAGTTTCATGTGCCAGGAAAAATGAAAGCCTGAATCTTGGATCCAGCACTGAATTGTTGTGTCATCTTGGTCATGTCAATAAACAACTGTCAGTCTCAGTTTTCTAAGCTGTGATACAGCAATCCAGTATTCATTTACTTGAAAGTACTAAGTTATTTTTCACAAAACTATGTATAGAGTGATGCTCTAAATTAGTAACTTGGGTTCTGTGTCCACTGGCTTCAGAGAGTGGTGGGTTGACCTTCAATTGACTCCAAGTGTCCACCAAGTTGCTCTGCCTTTCCCTCTCATGAACTGGACAGAGGAGAGAAAATATAATGACGGGTTTCTGGGATGAGATAAAGATAGATGGATCACTCAGCAATTACTGTCACGGGCAAAACAGACTCACAGAACTTTAGAGGTTGGAAGGGACCTCCAGAGATCATTGAGTCCAAATTCCCTGCCAAGGCAGGATCCCCTAGGGTAGTTCACACAGGAATGCATCCAGGAAGGTTTTGAAAGTCTCCAGAGAAGGAGACTCCACAACCTCTCTGGGCAGCCTGTTTCATGACTTTCACTGTAAAGAAGTTTCTCCTTATGTTGAGGTGAAACCTTCTATGTTGTACAGGGTTAACACTCCTAGGGGAGTGGTCTTGACCCTGACCCCAGGTGGTTTTGACCCCTCCCCAGGGGTGGGTTTGACCCCTCCCCAAGTGTGGTGGTTAGCCCACTTCCACTTCCTAAGATTCACAAAAGCAAGGGTCTTCCTGTTTTCACTCTCTCTATCCTGCCTTCTGCTTGCCAGCAATCATCATCATCATCATCATCATCATCATCATCATCATCATCATCATCATCATCATCATCATATTTCCTGCTGCTCTTTGTTTCACCACGTGGTCATCATCCACGAGGCAGACAAACCCATTTACCATCAAATATGGTTGTATATTTACATATTTTGTATCTTGTTTTCCCTTCCCTATACCTTTGTAACTTCTCTACCTCGTATACCTTTTATTTATTGTTAAACTTCTCTTCTTTTAACTTCCAAAATGGCAGTAAGATTATTTAGTTGGGTCTGCATACCTTTCCTCTCTCTCCATCTAATTCCTTTTCTTTGGGAAAGAAGGGGGAAGAGGGAAGGGCATCCTATAAATTGTTATTGGTTCTATCAACTATATTTGAGTCTCTGCGAAATTTAAATTAGAACTGAGACACATGTTCCAGTTTATAGCCATTGCTCCTTGTCTCATTGCTGTGGACCACTGAAAAGAGATTGGCCCCATCCACTTGACAACCATGCCTTAGATATTTGGGTACATGGATAAGGTCTCCTCTCACTCTTCTCCAGACTAAACAGCCCCAGGTTTCTCAGTCTGTCTTCATAAGGTTCAAGTACCCCAATCATCCTCTTGGTCATCCACTGGATTCTTTCCAGCAGGTCTTTGTCTCTCTTGAACTGGGGAGCGCAAAACTGGACACAGTATTCCAGATGTGGTCTCACCAGGGTAAAGAAGAAGGGGAGAAGAACCTTCCTAGACCTGCTGGACACACTTTTCCTGATGCAGCACAGAATGCCATTGTCTCTCTTGGCTTCAAGGGCACATTGCTGGCCCATGCAGAACTTGCTGTCCACCAGGACTCCAAGGTCTTTTTGCATGGAATTACTTTCCAGCAGGGCAACCCCCAACATGTATGGATGCCTGTTGTTATTCCTCCCCAGATGCAGGACTCTACACTTGGCCTTATTGAACTTCATATGGTTAGTGTTTGTCCATCTCTTCAGCCTGTCCAGATTTCACTGGATGGCAGCACAGCCTGATGGGCTGTTAGCCACCCCACCCCAGCTTTGTAAAATCAGTGAACTTGCTGAGGGTACTCTCAATGCCCTCATCCAGATTGTTGATAAAAATATTGAACAAAACTGGACCCAACACTGATCCCAGGGGAACACCATTGGCTACAGGCCTCCAACTTGACTCTGTGCCACTGATGACAACTCTCTAAACTCTGTTGTCTAGCCAGTTTTCAATCCACCTCACTGTCCAGCCATTTGTGCCACATCTCCCTAGCATACCTATGAGGATATTGTGGGAGACAGTACCAAAATCATTGCTGAAGTCATGGTATGTGACATCCACAGCTCTTCCTTCATCTACCCAATTGGTCACAGTATTATAGAAGGCTCTCAGGTTAGTCAAGCAGGATCTCCACTTGGTAAATCCATGTTGGCTATTCTTGATAACCCTCTCTTCTGTGTGGTTAGAGATGGCCTCCAGTATGAGCTCATTCACCTTTCCAGGAATGGAGATGAGTCTGACTGGTCTGTAGTTGTCTGGATCTTCCTTCTTGCCTTTTTTGAAGACTAAAGTGGCATTGGCTTTCTTCCAGTCTTCAGGCACCTCTCCTCTCCTCATGACTTTTCAAGAGTTATGCAGAGAGGCTCATTAGCATCAGCCAGTTCTCTTAGCAACCCAGCAGGGTCCATGGATTTGTGTGGTTTCAGTTGGTACAAAAGATCTCTAAGCCAGTCCTGGCTGACTAGAGGAGTGTCTTCTCTTCAATTCTGCTCCCTTTCTTCCAGAGACTGAGGTTTCTGACAAAGGGACACAAGCTGAGAAAGGACATGCTGCTGCCCTCGAGTACAGGCTTTCTTCCTGCTTTTCCTCTGCAGCTGGGCCTGGCTTGCTGCTTTCTGCCTGTCCACCCAGAGATTCTCAATGCATTCTGCTTCCCCCCTGATTCCTGAGGTGTGCAGGACCTGTGGACCTGGCAGTAGCACATCACCATCTTCAAAGTCCCAATCTCAGCTGCCCAGGATGTGTTCTTTCAACACTTTTCTTCCTTTACAAGCCTAGCTTGCAGAAAGAAGGATGCATTGCTGTCCTTAGGCACAATCTTTTTTCCTGCTCTTCCAGATCTTGCTTTGGCACTGGTAGTTCTGCTCTTCTTGGAAAGCACTCTCTTTGCCACATGGGCTGCAACAGTTCCCCAGTGCCCTTCACTGCCTGTATTCCCCCCAACTTGCCCCATCAGTGTTCTCTGCAGGGCTTCCTCCATCACAGCTCCTCTCTGCTAACTCAGTTTCTGGTATCTTAATTTTCATTTTGTGTTACATTTAATTAACAGGTATAGTTTATCCCAAGGTTTATCTGAGCAAAGAATTCAGCAATTACTATTGTAATTCACTGATGAAGAAATGAGATTAAAAACAACTCAAATTTTCTTCCATATGAAAACCTTCAAAGATCATTATTTCACTCGTAGATATGCTGGCATATTTGAAAATGTGCATGACCTGATTAAGATCTTAGGGGATCTTTCTAGACACAATCTGTTC
Organism: Tricholaema leucomelas; assembly: GCA_013400475.1. NCBI lineage: Eukaryota > Metazoa > Chordata > Aves > Piciformes > Lybiidae > Tricholaema lacrymosa > Tricholaema leucomelas. The sequence goes on along the minus strand of WAAF01008997.1, from coordinate 27,033 downwards.
TTTTTAGAACTGGCAATACTTGTTCTTTCAAGCCTGACAATTAATCTCTTTATTTGTCCATGTGTGGTGTTTTTTCCCCTTGGGGGGCCAAATGCCCACCAAAGCTGCCCTATCACTCCCCCTTTTAAATAGACAGGGGAGAGGGGAAAATTTAACAAAAGCCATTCATAAGGTAGAAGCTATTTAATAATTACAACAAGCAAAGCAACAGACTACGCAGAAGCAAAAGCAGAGACAGAGATGTTAATCTCTACTTCCCATCAGCAGGATGATGTTTGGTCTTGGGAAAGAGGGCTCTGTGCTTGGTGGTTAGTTTTGGAGAATAGATACCATGGACAAACTTTGTTCCTAAACTTTGTTCTTACGTCTGAGCTGATGTTATTGGCATGGAATATCCCTTTGGCTAGTATGGATCAGCTGATTCAGCTGTGTCCTCTCAGCATCTTGGGGCGAGGAGATGCTGAAAAAAAAAACCAGCCTGGGTGCTCAGCTTAGCAGTAGCCACAACACTGGTGTGTTATCAATGCTCAACTACAGCAGTGCAAAACAGAGCATTAGAAAGATGTTTTGAGGAGAATTAACCCAAACTCAACCCAGTTCAAGCCTACTACATCATGACTCCCTCTTCCTAAAGATGTTTCGAAGGTGCTACTTTTATTTCACTATGTGGATTGCGAAAGAGCTAAAGTACCTGCATATAAAAGGAGGTTCCTATGCTGTCCATATATACAATTCTGATTTTAATATAAAAAGATTCTCATGTAGTTTTCCTATATACAGATATTCACACATGACTCCATTTTATTCAGATGAGTAAATTCTTATCAATTTGAAACTAAATCCAAATGGAAGTGCTTTATGTTAATGGTAATGGAAATCAAGCTATGACTCTCTAACTTATTTTCTTTCTGTTTTTCTTCTAGCAGACACTACATTGCATATTGAGAACTAGCACTAATAAATACTCCTTAAACCTGAAGAACTGCAGTACAAGAAACTCCTACAAGGACAAATGCATGAATGCTTAGTATTTGTTTCATGAAAATCTTACTGATGATTTTTATAATACCTCAGAGAAGCAGCATTTTAATTTAGAGCAAACTTTTGTCTGTAAAATACACACATGCATTTGTACACACATTATCCAGCAAAATCTTGATGTCTTAAAGTACAATCTGACCTCTGCTCTCCAGACAGAATTCATCAGACTGCAGATTCTTTTAATAAAGAACAAGAATGCCAAAGGATAGGGCAAATTCAGACTGTTTCTATTATCAGCCAGTAACTTCTTTTTTTTTCCCCTCTTCACATTTCTGTTTCTCAATAGGTTTAGTGAATGCTTGGAGAAAACAAGCCCAGTTCTACACAGGAACAGACTTCTGCACTTTAGCTACTTTTTCCTCAGCAAAATTGCTAGAGTGACAAAAATAAAAAGTTTAGAAAAAAAAAATTAAATCTTTTGCTTTGACAATCTATTCTTAGCAGCAGAATAAGGATTTAAAAACAAAACAAAACAAGACAACAACAACAAAATATTAAAAACAGTTTGGCAAAGCAGACATTGTTTCAAGAGTCCTTCCATCCATCTTGAAACATTAGTTTTCTGCGTAAGGGTAGTACAAGTCTTCGGACAATCACCATGGAAAATGTGTGTCTATAGATATATTTTTCTTAGACATTCTTATTTTTATTTATTTTTTTTTTTTAATAATCAAACTTCTGCCATGCTAGTGCCATTAAATGCCCACTTTTAGTGACAGTGATATTTGTCAGGGACCAGGTATTCAAACAAAACAGAATTGTATTTCAAGATGGAAGATCAGAGTTGTTAAAAAATGTAACATTCTGTGAATTTTTTGAGCACTAAACTCAGAGAAAAATGTTTACATGCTGTATTCAGAAGTGATGTGTCAACAGCATAGCATGATTAAGCTATTTGGACAATACATGTTTTACTGTTGGATTGATAACACTGTCCAGAGATGCCATCTGTACTGTTTGATGAGCACTTGCAAACAAAATCTTGATCCCAAAGAATATGTGTTCTGATATGAGACAAAGAGACCATAAGAGATTATTGTAAACAGCAGGCATGAAGGAGGAAGTGTGGCAAGAGCAAATCTGGATAGTTCTGTGTGCTATCTCAATACAGTCTGAATCAGTATTATTTTTTTAAAATAAATAAATATCTCATTCTGACTGCAGCCATTTAGTAAGATTATTGTCTGTTTGCTTGCAGACTATGCATCCATGAGGCATAGCTGTGTAGAGATTGACAGCAGAATGTGTGGTGTGGTTTGGCGAAGAACTTATACCAAAGAGAATAAAGCAGCTATTATGTACAGAAACTTAGAACTGTGGTATGATTGAACACTGAGCCATTCAGGGGCTTCCTATTGTAGACCTGAAAGGAAAAGCAAAAAAAACATTGATTGAACAGAAAGGTTACAGTTGTGAAGGGCACTGAAGATGGGCATGAGATATTTGCATATGATGCTATAGAAAATGAGGAGATAATAAAGACATTCAGATAGGAATAATACAGAGTGACAAGCAAAGAGGATGCTCTTTGGTAATGCATTTTGAAGGGATTACGAGTTCTCAACTTGCATAATGACATGTTAGTGACAAGCACTTTGAAGGTCAAAGCAGCATTTTTATCTGTGAACCTTCTGATGTCCATGAATTATCCCCAAACCAACAAAATCACCAAGGTTAAAATAAATTTCCCCAAAGTCAGCACATTCTGCAAACAGAATAACATACAGATTTCTTTTGGAAATATGATCCAAATTTAGCACAATATGTGATCTGTAAGAACTGCATATCTAATGCATTGGAAAGAAAAACAGATTTAGTTTTCACATGATTAGATAAAACTGTTAAGGTAAATAAATGATCCATTAATTTGTTTCGGATATTTCTCAAAAGACCAAGGAGATAATCACTTTGAATTTTCCTGCAAAGGCCATCAACATTTTTTGGCATGAACGATGTTTAGAGCTCATCTTGTTTTGATGGATATATATGGTGGCTGCATTTTTCAACTGGTCTGTACATGAAAAACATTCTGTATATAGATGCCAGTGACAATGGTCCAACTTGGAGTCTTTGGCAGAGAGCTCCAAATGAGACACGAGGTCGTCCACTTGGTTTCTGGGGTTGTAGCTACAGAGGTTCAGAGGCAAATTACACTCCAACAGAGAAATAGATATTAGCAGTCTATGAAGGAGTGAAAGCAGCTTCTGAAGTGATTGGAACTGAGTCACAATTGCTTTTAGCTCCTAGATTGCCAGTTCTGAACTGAATGTTCAAAGGCAAAGCTTAATCACCTCATCACGCCACAGATGCAACCTGGTCTAAATGGATGACTTTGATAACCCACCAAGCACAAATGGGTAATATTGATCATCCTGGTCTGGTGGAGGTGATCACCAACTGTCTGGAAGGCACAGACGGTACCAAATCTCCAGAGGAGAAAATAACTCGTGCTGAGGAAGCTCCTCCCTATGGTGATCTCTCTGATCAGGAAAAGAACTATGCTTTGTTCACAGATGGTTCCTGTCGTCTTGTTGGGAACAAGCGAAGATGGAAGTCAGCAGTCTGGAGTCCTACCAGGAGAGTTACCGAAGCGAGAGATGGAGAAGGAGAATCCAGTCAGTTCGCTGAGGTAAAAGCTGTCCAACTTGCTCTTGATGTGGCTGAACGTGAAAATTGGCCTATCCTTTACCTCTACACCGACTCATGGATGGTAGCCAATGCTCTATGGGGTTGGCTAAAGGACTGGAAGAAGCATGGTTGGCAGAGGAAAGGAAAGCCTATTTGGTGTGCTGATCTATGGCAGAACACTGATGCACAACTAGAGAGAATTCCAGTGAAGGTGCGGCACGTAGACACACACATGCCCAAGAGCAGAGCCACTGAGGAACACCAACACAACCAGCAGGCAGACCAAGCTGCTAAGATTTCTCAAGTTGATACCAACTCTGATCTTGACCTTAATTGGAAACACCGAGGTGAACTGGTCTTAGCTCAGTGGGCCTATTATTCATCTGGACAATGAAGCAGAGATGCAACATACCAATGGGCAAGTGATAGGTCAATTGACTTATCCATGGACACTATCCCCCAAGTCATATGTGACTGTGACATTTGTGCTGCTATTACACAGGCTAAGCGAATCAAGCCCTTATGGCACGGTGAGAGATGGTCAAAGTGCAAGTATGGTGAAGCCTGGCAGATTGACTACATCACTTTATCTCATTTTCATTCTGGCAAGCAATATCTACTAACAATGGTAAAGGCAAGGACCAGATGGCTGGAAACCTATCCAGTTCCACATGCTACTGCACGTAACACCATTCTTGGATTAAAGAGACAAATCATGTGGAGACATGGAACTCCAGCGAGAATTGAATCAGACTATGGTGCTCATTTGAAGAATCATCTTGTAAAAAACTGGGCCAAAGAGCACGGTATTGAGTGGATCTACCACATACTCCACTAGCCACCAGCTTCAGGAAAGATTGAGTTCTGCAACAGTTTGCTGAAAACCACCCTAAAAGCCATGAGGGGTAGAACTTTGAAAAACTGGGCCAATCATTTAGCATAAGCAACCTGGTTGGCAAATAGTAGAGGTTCAGTAAACACAGTAGGATCTGCACAATCAGATTTGTTACAAACAGTGGGTAGTGATAAAGTTCCTGTTGTGTTCGTGTGAGAGTCTAAATCCTCTCTCCCTTGTTCATCAACAAAGATGAAGATTGCCATTGTCTCTCCCTAATCAACAAAGGTAACTTTGTTAACCTCCTGTGCTCAGAGGAGGTGCTTGGCTGACAGCTCAGGGATGCAAATCAACAGACAGTGCCTTTGTGGAAATTCCTGGACCTCAGCCTGGCTTGAATGCCCCAGATGTGTATATCTTATGTCAGCTATCCTGAAGAGAAAAGACTTACGTGTATTCGGGGTATGGACAAGTAAGTAGAACAGGGAGGGGGTGGAGGCCTGCTGCTGCCAGACCCCTGCGAATGCATGAATACACAGGAAGATTTCCTGGGGAGCTGCACCTGGGCACCTATCTAAAAAACTGTACAAAACGACATAAGCAATGCCTGCCAAAGTGTGGACTTCCAGGTGTGCACCATCACCAGAGATGCACCTCCACTAGAAGAACTCTTGATGAACTGCACAGAAGAACATCCCTGGGCCAAGCACATGTCTCTCTCTTCCCCCCATCTGCAGCTGATGGTAATATAATCCCTGCTCTTTTCCTTCCTTGCTTCTTCTATTTTTCTCCATTTTTCTCTCTCTCTCCTCTTCTCTCTCTCCCTGTTTTGTTCAACTTTATCCTTTAATAAATAGTTTTGTGGTGATATCTGGTCTTGCTTGCACCCTAATTTCACAACACAGAAATCTGTAAGAACAGATCTTGCTTCTCTGGACAGAGATATTGTTAATCTCTGTTCTGTGGATGTGAAAAGAATCTGTTAGGAAAAAGTGTTTGGGTATTTTCTCCTTTGAGTGAAGGGGAACCTGTCTCAGAAATGGTGTCTGATGAAGGTCCTAGTCCTTCATATTGAGCAATGCAGGAGAATGGTGAAATCCAGTGTACTCCACAGAGAAATTTTTCAGCTGAGAGAGTTTAAATTCAGAGTGTATAATACAAGCTGTTAGGAGTTTTCTGTTCCAGGTATTACCTGGCGTCCAATGAAAGAATCTACGAGAGAATCTACAGTACATAAGCAGAATCCCAGTGTCACTACCTGGGAGTCCCTGTTCTCGTCTCATCTGTGAGGCGACAAACTGCTGTTTTCTGAGCTTTTGAGTCACCTACATCTGAGATAGCCACAACAAAGCATGAACTGAACTTGTGATATTCATTACTGTATTCTTTTAGATTAAACAGTCCTCAGCAGAACACTGATTGATATAGAGGGGTGGATTGTGCTGGTTTGAGACTAACTGAAATATTTTACTGAGAGAAATTAAATCCTTAGCTGTGAGAAGAAAACAAACAAAAAAACATGTGCCTTATGTCACTCATTCTTCTGCTGAGAAATGCAGCTAGTCAAAATATAAGATGGGCATTTCACACACACTGCCCAGCTCTCACTTCTGACTATGGCTTCTTTCTGGCAATCTGGTCTCTGTGTCTGACTCTGCCTCTAACTCTAATCCACCTAACCTCTTTTTCCTTTAACCTCCTTGTCATTCATCTTGTTTTGACGTCTCATCTCAGATCTCCAGATTTATCACATGAGATATATATGGGTTGATCTGGTTATTTCTGAAGGGAGGAAAAGAGGGAGGGGGAAGCAGGTTTGCGTCAGGAGCCCTCCTGGGGACTTTGATTGTTTCTGGGAGGGGTATTGTGGTTCTGTCTTAGTTTTAAATGTGCATATAACTGTATACATTTATGAATATGTGCCTGTATATTGTGCTAAGATGTAAATGCAGCTTCATTCCTTAATTTGCAGCTCAGCTGAATCTAGTCTGGGTGATTTCATAAGAGTAGGGGGGTGGGTAATACTCAAAGTATTACATGAGGCTATGCAGGGAGAAAATTAGGAGAGTCAAAGTCCAACTAGAATTCAACCTGGTTGCTACTTTTAAAGATATTAAAAACTGCTAATATAAACACATTAACAATAAAAGAAGGAATAGATACAATCTCCATGCTTTATGGGATGCATAGTTACTAAGGATGAGAAAATGTCCGAGATGCTTAATGTCTTCTTTTCTTCCATCTTTAGCAGTAGAAGTGGTTGCTCCCTAGACACTCAGCCCTGTGAGCTGGAAGGCAAGGCAGGATGAGACCTTCAGGATCTAAGTGGAAATAGTAAGCAACTTGCACTCATAAAGACTCTTTCCATCATTTACCCTCAGACCTGGCTAACTGGAGAGATCCTGGTGGACTGGAGGATAGCAAATGTAACAGTCATCTATAAGGAAGTCTGAAAGGGAGATCCAGTGAACTACAAACTCACCCCAGTGCCAGGGAAGGTCATGGAGCATTTTGAGTGCCATTGTACACCATATACATGACAACCATGCAATCAGGCTTGGTCATCATGGGTTCATGAAAGGCAGAATCTGCATAACAAACCTCATCTCCTTGTATGACAAGACAGTTCATTTTTGTGGATGTGAGAAAGGCTGTGGATGTTTAACTGGACCTCAGTTAAGCCTTTGACACTGTTCCCCAGAGCATTGATATGAAAAAAATGGCTACTCACTGTCTGGATGGGCATACACTCTACTGGGTAAAACATTGGCTGGATGAGTGGGCCCAAATGATGATGGTGAATGGAGTTAAATCTAGCTGTCAGCTGGTCACGAGTGGTGTTCCTCAGGGCTTGGTATTGGGACCATTTCTGTTTAATGTCTTTATGAATGATCATAAAATCTGTGGACAACACCAAGCTGTACGGTAGTGTCGATCTTCTTGAGGGTAGAAAGGATCTACAGAGGGACTTGGACAGATTGAAGCAATGGTCCAAGGTCAGTTGTACAAGCTTCAGCAATGGCAAGTGCCTGATCCCGAATTTGGGTCACAAGAACCCTCTGCAATTATACAAAGTAGAATAATGTCTGGAAAGCTGTCCAGCAGGAAAGGACCTGGGGCTAGTGATCAACAGGTTGTTGAATATGAGATAGCTGTGTGTCCAAGTGGCCAAAAAGGTCAATGGCAGCCTGGCCTATATAAGCAATAGTGTGACCAGCAGTAGTAGGGAGGTGCAACAAAGATGGTGAAGGGCCTGGAGAATAAATTTCATGAGGAGTGATTGAAGTAACTGGGGCTGTTTGAAGAAAGTGGGGGCTGAGGGGAGACCTCACTGCTCTCTACAGCTTCCTGAAAGGACGTTGTGGGAAGACTGCCGTTGGTCTCTTCTCACAGGCAATTAGAATCATAGAATCAACCAGGTTGGAAGAGACCTCCAAGATCATCCAGTCCAACCTAGCACCCAGCCCTATTCAGTCAACTAGGCCATGGCACTAAATGCCTCATCCAGGCTTTTCTTGAACACCTCCAGGGATGGTGACTCCACCACCTCCCTGGGCAGCCCATTCCAATGCCAATCACTCTCTCTGGCAAGAACTTCCTCCTAACATCCAGCCTATACTTCCCCCAGCACAGCTTGAGACTGTATCCCCTTGTTCTATTGCTGGTTGCCTAGCAGAAGAGATAAACCCTCACCTGGCTACAATCTCCCTTCAGGTAGTTGTAGACAGCAATGAGGTCCCCCTTGAGCCTCCTCTTCTCTAGGCTAAACAACCCCAGCTCCCTCAGCCTCTACTCATAGGGTTTGTGTTCCAGGCCTTTCACCAGCTTCATTGGCCTTCTCTGGACACATTTCTGTCTACCTGAGGGGTGATTGTAGCCAGGAGGAGGTTGCTGTCTTCTCTCAGGCAGCCAGCACCAGAACAAGAGGACACAGCCTCAGGCTACGCCAGGGGAA
>WAAF01008997.1:0-18206 GCA_013400475.1 Tricholaema leucomelas | reverse complement strand
CAGGACTGGGCCCAGCACTGATCCTTGGGGAATACCACTAGTGACTGGCTGCCAACTGGATGTGGCACCATTCACCACCACTCTCTGGGCTTGGCCTTCCAGCCAGTTCCTGACCCAGCACAGAGTGAATCTGTCCAAGCCACAAGCTGCCAGCTTTGCCAGGAGCTTGTTGTGGCAGACGGTGGCAAAGGCTTTTCTGAAGTCCAGGTAGACTACATCCACAGCCTTCCCCACATTCACCTGGCAGGTAACCTGATCATAAAAGGAAATCAGGTTGGTGAGACAGGATTTGCCCTTCCTAAATCCATGCTGGCTGGGCCTGATCCTTTGGCCATCCTGTAGGTGCTTTGTGATGGCACTCAAGATGACCTTTTCCATGGCCTTGCCTGGCGCTGAGGTCAGGCTGACAGGTCTGTAGTTTTCTGATTTCTCCTTACAGCCCTTCTTGTGAATGGGCATCACATTGGCCAGCTTCCAGTCTTTGGGGACCTCTCCAGTGAGCCAGGACTGTTGATAAATGATGGAGAGCGGCTTGGCTAGCTCATCTGCCATCTCTCTCAGCACCCTAGAATGGATCCCATCCGGTCCCATGGACTTGTAAAGATCCAAGTGACTCAGCAGGTCCCTTACTTCTTCCTGGGGAGGGGTATATCTTGTAGACTACGGTTATTTGTTGGACTTTGTGATCCCAAGGGTCTTTTCTAACGTGAGAAATGTGATTCTGTGATTCTCCCTCTGTACTCTGCATTGGAGAAGCTGTACCTAGAGTACTCTATCTAATTTTGGGCACTCCAACACAAGAAAGACATCAAGGTTTTGGAATGGGCCTAGAGAATAGCAACAAAGATGGTGAAGGGCCTAGGGAAAAAGTCAGGTGGAGTGGCTGAGAGAAGTGGGGCTCTTTAGTCTGAAAAAAAAGGAAGCTGAACTGAACCTGAAGGGAAGTTGTCATCAAGTGGGTATTGGTTACTTCCCTGAAGTTATTAGTGATAGAACAAGAGGGAATGAGTTGAAGCTGCATCAGGGGAAGTTTAGTCTGTACTTTAGAGAAACATTTTTTCACTGAAAGGGTTGTTAGGCATTGGAACAGACTTCTCAGGAAACCGTTCAGCCTTCATCCCTGAATGTGTTTAAAGGCCGTGTAGATATGGTGCTTAGGGATATAGCTTAGCACTGGTCTTGGCAGAGTACAATTTGTGGTTGGTCTTGATGATCCTGTGGGTGTTTTCAAGCCTCAGTGATTGTATGTGTGCTAGTTTGAGCCTATCTAGAATGTTTTGGTGAGAAGAATTAGATGATAGGCTGAGAAATGAAAACAATGGTGAGGTCTACTTCGCTCACAGTCTTGCTGAGATGTGTAAAGAAGAAAGGCAAAACAAAGATTAGGTCACTTTGCTTGGGCACTTCGTGCTGGGCTNGTATTACCTTTTTACCTTGTATATTTCTGTATATATCTGTATACACTGTAAATATCTGCTTGTAAATTGTGCCAGCTGTAAATATAAGCTTCATTCAAATTTCCAGAGCCGACTGAGTCTAGTCTGGGTGATTTCTAAAGTGTGGGGGGTGGGGAACACCCAAACCATCACAGTATGGTTCTATGATTCTGAGACATTCTCATATCATTCATTGATTTTCTTGTGCCTAACTTAAAATTTGTGCAAAGTCTATTTTTGAGGGTATGTTACTTATGATTTATATTTATGGTATACAGTTTCATTTTAAATGTCAAGATCATATTTTAATGAAATTATGAAAGCAAACTTATTGCTGTTTTTTGTCTCTAACAGCCTTTAGTTTTCCCTTAGCACAGTACCATATGATTGCTTCACTTTATAGTCTGTGATAAACACCAAAACTTTAAAGAGAAACAGGTTTTACAGAGAGAAAAAAATAGATTATATTTCAGTCTTCTGCTTGTCCTCCTTTTCTTCTCTCTCCACCTTACATTTCATCTTCTCCTCACTATTCAGCCATTCTGACTCTGGTTTTATTTCATCCCTGTTAATAATAGTCAGTTAATTTCTCTTTCCTTTACACAGTGCTGCTTTTTATCTCCTTGGTATTGCTTCATCCAGACATTGTAATAAAGCTCATCTTGGCTGATGAATTAAAGCATTAGTACATCTGACTGATGTTTACTCTCAAGAAAAGTTATTTCTCCCTTCTGTCCTTGCCATTTACCCTCTGTTTTCCCTCTTACATGAGGCTTAGCTGAGTATAGTTCTGCCCTTTCTTTGCAAATGCAAATTGATAGTTTAAGGATATTCGCAGTCCCAGAGTTTAAAAAAAAGTTTTAATTTAGCTTTTATTAGGTGCTGGGCAGCACAGTGCCAGACTGTGTACACAGTTAAACAACAAGAGCTCTCTCAGGGGAGTATATTGTTGCAAGCTTCAACATCTATATGCAAATTAGACTTTCTGTACTCACTATCAGTTACAACAGAAATTTTCCACCCAGGCAAGACTTCTCTCTTTTTTTTTTTTACCCTTTAGCTATCTAAAAGAGTGACAAGCCTTGAATAAAACAGTCTGTTCTCACTGGCTGCAAAAGTTAAAGAAATTATTTTTGGTTTAGGGATTTTTTTTATTAAGAGGCAGGCTACCCTAAAGCAGAGTTCTACTACGGTTGCATAATATCTGGGCATCGGAATTGAAAGGAAGTGATAACAAAAGACCTTTTGTAATTTGAAATTAGAAAAAGAAATTCTGAGAACAAAGAATATTCTTATAACATTTCTTAGGTATAAGATTCTGAAATGAAGTAGGTAACCCCCATCCTAAAGGCTATCCTAAACAAACTTTCTGTTGATGTTGTAGATTTCTGGAGCTGAGTCCTATGGTAAGACAACCAAGCAGAGAAATGTTCACTTGACTGATGACCCTTGGAGGCTGAATAGGTATTCTGTGTTGTAGGTCTTTCAGTGTAAAGCACAACCCTATAAAGAATATACCTCTTTATTTGTCCTAGAAAATACAGTTCCTAGGAGGAAAAATATGCTTTGACTTCCAACACATGAGAGGCTGACCTGCTGGAAAGCAAACAATTCCATGACAGTAGACCTTGGAGTGTTGCTGGACAGTAAGTTACCCATGGGACAGGAATGTGACCTTGTAGAAGGCCAGTGGTATCCTGGGGTCCATTAAGAAGAATGTGTTCGGCAGGTTAAGGCGGATTCCCCTTACTGGCAACTCTGTTTTGGTAAGACCACATCTGGAATATTGTATCCAGTTCTGTGTTCCAGCTCAAGAGGGAGAGGAAAATACTAGATAGTGTCCAAAGGAGGGTTACGAGAATGATTAAGGGACTGGAAAATCTCTCTTATGAGGAAAGGGTGAGACACCCCTAGAGCTGTTTAGCTTGGTGAAGAATGAGAGAATATTATATAAATGTTTATAAATATCTGAAGGGTGGATGTGAAGAAGAAGAGGCCAATGTATTTATAATGGTGTCCTGAGATAGGATGAAGTCAATGTACACAGACATGAACACAGGAGGTTCCACCTCAACATGAAGTGACCTGGATGGGCCCCACCTATCTATAAAGGACAAAAGGATCCTAGCCCTTACATTGGCAGGGCTTGTTGAGAGGGCTTTAAATTAGGTTTGAGGGGCAGTGGGAATGAAAGCAGGAACTCAAGAGAGGAGAACAAGAGTGTAATCAGCTTTCTTGTGACAAGCTGGGGGATGGCGCAACAAGTCTGGCTGGAAGTGGGGCTAGCAAGGGCCTTCAGCCCATTGCCCAGCAGTATGACAGGAACACAGCAAAACAGTCAGAGTCTCATAGAGTCTCCCACTCTGTCAAGGTAAAATCAGCATGCTCAGCTTGATCCCTGAAGTGCCTGCACACCAATGCATGTAGCACGGGGGAAAAACAGGAGGAGTTGGAAGGCCAGGTGCCCTCAGGGGGTTATGATCTGGTGGCAGTTACAGAGACCTGGTGGGATAGCTCACGTGACTGGAACGTGATCACGGATGGCTGTGTCCTCTTTAGGAAAGTCAGGTCAACAAAGCAAGGTGGTGAAGTTGCTCTCTATGTGAAGCAGCAGCTAGAGCGTAGCGAGGTCTGCCTAGGGGAGGATGAGGAGCAAGTAGAGAGTTTGTGAGTGTGAATCAAAGGGCAGGCTAGCAAAGCTGATACAGTTGTGGGTGTTTATTACAGGCCACCTGGTCAGGATGAGGAAGCTGATGAGGCTTTCTACAGACAGCTGGCAGCTGCCTCTCAATCACAGACCCTGGATCTCACGAGGGATTTTAATTACCCAGACATTTGCTGGACGGCCCACTCAGCTAGACAGCTACAGTACAGGAGGTCCCTCCAGTGCATCAATGATAAACTTCATGATGCAGGTGGTGGAGGAGCCAACTAGGAGAGGAGCGCTGCTAGACCTGATACTCATCAACAAGGAGAGTCTGTTTGAAGCAGTGAAGGTTGAGGGCAGCCTTGGCTGCAGCAGTCATAAGATGGTGGAGTTCAGGATCTTGAGTGGTAGGAACAGAATATCTAGCAGGATCAACTCTGGATTTCAGCAGGGCCAACTTTGGCCCCTTCAAGCAATTCCTAGGAGAAATAGCATGGGACAGAGACCTACAAGGCAAGGGGGCCCATGATAGTTGGGTAATATTCAAGAAATACTTCTTCCAAGTGACATGCACAGGCGAGTGCTGAAGTAGCTGGCAGAGGTCATTGCCAGAGCACTCTCCATCCTCTTTCATAAGTCATGGTCATGGTAGAAGGGAGAAGTGCCTGGGAATTGGAGGAGGGCAAACATCACTCCAATTTTCAAAAAGGGTAAGAAGGAGGACCCAGGTAACTAAAGACCGGTCAGGCTCACCTGCATCCCCAGGAAGATAATGGAGCAGCTTATCCTCAGTGCTGTGCTTCGCCATATCAAGCACAAGAAGGTCACTGGGAGCAGTCAGTATGGTTTCACCAAAGGGAAGCCATGTTTGGTGAACCTGATAACCTTCTATGAGGATGTAACGGGGTGGATAGATGATGGAAGAGCCATGGATGTGCTTTACCTTGATTTCAGTAAAACATTTGACACCGTCTCCCACAGCATATTTCTGGCTAAACCAAGACAATGTGGTCTGAGTGATGGAGTAGTGAGGTGGATTTGGAACTGGTTAAAGGAAATAAGTCAGAGAGTTGCGTTCAATGTGACCTATAAAGATCTGGAGGCCTATAAATAATGGAGTTCCTCAGGGGTCAGTACTGAGACCAAGATTATTTAATGTATTCATTGATTACCTGCATAAGGGCATGGAGTGCACAGTCAGCATGTTTGCTGATAACACCAAGCTGGGTGGAATGGCTGACACACTGATGAGTGGTGCTGTCATTCGGAGTCACTTAGACAGGGGCAGGTGTAGAGTTGTGCATCTGAGCAGGAACAATCCCAGGTATCAGTATAGGTTGGGGACTGACCAGCTGGAGAGCAGTGAAGGAGAGAAAGATTCGGAGTCCTAGTGGATGGAAGGATGGTTATGAGCCAGGAGTGTGCTCTTGTGTCAAGGAAGGCCAATACCATTCTAGAGTATACTAAAGGGATCTGGTTAGTAGGTTGAGGGAGGTTCTCCTTCCCCTCTACTCTGCCCTCGTGAGGCCTCACCTGGAGTATTGTGTCCAATTCTGGGCTTCCACAGCTCAGGAAGGACAGGGAGCTGCTTGAGAGAGTCCAATGCAGAACCACAAAAATGATTAAGGAAGTTGAACATCTGCCTTACGGGGAGAGACTGAGGGAGCTGGGGCTTTTTAGCTTGGAGAGGACACAACGAAGGGGTGACCTCATTCATGTTTATAGATATGTAAGGGGTGAGTGCCAGGAGGATGGAGCCAGCCTCTTCTCAGTGATGCCCAGTGACAGAACAAGGGGCAATGGGTGGAAGTTGTGGCATAGGAAATTTCGTGTGAATCTGAGGAAGAATTTTTTCACTATGAGATTAATGGAGCACTGAAACAGACTGCCCAGGCAGGTTGTGGAATGTCCCTCTCAATAGATATTCAAGAACTGTGTGAATGCATTCCAGTGTGTTCTGCTCTAAGTGATCCTGCTCTGACAAGGAGGCTGGACCAGATGATCTTTCGAGATCCCTTCCAGCCCCTGTCATTCTGTGATTCTATGATGAAAACATGGTTTTACTGTGGTGGTGACAAAGCACTGGAACAAGATGTCCAGTGAGGCTTCTCTAGACACTTGAAAAACCCACCAGGACATACTCCTGTCTGGCCTGCCTTAGGTGATCCTTCTCTAGCAGAGAGATTAGAATCAATGATCTCCAGAGGTCTATTTCATCCCCTACCATTCTATGATTCTGTATTACAACTAACCTTTTGAAATTGACATCTGAGACCATTGTGAACGATGCCCATATTATTCACACTGTATACAAGCACTGCAATATGAAATAAGTATCAATCTGGCACATACTGAGCCAGCTGTAATAGAACTACTTTCTATTTTTCTTTTCCTTGCTTTGACAATGTTTTGGGCTTGGGTTTTTTTTTTTTTTGGTGGTTTTGTTTGTTTGTTTTGTCCATTTTACTCAAAAGAATAGTCACATCTGTATGTACAGTATAACAGTATAACATTGCCCCTCCACACAGGGCTATGAGACACAAAAATAATTTCCACAATAAATAGATAGCAATTATGAAAAACAAGTCAGCAACATTTTGAGAAGAGAGTGTTTCCAATGCTTAAACTGTGCCTTTAAATACTTGGTGCCTGATGACTGCATCAATGTTTACTTTTTCTGTTGTGCACCATCTTAGCATTTTCCTTTAAAGTGAAAAGTGGCCAAGTTTTATCTTACCCATCTGCTGCTTCCTTTCATGCCCCTGCAGTTATTTTGTTCCCAGTGTGTTTATGGCTTGCTGTGAGCAAAGTAGTGTCTTGCTACTGGCTCTGAAAAGAAGGAAGATAAGAAAAGCAGGCAAGTATGAAGTGACAGCCTTTGAAAAGTTTGAGAGGTAAGGAGGTCATATGCATCCTGGGACAAGAAATGGATGAAAATATGCCCACCTCACTGGCCAGAAGCTGTGTATTCAGATTCTCAAGTGTGGGAGGCTGTTGGGTTAGTAATCGCAACCACACAGTTGTAAGGGCAATCACTGAACTGGCCTATGGTGGCAGTTTACTTTTAGGACATATAACTGGCTATGTAATGATGATACTGCAAGGCACATGGCAGACATATGGCAATGGGATGTGCTCCCGAGCTTATGTGGCAGGATAAAGCCAGTCAGTGCATGTGTAAGTAGTACTTGAGTTAGTGTGGGCTCAGACATGCATTCAAAATGAAATACAGACCTGCTGTATGCTGTACTTGGCTCCTGAAAGGTAATACACTATTTTGACAAAGAAATGTTTTGCTTGGAACGTGCCTCTGACATTGTTCGAGTAAGAAGTGTGCTTGAACTGCTCTTTCTCTAGGTATGTATCTGAAGTTTTCCAATGTTTAAGGGTAGTAAGTGCATGAACTTGCTGAGATGCTGAAACAGGTTGCCCAGGGACGTGGTGGAAACCCTATCCCTGGAGGTTTTTAAGGCCAAGCTGGATAGAGCTATGAACAACCTCATCTAGTGTGAGGTGTCCCTGCCCATGGCAAGGGAGTTGGAACTAAAGGACCCTTGAGGTCCCTTCCAGCCCTGACAATTCTATGTATGATTCTGTGATTCTGTGAACTTGGGTCCATAAATCCTAGCAAGGAAAAAAGTTTGACCATAATGCTTAGCTCCAGATAAAAAATATGAAATCATGTATTGTGGCCGGGAAGCTTTTAGTTTGTTCTGTATAATATGTCTGCCACTCAGCCTCATTTCTAGCCAGACCTTTCTTTTCAAGCAGAGCTGCACATTCTTTAGTGATGGTCATCTCCTAATGCTATCACAGAATAGCTAAACATGTGAAATGTTTCAAGATGGTTTTGAGTATCTTCCTGAATCCCCAGCTTGATTCCTGAGGGTTTCATGCTGCTCCATTATGTACTCCGACATCTGCTTAGAAACTTGCACATTTACTGGACTGCCTGTTCTGAAAGTGCTACAAAGGAACTTATTTCCCCAAGCATTTGTGGTTATGTTATTGAGCATGACACTTAAATAAAAAAAACCTCCTGTGAATGTTAATTTAAATGGATAAGTTAAGGTACAGTGTTACTGTATTGTGTGCAAGTCACATCACTTCCCTATGCAGGTATATCCACTCTCACTGTGCTGTTTGCTTTTTGCTGGCAAAGAGGCAAGCCTTTTTAAAGTTGTTATGGTGCGATGTTTTAGCAGGTGTATTTGCACTTTATACAATTTGTTTTTATGGGCTACACATACCACTGTCATATGTGTGAACTTCACTCTGTACTGAACAATTATGACTATGAACAGATTATCTGCTAAAAAGCTTTAAAGCATGGCATTTTTTCATCTATAAGGAGAAAAAGAAAAAGATGTGTTTTGGATGCAGAGGAAGGAAATTACCTGAAGATGCAGCCTTCTCCAAGGTGTCAGAACAAGGTAAACAGCTTGTGGAGTCCACAAAGACAAAAAGGCAGTTGGTGAATAAGGAACAAAAAAGCCTCATTTTCTGACAGGGACGTCTTTATCAACTGTCAAACCAACATGTGAAGAGAATCCTTGCATCACAGATTTGTAAACAAGCTTCATACATACCAGACACAAAGAATAACAGGGTGTCATGAATTTGAGGCACAAGCTGATATGAGGATCCAGCAACTTTTTTTTTTTTAACATTTGTGTATTTTTTATAATAATCTGGTGTCCTGCATGCTTCAGCTGTCAGGGATCTAAGAGATGACGTGCACAGAGGGAGGGCTGTAGAGACATCTAAGTAATGAATAGTGTGCCTAACCCAAATCATGGTAACAAAATTATGTTATGTAACACCAAATCCTAGAAACTGTACTCAAGAAGTCAAAGAAAAAGAATATCCCTGCAGATTTTTTTTTTTTCCTGATAGATACAGAATAATGAAACCTAAGCACGGGAGCAATTAAAAGTCCACCTGAGAGACCTTGACCAGAGCTGCAGAAGACTCTGTTGTGTTTGAAAAACACTGAATACTGTCATTCTCTGATCTCAGCTAGATGTTTGCAAAATACAAATGACAGATAGTGTCAGTCTTCAGGAACTGCTGGAGACTGTTAGAAATCCATGGATTATACAACTTCTACTATATTTGTTCCCAAAGTAGCATCTGGAATATGGGTGCCCAAACAACAGGGTAGGTAGAATGAGTGAATGTAATGCCTCATTTGGAAAATGCTTTTGCTATTATGCAGTCTAAATTTAAATGGAAATTCTAAACCAAAATCTTAATGGCAGAAACAAAAAAGAAGCACCCCTTCTTTGGGAGATACTTCTAGAGAAAGCAGGATGATTTCTCTCCCACCCCCCGCCCCCACCCCATTCTTCCCACTATTATTTTTCCTTGGTCTTTGTAAGATTACTTTGATTTCATGTTCTTTCAATAACAGGCATTAGGCACTTACACAGCTGGACACTATCACCCCTCTATAACCTTTAGGCTGATTCTACCTGGCAGCAGTAAACAGGAAAGTCATTTTGTGCATAAGCTTAAAGTAGAATTATTTCTCTTTTCCTTGAGCCCCACAACTAGGTAACTGTATCATCAGGGGAGGTAATCTGGCAAAAAAGCAAAATCATGCTGTCACACACCAAGGCAGTTTGCTGGCTCAATGCATACAAGTGAATGCTGAGAAGAAGACAGGAATCTTTCCATAGTGTTCTTCTCCTTTAAGACAGTTGGGTCTGACTCAAATGTTCTGCTATGCTTCTGCAGATGTCAATCCAACAGTATGGGAGTGGGGAAGGGGCACCCCAGGAAATCAAAGCAAACTCAATTATCTATCTGCTGACAATGACAAAACCATTTCATTCCTCAGCTCTTCACAGAATGTGAGGAGGGAAAAATTAAAAGCGTGAACATTTTTAATGAGTGCAATTATTGAATCATCAGTCACACAGTCCATCTGCTTCAGAGTGTTCTAGCAACTAGAGAAAGACTAAAATATTGCATTGCCTTTTTGCGTTCATATAATCACATAAATTTTCTTTAAGGAAAAGCTAATGATATTCATGCCCATCACTTTCAGTAACTCACAGCTCCCTTTTCATTTACATCACTTTATTAATCACTGGTTTTGAGTTTTAACACCAGGGTAGTGGAAATGTCTTCACAGATGCATGGGTAACAGCCAACATTGTGACATTAAATATCGAATCATGTAATATTCAATTGGAGAGATAAACTAATGTACAATTTATCTCAAAGGTCCCATTCAGTGTATAGTTGAGTGAACAAAATAAACTTTATACTGCAGTTAAAAAAAAAAAAAGGAGAGAGAGAAGCAGGTTGGATTTAAAATTCCCTTCCTCCAATACCATCAATCTCCTTGCTATGCAGATGTGAGTGAGAAAGCATGGTGGGAAAGAGACAAAACTTTTTCAGTGGTGTTTGCAACCCTTTACAAATGGTCAGGACAGACAGAGGAGGAAAGGTTCACATAAAAGGCCAAGTCTGGGGGACTGTGGCAGAACTCTTAAGTATATTTTGGCTGTGGTATCCTAAAATCTGATCTGGATCTGAAACTACTAACAGGCTTTGCTGTGTGCTGACATTATTGAGATTTATGCTACAAGCATGTAGCAGAATAGAAAGGATTATTTTGTGCAAGGAATGTTTTCAGTATTTGCAAATAAATACCATGTTCTGTAGAATTTTCCTTTGTCTAGCTCTTCAGCCTTCCTCTGCAATACCCATCAGATAATTGCTCAGATATAGTAATGTGTGCAGCTATGAGACATACTATTTGAGAAATCTCTGACTTTGCTACAGGCACCAGCATCAAAAGATTCCAAAGTCTGAACTGAAAATCTGGCCTCATGTTGAGGATTGTAAACAAAATGCAGTAGTTTTCCTGTGGATAGCACAAGAAAATGTCTTCCATTTATCTGCTTGACTCTGAAAATTCTGTTTTTTGTAATTCAGCACAGTCTGGAAATAAAGTTTAGTCTAGGGTATGAAATTTACAGCAACTGATGTCAATTAATGACTGTGCTAAGTTAGACAGTTTGAATTATGCGTTGATATTAGCATAACATTAATCCTGGCATTTAAACTAAATCTAGAATGATTGCATGAGTGGTAGTGAAATCTCATTGTATCTGTCTTGGATAGTAAACTGAAGGTTTTGTTGTGTTATCATACTCTCACTTTATGAATTAATTATTTGTTACATTTTATAATATTAAATTTTACCTAAACAACCAGGAAGATGAGAGAAATAAGCATTTGGCTATAATATTATCACTGTATCCAGGTTGTGTACAATCAATATGCTACTGAATTTTTCCTTTCTCTCAGTTAATATCTAGCAAGAGCTACAGCCCCAATTTTTGCAATCAAGAAAAGAAGTATTAAGTAAATAACTAAGGCCTGAATTGCCAATTTGTTCTCTTCATAGGAGTGAATTAGATACTGGCTTAGTTTTGTTTACAAGTTTAAATGTGGGGACTCACTGAAACACATATCTATGAAGAAATACGGTTCCATGTTCACAGATCCACGCTTCAGTAATTTAAAAGGAATCAGTAACCTCTTGCATCTCTGAGAAAGTAATCAATACCATGTAGGAGATTATTTCTGGAATCCTGCGACTGCTGCTGGATTTATTTTTTTTTTTTTTTTTTAATCCTTCTCACCAGCTTTGACAGGTCTGCTTAATGACTGATGGAAAATGGGGTTTGTACTGTGTCAGCTGATCTGGAAAGGGCTCTGGTAGGGAAGATTCGGCTTATCACATTGTATCGAAAGGTTCTGATCCAGCAACCATATAGAGCGGCAAATAACTCTGCGTCAGGGACTCAGCGTTTTCATTTTGATGAGGGCTCTTACTCATAAGCATGTCAAATTTCCCATGTACAGACTCTGGTCCTGTAGTTTCCTGGGAACCTGCTAGGCAGTTCTCTCGTTAGTAAGAAAGGGGAAACGTGGGAAACACTATTTCATACCTCTTTGTGTATTGCTAAATTCATGATTGGAACAATAATTTTTTTTTTTTATATTTGCATCCTACTCATAGCTTAATTAAATGCCTCACAAACAGATATACACCTTTTACCATCCAATGTCTTGAAGTCTGGGATCTAGACACAGGAAAAGAAACAAAGGAAAGGGCAGACAAGAGAATGGACACAACACCGCATAATATCTTGTGACAAGGGGGAAAAAAAGAAAGACAAAGCTCGATGTAACTGTTATGTTTTTTGTAGTCTTCAGGGCAGGCTACAGGATGAGACTTTTCAGGATGAATTTGACTGAGATGAATGTAGGACCTCGGAAAATTGGTTTGGAGACACAGTTCAAGGAATTAAAATCTGAGCAAAAAAGACAATAGGAAAACTGTATGAGGGGGTGACTTGAATGTCTGTGTGATCAAAAGGGAGAAATGAAAAAATGGCAGAATTGTTAAGCATCAAAGTGCCCAGCAGGGATGTTGCAGTTGTCAGGAAAAACTGACCAAATGCTTCCTCTAGAGAGGCAGGCACCCTCCCACCCAGTGACAGGGATAACTGCGGCAGGAGATTTTTGCTGTGACTTGGGATGAAGCAAGAAAACAGACTCAGAATTGTCCCCTAGGCTGCAAAGTTCCATAGAAGATAACAAGGCTGTTGACACCAAAACAGAGAAGAGAGCGCTCGGAAAAAAACAACAGAAGATGAGTTTCAGACACTCTGATTTTGAGAAGTCAGTGAGCAATTTAAAATAACATGCTCACTGAGAAAAGAAGAATTGGGGGGCTGCACTATTTTCAGGAAAGGAGTGGTAAAGTTGAATGTTATGAAATTAAAAAACAGGAATACTGAAATCTGCTGAGCAGCAATTTTGATATGACAGGGACTCATTCCTAGTCTAGTGTTACGTGTTCAGATAGTGCATCAGAATGTGTTGAGAAACAGTGATTCTATTTTGCTTTAAGGTTTTAAGACTCTTGGAGTAAAAGTTGCAAAATTATATTGAACAGCACCAAAAGCACAATGAGACTGTTTTTTCAAAACAACTGTGGGCATCCACTTGAAACAGTAGTATGAGCATTACGTGATATGTTGATATGTGGCTATTTTAACACTTCAGCTGCTATTCTGTTGGACTAAATAGAGCTCAGTGCTTTACAAAAATATGCATACTATAAAACTTAGGCTAAAGAAATTGAAGGCTGAAATAGCAGACAAAATGTGTATGTGAAGCAAGCAATCTACCTTCAAGTTGTAAGGAAGGCTAACAAATTTACAAGGATAAAATTTTGGCCATACTGAACACAGTAGCAAACTTCCTATTCATGAACACAGTATGCAAGAGCTATTAGCAATCACAGGAATCACAGTTAATCCCCTGCCTCACCACAATCACAGGCATGTTTCTGCAGGCTATCTGGCAAATGCAGACAGGAACGACCTGATGTTAGCTCAGTCTCTTTAATATGGCTTCCAGAATTTCTGTTCAATATAATATATTTGGTCCTGACAGAGGGCAACTCTCACTGATTGCTGGATTCAGTGTAGTTGGTTTTTTTTGTTGTTTTTTTTTGTTTGTTTGTTTGTTTGGGTTTTTTTTTTTGTTAGGGGTTTCATTTTAAAAAATATTCTCCAAGCATCCTCATAAAAAACATTTGTTATCCAAAGTTATCTGCTAAGAACTCCCTATGGTAAAAAAAAAAAAGAAAAAAGAAATTACGAATACAACGATAATCAGCCCAGAGCTGCTTACTGCCACAGTAAACTTTAATGTCAACAATATTTTCTATAGATATTAGCATCAGAAGCACATTTTTCTTGTAATAGCTGTCAGTGAAAAACAGTCAAAAGAACATTTCTAAGGTACCTTGGGATCAGATGTGTGTTTAATTTTTTTTTTCCCATTTCTGGATTTGCCTAACCAACTGCTTAGGGTATTAAAAGTTTGTTCTGCTTTGGTTTGTTTTTTAAGAAGAGAGCAATTACATAAAATCTAAGAGGCAGTAACCTCTGCCATAACAGTGAATTTGACAGCAGAGTAATAGTAATAGAAATGGAGGAGAGAGAAGGGAAAAAAAGTGTGTGGGGAAAACAACCAAAAACCCACTCTTGTTCTGTAAGAGGAGTAGAAAATGTTTGCAAATAATGTAATTTAGTATCTAATCAATGTAGTGATTTGATTTTCTGTGAAATTACATTGAGTTCAGAATGAATTTCACTGATCCTGGAAGTTGCTATAACGACTAGTAAGCAGTAGTATGAGGCTTTTATGCTATGAAAATAATAATATCAGAGACTTTGAACAGCTACCGTAGTTGTGTTCAAATAACATTACAGTTGGATATAAACCCACAAAATGAGAGAAATTTTGAGGCAAGCCTCCCAGAATATTGTCATCTTTGTATGCTAATGTAATGCAACGGACGCTTATAACAGGGCCTTGCATTGGAGGCAGGGAATTAACGTGGGCAAATGAGGAATTATAAAAATAGAATTATTTTATTTTCCTGGAACCTCACCCCCAAACTATATACAAAAATTAGTTTAGTTTATTGACAGATTTAGTTTGATTGAGAACTCCTTCCAAAAAAAAAGGATATTATAGACAAATTTAGATATTTAGAAAGTCAGGAAATGGAAAAGGCTAAGCTATAAACACAGTTTTACCCCACTATCAATCAGGCTGAGCAGAAGATTAAGGGAAGAGCAGGGTTTACTCACAGAGGTGAGATAGACATTCAGCAATGATTCCTGGCTTGATTCCTCTGCGGAAGCAGCCTTCTGACACTGCAGGCAATATCCAATAATAGAGATCTACACAGCAGAAACCTGAGGTGAGTGGCAGAGCTGCCAAACTCGGAAATGTTTTGAGCACTTCTTCCACTAATGGGATGATGGTGGAGTGATGCTGCCCTCACATTGGCAGGGGAGAGCCAAAACTGCTAGTCTTCCCCAGTCTGGGAAGCACCAGGAAGTTGGCTGCTGATATGGTCCGAGATAGGCTAGTCCAGATGTCACCAGTGGCTCTATCTCAAAGGACCCCAGGGCTTACCAAGCCTGAAAGTTTGTATAAAAGGGTGCAAAAGTGGGGAGAACCATCCAAAAGCAGGGACGGAGTAACACCAAAAGCTGTACAAAAAGGTAGGAGCCATCCAAAAGCAGGGATGGTCCAGTCACAGCAGGAACCTATGCCTGCAAGGCACCTTTTCTAAGAGCTGCCATAACACGTCCTTCAGGCACACTTAACAGTCCTATTGTTAGACCAAGAGGATGCTGCTCTTTGTGAGATCTGCCAAAGGCACAAAGTGAGCAAAATCCACCTGCCCCATCTCCAGTTAAGAACCTCCACCTACTCTGTCAGTTATACAGCCCACCAAATAAATGCCTAAAAGAAAGGGAAAAAAAAAGTCCCTAACCTATCTGGACAAGAATGACAAGCTGGAGACCTGTTTGCTTGTCTCTTGTTGCAAACTCTAAAGACTTCAATGTATTTATTTTCTCTTTAAAACTGTGAATATAAACATTACATCCACTTACAGCTAATGAATCAGTCTCCAGAAATATGGTGTGTGAGGACAAGGTAACCCAGGACTGCTGTTCCTAGTAGTCTGAGGTCAGTGAATGTGGGTTGTGGTTTAGTCACAGTTCTGAGTGGTAAGAGAACCATTCTGAACCCTCAAGCTGCCAGGATGAAAAGTATTCCTGGAAGGGAATGTATGAGCATACTGGAAGTATTAGAGGATAGTTCTGTGAACACTCGCATGCAATGTGAGCAGATTAATGATCTGCTTTGTATGGAGACCGAGCTTAAGGGACAGGTAGATAGGCAATGGAACATTCAGGGAAGTGAAGGGGAACTCTTGGCAGAGTTACACCAACCCATCAACTAGAGAAGCTCAACAGGAGCCAGAGGAACTTCATGCTTCCTGTCAACAGGTAAAAAGAAAGGATGTGTTAGATGAGTGGGAATGGAGATGGATGTCTTCTTGCAGAGGTAATAAAATTTCCTCCCATACTCCACCACCATTCCAAGCGTTCCTTCAGAACCTGTATGAGGCCCTGGATCCAGAAAAGCAGGAAGACTGAGGGAAACAGTCCATGTGCGGAGTCTCCCAATCACACTCTGTCCATCAGGAAAATAACAACCTCTGGTACTAAAAAGAAAAGGAGGATAGTAGTAGTAGTAGCTGTTTCCCTTCTAAGGGGAACAGAGGGTCCTGTGTGTCGACTGGATCCATCCCAGAGAGAGGTTCGTTGCCTCCTTGGGGCTCAGGTGAGGGACACAAGGAGGACAAAACCTAAGCTAACTCAGGCTACTGATTATTACCCACTGCTGGTTATCCAGGTTGGTAGTGATGAGGTTGACAAGAATAGTACTAAGGTACTTAAGTGGTACTAAGGTAATTAAAAAGGAATTCAAGGCTCTGGGTCAATTAATTGATGGGGCAAGTGCACAGGTTGTGTTCTGTTCAGTTCCTCCAGTGGAAGGGCTGAATACTGAAAGGAACAGGAGGAACCATGTTATCAATAAACGGCTCAATGGCTGATGCCACCGGAGAATTTTGGGTTCTTTGATGATGGGGCAACTCTCACTGCATCAAGACCATTAAATACTGATGAGCTCCACCTATCTATAAAGGACAAAAGGATCCTAGCCCTTACATTGGCAGGGCTTGTTGAGAGGGCTTTAAATTAGGTTTGAGGGGCAGTGGGAATGAAAGCAGGAACTCAAGAGAGGAGAACAAGAGTGNCTGGTCAGGATGAGGAAGCTGATGAGGCTTTCTACAGACAGCTGGCAGCTGCCTCTCAATCACAGACCCTGGATCTCACGAGGGATTTTAATTACCCAGACATTTGCTGGACGGCCCACTCAGCTAGACAGCTACAGTACAGGAGGTCCCTCCAGTGCATCAATGATAAACTTCATGATGCAGGTGGTGGAGGAGCCAACTAGGAGAGGAGCGCTGCTAGACCTGATACTCATCAACAAGGAGAGTCTGTTTGAAGCAGTGAAGGTTGAGGGCAGCCTTGGCTGCAGCAGTCATAAGATGGTGGAGTTCAGGATCTTGAGTGGTAGGAACAGAATATCTAGCAGGATCAACTCTGGATTTCAGCAGGGCCAACTTTGGCCCCTTCAAGCAATTCCTAGGAGAAATAGCATGGGACAGAGACCTACAAGGCAAGGGGGCCCATGATAGTTGGGTAATATTCAAGAAATACTTCTTCCAAGTGACATGCACAGGCGAGTGCTGAAGTAGCTGGCAGAGGTCATTGCCAGAGCACTCTCCATCCTCTTTCATAAGTCATGGTCATGGTAGAAGGGAGAAGTGCCTGGGAATTGGAGGAGGGCAAACATCACTCCAATTTTCAAAAAGGGTAAGAAGGAGGACCCAGGTAACTAAAGACCGGTCAGGCTCACCTGCATCCCCAGGAAGATAATGGAGCAGCTTATCCTCAGTGCTGTGCTTCGCCATATCAAGCACAAGAAGGTCACTGGGAGCAGTCAGTATGGTTTCACCAAAGGGAAGCCATGTTTGGTGAACCTGATAACCTTCTATGAGGATGTAACGGGGTGGATAGATGATGGAAGAGCCATGGATGTGCTTTACCTTGATTTCAGTAAAACATTTGACACCATCTCTCACAGTATATTTCTGGCTAAACCAAGACAATGTGGTCTGAGTGATGAAGTGGTTAAGTGGATTGGGAACTGGTGAAGTTCCCCAAGGGTCAGTACTGGGACCCGTATTATTCATTATATTTATTAATGACCTGGATGAGGGCATGGGAGCAAGTTTCTGACAACACCAAACTGGGTCAAGTGGCCAACACACTAGAGAGGCATGCTGCCATTCAGAGACACTTACATAGGGTGGAGAATTGAGCAGGGAGAAATACAATGAAGCTCAACAGTGGTGTGTAGAGTTGTGCACCTGGGCAAGAACAATTCCATGTATCAGTATAGGTTGGGGACTGACCTGCTGGAGAGCAGTGAAGGGGAGAAGCACTTGGGAATCCCAGTGGATGGAAGGATGATCATGAGCCAGCAGTGTGCTCTTGTGTCAAGGAAGGCCAATACCATTCTAGGGTATATTAGAAGGGATGTGATTGGTAGGTTGAGGGAGGTTCTTCTTTCCCTCTACTCTGCCC
>WAAF01008996.1:0-11364 GCA_013400475.1 Tricholaema leucomelas | reverse complement strand
GTTGTCTTTTGCCCAAGGAAGAATGGAGGGTCGGTTGGGGGGTTAGGAAGCAGGTGGATTAATCAGGTTAGGTTAGAGAGAAATGCAGCTCAAAGCCCAGGCAGTGACCAAATGTCTTGCAGTGACCAAATGTCTTACCTATATTTACATTCTTGTTCTTATACCTCTCAGCAAGCCTATGAGTGAAGTAGACATCACCATTGTTTCTCTTTCATAGCCTAATCTAATTCTTCTCACCAAAACACTCTAGCTAGCTTCAAACTAGCACACTACTGCTTGGCAGAAATTGAGATTCTTCTTCTCACCACAAACATGGACATTCTTCTGTTAAGGCAGCTAAGGTGCTGGTCCAGCTTAGCTCACACTGAACCTTGATGTATTTTTTCAGCAGTTAACTCACTGGTTTCCACAGCATGCTTTCCCAAAGGATTTAGAACTTGACCAGATTTTTGCTCCCCTCTATAGCACTGAGTCCCTTAGTTTCCTTACAGGGTGGGACAACATTACATACTTTGATGTTAAAATGCAGCTCTAGACACCACCCTTTTCATTTTTAAAGCTTTGCTACAATACATCTCCAAATCAGTTTGCAGAGAAGAAGTTCATTTTGTAATTGCCACAGCAATTTGAACAGGAAAAGTCTCCTATATAATCATCTTTAATTGTTTCGTAGTTCCTGACTTCACAGCAGCTAGAATTAGGATGATATAAAGGACTAGACATCATACAAAATCATTTCCAGGCACAAATAGCAGCAGATGTTTTCTACTGGTGCACAGGAAAATTGAAGTACTGAGAGATACAGAAAGAGCCCAGTATTTGAATAACAATTATTTTTTCCTCAGTTACTTATGGTTACAGTCATGGTAAGTGAAAGAATATGCAAGTGTCATACGGTGTTACCTAAGGCAACTGAGTGACTAAAGTGCTTATCATCATTTTAAGTCATTAAAAGTAGCTGCAGTCTTAAAAGACTGGTAGATCAACCCTGTTTAAGCATGCTTTTAAACATGGGTGTTCATCAGCTGGTTTTGGGGTTGGTTTTTTTTTTGTAGGAGGAATTAATTAGTAGAACCAAATTGTAGTACTGAATAGTACATCAGCAAAAGTAGGTGAAGTGATCACAGCATCAGCAGCTGCCATCTTCTCCCTGGAAAAACAAAGGCAATTTTCAGCAGCTTCATGTGCTGCAAGACACAGCAGGGAAAGGAGTGGTAAATGTAATTTTCTACATGCCTTTCTAGACTTTGGGTAGTAGAGCAGCAGTCAAAACCTGTTGGTAAATCTTAAGCATACCACTGGCTTTCGTGCTGTGATAACCAAGTACCACTGTTCTAACGCTTTCTGCAGTGCACTCACAGAATTGTCAAAGAGCTTTGATTCCATAGGATCACAGAATCAACCAGGTTGGAAGAGACCTCCAAGATCAGCCACTCCAATCTAGCACCCAGCCCTAGCCACATAATAGAATGTACAGAATCATAGAATCAGTCAGGGTTGAAAGGGACCAAAAGGATCATCCAGCTCCAACCCCCCTGCCATGGCCAGGGACACCCTACCCTAGAGCAGCCTGCCCAGAGCCTCATCCAGCCTGGCCTTAAACACCTCCAAGGATGGGGACTCAACCACCTCCCTGGGCAACCCACCCCAGGCTCTCACCATTCTCATGCTCAACAACTTCCTCCTCACCTCCACTCTCAATCTCCTCACCTCCAGCTTTGCTCCATTCCCTCTAGTCCTGGCACTCCCTGAGAGTCTCAAAAGTCCCTCCCCAGCTTTTTTGTAGGCCCATTTTAGATTCTGGAAGGCCACAAGAAGGTCACCTCAAAGCGTCCTCTTCTGCAGACTGAACAGCCCCAACTCCTTCAGTCTGTCCCCACAGCAGAGCTGCTCCAGACCTCTGAGCATCATCGTGGCCCTTCTCTGGACACACTCCAGCATCTCCACATCCCTCTTGTAATAGTGGCTCCAGAACTGGATGCAGTACTCCACACAACCTCTCTTTGATAGTACTTCTGAGTGTAATCTTCCATAGTCTTCCCCAAATCTGGACTAAAATCCCACTCTTGATGCCCTCTCCCATGCTGTCTTTCATAGAATCATAGAATCAAGCAGGTTGGAAGAGACGTCCAAGATC
The DNA here is from genome assembly GCA_013400475.1 of Tricholaema leucomelas. Lineage (NCBI taxonomy): Eukaryota > Metazoa > Chordata > Aves > Piciformes > Lybiidae > Tricholaema lacrymosa > Tricholaema leucomelas. The sequence continues at coordinate 9,227 of WAAF01008996.1, read as the reverse complement.
ATCCAGTCCAACCTAGCACCCAGCCCTGGCCAATCAACCAGACCCTGGCACTAAGTGCCTCATCCAGGCTTTGCTTCAACACCTCCCAGGATGGTGACTCCACCACCTCCCTGGGAAGCCCATTCCAATGCCAATCACTCTCTCTGGCAAGAACTTCCTCCTAACATCCAGCCTAGACCCCCCTCCTCTTGCACAACTTGAGACTGTGTCCCCTGGTTCTGTCCCTGGTTGCCTGGCAGAAGAGACTAACCCCACCTGGCTACAGCCTCCCTTCAGGTAGTTGAATAACCCTCCAAAGCCTTCAGAGGTTTTAGAGGAGCACTTCCATAAGACCTTCCTTGTTCATTTGTAGTAGCACTGCTGCATGGTATTGAGGCTTTCACAAAAGGGGAAGAGTATGGCACCCAGGAACAATCTCATACACCCAGATAATCACTGCTGCCGCAGAGAGTAAGGCACACAGCTGTACCAGCAACTGCTCTTGACCTCTGGTAAGCTTTGTGGGAGGGCCACACCTAAAATGTCAGTTCCTGGACATGGAAACACAACAACAGATGTGCAAGGTGATAAGATGTCCTCATGACTGCTCGTTGTTTATTTGAACCTCGGCATCTTTCCTGTGTTGCACTCAGACAGCGCTGAGGAGTAAAGCAGTAGCAGGCCAGACCATGTCCTCCAGGCATCTCATTGAAATTGCCAGTGTGGTGAGAGTTAAGTTTGCTCTCATATGGTGCTGAGTCTTGCTGAAGACCTACTGGCAGTAGATGAGCTAGTGAGTGTGAAATGTAAATTCTGTATGTTAATCACAGTACCAGCTTCTGATTTTCCATGTTGTGTGTTATGAAATCAGTCTCTGATACACAACAGTGTTGTCAAAGTGCAAAGCCATAGCTGGGTAGACTTAGGTCTAAGTTTACTTGGGTAACAAGGCTTAAGTCTTGTTAACAATAGTGATGGACTTGGCCCTTTTTGCTGAGAAGGTTTGGGCAGTACAGCTTCATGTAGGCTGTACCTTCCTTAGCAACTTTTGCAGTGTGTAGTGTGGAAATCACTTATCATACAGCTCTCTGTGTTGTCACAAGGGAATGAGAAGCTTTTACCAGCTCCTGCTAGATCCCTAGATGCAGTGGGTAAGCACAGAATCACTGAATGTTAGGGGTTGGAAGGGACCTTGAAAGATCATCTAGTCCAGCCCCCCTGACACAGCAGATACCAGATCACACTGGAACATATCCAGGTGGGTTTTGAAAATCCCTTCATCATTTTTGTGACTGCACTGGACTCTCTCAAGCAGTTCCCTGTCCTTGAACTGAGGCACCCAGAACTGGACACAATATTCCAGATGTGGCTATACCATGGCAGATTAGAGGGGAAGGAGAACCTCTCTCAATCTACTAACCACAGCCCTTCCAATACACCCCAGAATAGGACTGGCCTTCTTGGCCACAAGAGCATATTGCTGCCTTGTGGTCAACCTTGCATCTACCAGGTCCTCTTCCCCTTTGCTGCTCTCCAGCAGGTGAATCCCCAACCTACACCATTGAGACAGACCGGAGGACATTGGTATGTCTAATAAAATTATACTCTCAGCACAGGTCTCTGGATTTAGGGCAATCCTCCACGGATTATTGTGAGGTGAGCTGCAGGAATGGGCACAGCAGAAAGCTATCAGAGGCTAAGCTTGATGTAAATGGTACCCAGTTACCCATTTAGCAACAAGTATCTGTGTCGGCTTTTCCCCACGGTAATGTGAACTACATTAACTTTGTTTTACTGAAGGATAGATAATCTCACATTTATTGTGAGACAAGAATATAACAAGGGCAGATACTGAAAAAAATTTACTCACATGCCTGATTGTCTAGGTCCATTGTATTCCCACTGGCAACACTAATCTGCTTTATTAAAAGCTGATGATAAAAGGCTAATGCAAGGATTCACTTTTATAACTGCTTCTCTTGGTACTGAAAATGCTGCCATGCTAGCAGAGACAGCAGAAGATAACTGGAGATTTGTAATGTCTCTATTTAGCTAGCTCAAACAAAATTGACAAGGCACTCCTGTGGCAGAAAGGTGGCTTTGTTTTCAGGCCTCATAGATCTGCCTCTCCTTCTGTTTGGTGAGGGTCCCACTGAACGTCACCATCCAGTGCACAAACTCTTTGGTGACTCTGACAGTCTAGATCACACAATCATAGAATCAACCAGGTTGGAAGAGACCTCCAAGAGCATCAAGTACAACCTAGCAACCTGCCCTGGCCAATCAACCAGACCATGGCACTAAGTGCCTCATCCAGGCTTTGCTTCAACACCTCCAGGCACGGTGACTCCACCACCTCCCTGGGCAGCCCATTCCAATGCCAATCACTCTCTCTGACAACAACTTCCTCCTAACATCCAGCCTAGACCTCCCCTGGCACAGGTTGAGACTGTGTCCCCTTGTTCTGTTGCTGGCTGCCTGGCAGAAGAGANATTGGCTCTCCTGCCCACCTGGGCACACTGCTGGCTCATCTTCAGCTACTCTCTACCAGTACCCCCAGGGCCCTTTCTTCCTGCCTGCTCTCAGCCACTCTGTCCCCAGCCTGCAGCACTGCTTGGAGTTGTTGAGGCCAAAGTACTAAACCCTGCACTTGGCCTTGTTCAATCTCATCCCATTGGCCTCTGCCCACCCATCCAGCCTGCCAAGGTCCCTCTGCAGGGCTCTTCTACCTTCCAACAGATCCACACCTGCTCCTAGCTTGGTGTCATCTGCAAACTTACTGATGCTGGACTCAATCTCCTCATCCAGATCATCAATAAAGATATTGAACAGAACTGAGCCCAGCACTGATCCTTGGGGAACACCACTAGTGACAGCTGCCAACTGGATGTGGCACCATTCACCACCACTCTCTGGGTCCAGCCTTCCAGCCAGTTCTTGACCCATATCAGAGTGAATCTGTCCAAGCCACGAGCTGCCAGCTTTGCCAGGAGCTTGTTGTGGCAGACAGTGTCAAAGGCTTTGCTGAAGTCCGGGTACTTTTTTGCACACAACCAGGTTATCTTCCAGAAGAGTTTAGAACAAGAATTGCTCTAACAGCAGCCTTCTTCATAACCAGCTTTGAATATTGCAATTAATTTGCTCTCAGTCCACATTAGCACAGATGAGAGCCAGCTCTTTTCCCCAGCCTCTGCTCAAAGGAAAAGCCTACACTTTATGAGACTCATCACTCCTCCTGGCAAGGGAGCTCTAGACACAAGGACCTCCACTGGGCTGTGCAGAAGCCTGGAATGTGTAACCACTTGAGAGATGAAGTCAGAGCTGGCGGAGGAGTGTAGAGGGGCACATTATTAGCACCTTATAAGTACCTAAGCTAGGCGATGTGACTACCATGGCATCTCGGCTCAAGGCAATGTTAAAAAGTTGGGAGGATCTACTCTGACATTCCCAGCTCCCTGCAGATGCAATGGAAAGAAATGGTTGCAATCTCTAAATCAGGCTGTTGCAGGATCTGTGACAGACTGAGCTGACCCTGTTCTTTTGATCTCAGATGCTGTGGTGGTCACTGTGCCTCAAAGAGCTGGCTGCAGATGGAAAGATGTCTGCGTTTGAGCTGAAGTCTCTGAGAAGAGCTCTCAAATTCTTTTTTCTGTTTGCTTAAATCCTATTTGTGAACCAGAAGCCTATGATTTTTCTGGTGTGAATGGGCTGTACTGATGTATTTATAACTCAGGAAGAATGTGTGAAGTGTCCATACATGGAAGCTTGCATGAAGATAAATCCTCAAAATCTGGGAAGGTGACTGACAAATGACAGCTCAAATCATCATTTATCCTTCACACAGGAGGAAAAGCTGATCCACTGGGGACTACAAATGACAAGCAGATGCAGTGTTACACTAATTGACAACTGGTTCAACCTTTTCTGCTCATCTCCTGACTCAGACATCATATGAAATATATTTCTGCATAAAATCCAGTTGGGAATATTTATCTAAATTAAATTACATCTCCTGCTGAGCTCTTGGGCTTTACTGCCTCTTTATCACATACATTCAATGTGCTGAAATGGTATATTATAGAATCACAGAATCAGTCAGGGTTGGAAGGGACCACAAGGATCAGCCAGTTCCAACTCCCCTGCCATGGCCAGGGACACCCTACCCTAGAGCAGCCTGCCCAGAGCCTCATCCAGTCTGGCCTTAAAACACCTCCAGCAATGGGGACTCAACCACCTCCCTGGGCAACCCATTCCAGCCTCTCACCACTCTTATGCTCAACAACATTCTCCTCATGGCCACTCTGAAACTCCCCACTTCCAGCTTTGCTCCATTCCCCCCAGTCCTGGCACTCCCTGAGAGCCTCAAAAGTCCCTCCCCAGCTTTTTTGTAGGCCCCCTTCAGATACTGGAAGGCCACAAGAAGGTCACCTGGGAGCCTCCTCTTCTGCAAGCTGAACATTGTCTAGTTGATTGGCTGGGGCTGGGTGCTAGGTTGCACTGGATGATCTTGGAGGTCTCTTCCAACCTGGCTGATTCTGTGATGATGATTCTATGGTGTTCATCCATAGCAAAAGAGCATCTGCTTTTGTCTCTTTTCACTTAATGCTGTATTTACAAAACATCACCAAAATGTCCAGGCAAAAAATGGCTCTTTTGAGCCATTCTTCTTCACAGAGAGAGTGATTTGCTCTTGGAATGGGCTGTCCAGGGAGGTGGTGGAGTCACCATCCCTGGGGGTGTTCAGGAAAAGCCTGGATGAGGCACTTAGTGCCATGGTTTAGTTGACTGGATAGGGCTGGGTGATAGGTTGGACTGGATGATCTTGGAGGTCTCTTCCAACCTGATTGATTCTATTCTATTCTGTTCTATTCTATTCAACTTCAAACAGCAAGCATGAAGGATAGAGGAAAATCTAACATAAAAGTAAATGACTGAGAAAGAACTACTGGTATTGAGGATTATTCTAAACCATACATTCAGTCAATTAGTCAGGATTAGTTTCTACTGCAAATTTATGTAGCTCCTTGATGGTAGAACTCCACTGATAATTACTTATTTGCCTCTTCATAAAAAGAGGAGATAAATGGTTTTTGATGAAAGGCTCAAGTTTATCATCCCTGCAGAAATCAAAACAAAACTATTGCTGTTGGATGGAATGGTCCTGCAGAGGGTTTATAGTGCCTTTGAAAATTGGATTTTTATTAAATGAAAGGGATTCTTTTATGAAAAATAAGAGACAAAAAATTCTCTCATACTGAGATCAAACTACACATGATTGCTTTGATATACTTTTTTGGACTCCAATGAAAAGGACTTGTTCTCTTCAGGAACACATTAAAGTAGGCTTTTCAGAATGGATAGCAGGGCAATATTGCTAAATTCCTTCAGAATGGTATTCTGGGCTGTATTAGAAGGGGTGTGGTTAGGAGAATCAGAGAATCAGAGAATCAACCAGGTTGGAAGAGACCTCCAAGAGCATCAAGTACAACATAGCAACCTGCCCTGTCCAGTCAACCAGACCATGGCNGACACATTCCAGCACCTCAACATCTTCCTTGAATTGAGGAGCCCAGAACTGGACAGAGCACCCAAGCTGTGTCCTGCCCAGTGTTAAGTACAAGGGCAGAATAACCTCCCTTGTCCTACTGGCCACATTCTTCCTGATCCAGGCCAGGATGCCATTGGCTCTCCTGCCCACCTGGGCACACTGCTGCTCATCTTCAGCTACTCTCTACCAGTACCCCCAAGTCCTTCTCTATCTGGCTGCTCTCCAAACATTGTCCCCATCCTGAGTGCTGCTTGGGGTTGCTGTGGCCAAAGTGCAGAACTCTGCACTTGGCCTTCTTAAATCTCATCCCATTGGCCTCTGCCCACCCATCCAGCCTGACCAGATCCCTCTGCAAGGGTCTCCTACCCTCCAACAGATCCACACCTGCTCCTAGCTTGGTGTCATCTGCAAACTTACTGATGCTGAACTCAATCCCCTCATCCAGAGCATCAATAAAGATACTGAACAGGACTGTGCCCAGCACTGATCCTTGGGGAACACCACTAGTGACAGCTGCCAACTGGATGCATATGGAATATTACGTTTAGTTTTGGGCCCCTCAAATCAAGAAGGACCTTGGGGAACTGCTTGAAGGAGTCCAGCACAGGGCCACAAAGATGATGAAGGGAGTGGAACATCTCCATTATTAAGGGAAGGCTGAGGGAGCTGGGGATCTTTAACTTGGAGAAGAGGAGGCTGAGGGGTGACCTCATCCACGTTAGAAATATATGAAGGGTGAGTGTCAGGAGAACAGAGGCAGGCTCTGTTCAGTGATGTCAAATAATAGGATAAGGAACAGTGGGTTCAAGCTGGAGCACAGGGGATTCCATCTAAACATAAAAGCAAACATTTTCACTGAGGGTGACTGAGCTCTGCAATAGGCTGCCCAGAGAGTCTATTGTGGCTTCTCCTTTGGTGGAGACATTCAAAAGCCACCTGGCTGCATTTATGTGACCTACTCTGGGTGGTCCTGCTGTGGCAGAGAGGTTGGGCTAGATCATCTTTGAAGGTCCCTTCCAACCCCTAACGTTCTGTGAGTCTGTGAATTCTTTCTTTCCTTTCACATTCCACTGGATGTTAGGAGGAAGTTGTTGCCAGAGAGAGTGATTGGCATTGGAATGGGCTGCCCAGGGAGGTGGTGGAGTCGTCGACCCTGGAGGTGTTCAAGCAAAGCCTGGATGGGGCACTTAGTGCCATGGTATAGCTGATTGGCGAGGGCTGGGTGCTAGGTTGGAATGGATGAGCTTGGAGGTCTCTTCCAACCTGGTTGATTCTCTGATTCTATGATAGCCTGCTGTAGTCACCAGGAGTATTTTATTGACTTCTCTGGATATAGAACTAAACATCTGCAAAAAAAGCCACTGAAGCTTTTGGCTTTAAACAGACAACTTTCAGGTTGACACCGTTGCCTCTGTGCCCTTCTCTTCAAGTGTTTTCTTGCAGACTGTAAGCTTTCTGGCACAGAGAATATTGTTTGGTTTACATGAACAGTAGTTAATACAAGAGATGTTCAAATCAGTTTGGCTCCAGGCATTTCCTCGTTTCATCCATTATTTAATAATGCAGCTGGTCAACCACACAGATGTAACGAATACAAGAAGCAAGGACTCCATTAAGTTTCTTTTCTATCCAACTCCATGGAAAAATAACCTTTGTTATTTCTGTTAATGACAGGGAAAAAATGTTTTAAATTGGCAAATTTCCCTTCCTCTGTCCCAATCAGGGTAACCAAGTCATATCTGAACTTCCAGCTACTCTTACCATCCATGCTGACCTACTTCAGTACACCAGCAACAGAAGAAGGGGACACAGTCTCAAGTTGTGCCAGAAGAGGTCTAGGCTGGATGTTAGGAGGAAGTTGTTGGCAGAGAGAGTGATTGGCATTGGAATGGGCTGCCCAGGGAGGTGGTGGAGTTGCTGTTTCTAGAGGTGTTCAAGCAAAGCCTGGATGAGGCACTTAGTGCCATGGTCTGGTTGACTGGATAGCGCTGGGTGCTAGGTTGGACTGGATGAGCTTGGAGGTCTCTTCCAACCTAGCTGACTCTATGATTCTATGATTCCATACTATTAGCATGATCCATCCTGAAACACATTTCTGAACTCATGGAGCAGATGCTCTTGCTGAAAATACTGAGCCTCTGTAGCTTCAGCTAAGATCCAGCTATCTGCAAAGCAAGTTGAGAGGATTACATCATGCTAGGGGAGCATTGTAAGTGCATGTTGATTAAGTTACAAGGCATAAGCTGGAAAAGACAATTTAACTAAAATCTCAGTTAAATTAAATACTAATGAACCATGTATGCTAGGGAAATAACTGATACCTAAGAACATTATCTACAGAAGATAATTGAATTTCTCCACTAACAAAACAGCTCTGTTCTCACACTCGTTGCAGCACAGGTGGAATTCAGCTCTCTTCTCACACTTGTTTGCAGCACAGGTGGAATTCAGCTCTCTTCTCACACTTGTTTGCAGCACAGGTGGAATTCAGCTCTCTTCTCACACTTGTTTGCAGCACAGGTGGAATTCAGCTCTCTTCTCACACTTGTTTGCAGCACAGGTGGAATTCAGCTCTCTTCTCACACTTGTTTGCAGCACAGGTGGAATTCAGCTCTCTTCTCACACTTGTTTGCAGCACAGGTGGAATTCAGCTCTCTTCTCACACTTGTTTGCAGCACAGGTGGAATTCAGCTCTCTTCTCACACTTGTTTGCAGCACAGGTGGAATTCAGCTCTCTTCTCACACTTGTTTGCAGCACAGGTGGAATTCAGCTCTCTTCTCACACTTGTTTGCAGCACAGGTGGAATTCAGCTCTCTTCTCACACTTGTTTGCAGCACAGGTGGAATTCAGCTCTCTTCTCACACTTGTTTGCAGCCCAGGTGGAATTCAGCTCTGTTCTCACACTTGTTGCAGCACACATGGAATTCTTCTGATTTACACAGGGGCAGCAATAGTTATCTTTACCTCTTGGTAAAGTCCTTGCCTCCAGCCATTTTAAGGGAACACTAACTTTACCTACCTTTAACTAGCTATTTGGTCATTCTCCTTTTATTTTCATTACCGAGGGCAAGTCATCTGAGTTCTCTCCAGCCTGAGGTGCCCAGAGGTGCTTGTTAAAGGTCTGCCTACAGCTTTTAAAACAGCTGAAGGGAAGGAGAGCAATCTCATCTTTACTGCCTGTTTCTCAGATGCTCTCCATTTGCAGAGCCTGCTGGATGTTGGTCATGGATGTCTAAGAAATCAGAAACTCAGTGCATGTTTTGGGGAGCAGGAGGAGATTCCCACACATTCCTTTGGAAAGCCAGTTACCATCTGCAATGCAGGAAGGTCCAGGAGCTGTGACTGGCTGCATCTATGATACAAGGCATCACACAGATGCATTTCACATTCAGCACCAGTGGAGTTAAACAAACAAAGCAGGAGATGAGAGAGGTAATTCCCACAGGCATATTTTACATGGCGTGTAGTATATAAATGTAATGAGCAATTTAGGAGTGGTAGCTGCATTTACCTCCAACCTGCTCTTTAGTTTTTTGCTATAGCCTCTGCTTCTGTCAGGCAAAACTAATTTTTAAGGCTTGCTCATGAGCCATTTACTTGGTCATGGTTTCTTTTTTTCTCATTTCTTGTTTGTGCATTTCTCCTTTCAGATCTTCTGAAGGTGCAGGCGAGAAGGGCAATGAAGCTGGTGAGGGGCCT
>WAAF01008995.1:127661-163264 GCA_013400475.1 Tricholaema leucomelas | reverse complement strand
TCCAACCTGGTTAATTCTGTGTTTCTGTGAGAGCCAAGCTGCAGGGGGGCCTGCCCTGCTGACATGGTCTGGAGCAAACAGTGATGGACATGCTTGGCCTGTGAGGAGAGGCTGAGGGACCTGGGGCTGCTTAGTCTGCAGAAGAAAAGACTGAGAGGGGATCTAATCAATGGTTATAACTATCTGAGGTTTGGGGGTCAGGAGTGGGGGACAGGCTCTGCTCACTGCTCCCTGGGACAGGACAAGGAGCAATGGATGGAAGCTGCAGCACAGCAGGTTCCAGCTCAACACAAGGGGCAACTTCTTTGCTGGAAGGGTCCCAGAGCCCTGGCACAGGCTGCCCAGAGAGGTTGTGGAGTCTCCTGCTGTGGAGCCTTTCAAGGCCTGTCTGGATGTGTTCCTGTGTGCCCTGAGCTGGATTGTGTGGTCCTGCTGTGGCAGGGGGGTTGGACTGGATGATATCTTTGGGTCCCTTTCCAACCCTGGACCTGCTGTGAGCCTCTGCTCTTGCAGCTCTGTATCCTGAGTGTTGTCTTTCTGGAGCCTGGTGGTGGTCCCTGGAGGAGGAAGGCACCACAGGGACATCTTTGTTGCTTTCTCATGTGAGGTTGGGAACATCTTAGCCTGCCAAGGCAAAGCCTCCAAGGGCTCTGCCATGGAGACTTAGCAAACACTGCCTGTGTTAGCAGCCTGGCCGTGAATTTACCTTGCTGGGATGGTTGTAGTGGCAGAGCTCATGGCCCTGGCAAGCTCTGGATGAAGCATGTGCTGCACACAGAGATGCCAGTTTCCTGGTGAAATGGGGTTGCCTGCCCAGTCACACCAGGGGGATGGTTTGTCACCCTGAGCCACTCCTGGTTGCTGCAGTCACACCCAGAGATGTGCAGAGAGAGCACTTCAGCTGCACTCCTTCACTGGAGGCATTCCAAACCCTCCTGCATATGTTCCTGTGTGACCTGCTCTAGGTGGCCCTGCTCTGGCAGGGGAGGTTGGACTGGATGAGCTTTCGAGGTCCCTTCCAACCCCTAGCAGTGATTCTGTGTGCAGAGAGGTCCCCACACAAGTTGCTAAGATGATGAGGGCTGACATACCGAGGACTTGGGGTACAGCACCAGCCTGTCCAACTGGCCACACTCTGCTGCCCAGACCCTGATTTGGGGCCTCCTGGCTCCTCCTGCACTCTCCTGAAGGAGCTGCTGAAAGAGAAGGTGTAAGTTTTCTCCTGCTCTGATCAGCAGTGGTGGGAAGGGGACAGATGCTGGTCCCTGAAGCTGGCTGCTTCCTTCCTGCCTGCGTGGGGACATCAGGCAGCTGAGCTGAGCTGGGGGGAAGGTGACTGATAGTGATTTCAAGAATACTGAAAACAGCAACATCAATGAAACCAATCAAAGGCTCTGTGGCTGGCTGCTGGATTTGAAGAGAAATGGCTTTCATTTCTGGAAGCTACAGAAGTGACTGCAGCTTCCTCTCCATCCTCTGCCTGCATTAGCTTAAGAGACAGCCAGGTGCTTAGAGGTTACTTTGCAGGCAATGACTGTTCTGTTAAGGGCTACTCATCTCTAACAGAGATAGGTTTGCTTTTATTGAACATCAGGCAGAGTGGTTGAAACCTGATGAAAAAAAAGAATCCAGTCATAGCTTTTCTCTCTTCTTTTTTTTTTCTGTTCCTCCCTCCCCCTTTTCTTTCCCTCCACGAGGAATAATAACAAGCAGAACCGAAAGGCAATTGGCTCACTGGACAAGCTGCTGCCCCTGAACTTCCCTCCTCTCTGCATGCTCCTCGACACAGGAGGCTGTTTGGTGGCCTTCCAGCTCGGCAAGGAGCTCCTTACACCTGTGCTCTGTTTAGGCTCTCCCTTCAGGGCTGTTCTCTGACCACCCTCACAGTCTGGTTTGTTCTGGCTGTGGAGGAAGCCCCAGGCACGAGTAGGGCATGGCCAAGGCACAGCCCTTGAGAGCTGAGCATCCTCAGGTGACACCACCCCACCTGTTCCTGCAGGGGCTGGAGGATAAGGATGCAACATGCCCTAGGAGAAGTCCTCTCCAACCCTCCAGGACAGGGTTTGGCCATAGCCCAGAATCCCAGAAGATTAGGTGTTGGAAGGGACCTTGAAAGCTCATCCAGTCCAACCCTCCCCTGCCAGAGCAGGAGCACCCAGGGCAGGTCTCACAGGAACACATCCAGGAGGGTTCTGAAGGTCTCCAGGGAAGGAGACTCCACAACCTCTCTGTGCAGCCTGCTCCAAGGCTCTGCACTCTCACAGGGATAAAATTTTCCTTCCTATTCCCATGACACCTCCTCTGCTCCAGCTGGCACTCACTGCCCCTTGTCCTCTCATTGGACACCCCTGAGCAGAGCCTGGCTGCATCCCTGAACATCTTTAGCACAGCACTGAGGCAGCCCTCAGGCTCCTCTCTTCCCAGCTCCCAGCCCCAGCTCCCTCAGCCTGGCCTCACAGGAGCTGTTCCACTGCCTGCAGCAGCTTGGGGGACTCTGGGGGTGGACTCTCTCCAGCAGTTCCCTGAGGTCCTTCTTGAACTGAGGGGTCAAGAACTGGACACAGTATTCCAGATGCTACCTCACCAAGGCAGAGCACAGGGAGAGGAGAACCTCTCTGGACCTATTAACCCTTCTAATACCCCCAGGACACCATATCCGTGATCAGGATATCCACGAGCAGTGCTTACACTCACTACAGAAAGAGAAAAGCCTGCTCCCCAGCTCTGCCAGCCTTCCTTGTGAGCAGCAAGGTGAAATTCCACTCGAATCTGGGTGATTTGGATTTCTTTTTTCCCTTCCCTCGGTGCCATTTGTTTGTCCTCCTTTTCCTTTTGTTGCAAGCTGCACGGCATATGGGGCAACCACACTGCGTGTGCTGAGAAAGCATGGCCAGGCCTCCTCCTGCCACAGATTCCCACACAAATATGGAGCCTATTAAGCAGAAGTCATTAAGTGTCATTATTAATGCCCTGGAATGAGATGGGAAGGGGCTGATTTTTATGCCAGAGCTTCGCCTCTATGTTCCCATCACCACCGGGTGAAAGAGCTCCTGGCACAGCTGGCAGCTCCTGGCTTGGGTAGATTCACTCTGATGTGGGTCAGGAACTGGCTGGAGAGGCTCAGGGAGTGGTGGTGAATGGTGCCACATCCAGCTGGCAGCTGGCACTAGTGGTGTGCCCCAGGGATCAGTGCTGGGCACAGGCCTGTTCAATATCTTTATTGATGATCTGGACCAGGGGATTGAGTCCAGCATCAGTAAGTTTGCAGGTGACACCAAGCTAGGAGCAGGTGTGGAGTTGTTAGAGGGCAGGAGAGCCCTGCAGAGGGACCTGGCCAGGCTGGATGGGTGGGCAGAGGCCAATGGGATGAGACTGAACAAGGCCAAGGGCAGGGTTCTGCACTTTGGCCACAACAACCCCAAGCAGCACTGCAGGCTGGGGACAGAGTGGCTGAGAGCAGCCAGGCAGAGAGGGAGCTGGGGGTGATGGGAGAGAGGAGCTGAAGATGAGGCAGCAGTGCCCAGGTGGGCAGCAGAGCCAGTGGCATCCTGGGCTGGCTCAGGAGCAGTGTGGGCAGCAGGACAAGGGAGGTTCCACCTTCCCCAACTCCTGCCTGTTGCCCTTGCAGATCTGTGTGGATGCTTAGTCCTCTGCTTCAGCCAGGCAAAATGGATTCAGCCTTCTTAACATCTTGTAAATCAGATTTCTGATTATTGCCACTGCCCTCTGAGCCCCCTCCAACCCTTGGCTCTGGTGCTGGTGCTGAGGCAGGCTGATCATGAAGAGACAATGGTTGAAAACCTCCTCAGCCAGGGCTGGCATCGAACGAGGCAGCCAATACAAATGTCCTTCCGTGGGGAGCTGGAGGCATTCTGCAGCTCTCTAATCATTGTCAAGATGGCAAAACCATTCTGCAAGGGCAGCCTGGCTCCACTCGGATGAAATCAGGGCCAGAAAGGCAGCCCAGCCTGGAGGAACAAATGGTAGAGTTGTTGGGTTTGGTTGGTTTTGGGTTTGGAGTTTTTTCTTCTATGTTGTTGTTTATTTTTTCTTTTCCTTTTTTTTTTTTTTTTTCCCCTTTTTCCCCTTTCCAACTCAACCAGAGCTGGAAGGGACCACAAGGATCAGCCAGTTCCAAACCCCCTGCCATGCCCAGGGACACCTCACACTAGAGCAGGCTGCCCACAGCCTCAGCCAGCCTGGCCGTAAACACCTCCATGGATGAGGCTTCCGCCACCTCCCTGGGCAACCCCTGCCAGGCTCTCACCACCCTCATGCTGAACAACTTCTTCCTAACATCCAGTCTCAGTCTCCCCACCTCCAGCTTTGTTCCATTCCCCCCAGTCCTATCACTCCCTGACAGCCTAAAAAGTCCCTCCCCAGCTTTCTTGTAGCCCACTTCAGATAGTGGAAGGCCACAACAAGGTCACCTGGGAGCCTTCTCCTCTCCAGCCTGCACAGCCCCAACTCCTTCAGTCTCTCCTGACAGCAGAGCAGCTCCAGACCTCTGCTCATCCTCATGGCCCTTCCCTGGACACCTTCCAGCACATCCACATCGCTCTTGTCCCAGGGGCTCCAGAACTGGATGCAGTACTCCAGGTGGGGTCTCAGCAGTGCAGAGTAGAGGGGGAGGATCACTTCCCTCTGAAGATGGTGGGGCAAGGTGAACTTCATTAAAGGCTAACTGCTCTTCCCAGAGAGAGTGATTGGCATTGGAATGGGCTGCCCAGGGAGGTGGTGGAGTCACCCACTCTGGAGGTGTTGAAGCCAAGCCTGGCTGGGGCACTCAGTGCCATGGTCTGGTTGATTGGCCAGGGCTGGGTGAGAAGCTGGACCGGCTGAGCTTGGAGCTCTCTTCCAACCTGGTTGGCTCTATGATTCTATGACTCTGTGAAATGCACAATGCCTTGAAAGGCTACAGTGGGAGTTAAGAGAGGGTACTGCAGCCTCTGGAGCCTCTTGGCTCTGGGGTGGGTTTTCCACTCTGCCTTTCCCTTTGTCTGGTAAACAGGCATTGCGTAAGCCCTTGTGTCTTCCTGGGATGCTCAGAACATTGTCCTTACTTGCCATTGTCTGGGTTAATTTATGCTGGGTTAGACCTCACCCTTTGGAAAGGGTCCAGAGTCCTGCTGGGATAAATCTTCCTGATTTACATCTCCCTCTCTTCGAAGAGGAATTTAGGGAGTCCCAAAATGGGGAGAATTCAGGACAATTAAGCCAGGACTCAGAATTCGGCCAGGGAAGGCTGGGATAATTTGGGGTTGGTGAGCACAGCCCTTTCATCTCATGGTGGAAAGGAGGAAAATTGAATCTCATGGCCTGTTTGTGAGAGCAAACTGCCCAGAATAGCTGTGACAGACTCAGCTCCTCCACAATAGCTCTCCCCGTGCGGAGGCTCCAGCCACTTTGTTCCGGGCTAATTAGTGTGCTTCCAAGCGGGGTAATTGTGCTGGAAGGGAAATCTCTCTTCTCCCACAAAGAGTGTCTACACGGAGCTGGTGATTTGGGAATGGCACAGGCAGGCAGGCTGCCTGAAGCCTTTGCTGCTCCACGGACAGGCCTCCCCTTGTTGAGATGTGGCAGGCTTGGGAAATTCAGACCAGAATGGCTGCAGGGTGAGTGCAGCCCAGAGAGCAACCCTGTGCTGGGCTGCAGCAAGAGCAGTGTGGGCAGCAGGGCAAGGGAGGGGATTCTGCCCCTTGGCTCTGCTTTCCTCGACCCCATCTGGAGTCTTGGGTGCAGCTCTGGAGCCCCCAGCACAAGAAGGACATGGAAGTGTTGGAGCCAGTGCAGAGGAGGCCACCAAGATGCTGAGAGGGCTGCAGCAGCTCTGCTGTGAGGACAGGCTGAGAGAGTTGAGGTAGTTGATGAGCAGGTTCAGACTGGACATGAGGAGGAAGTTCTTCACCATGAGAGTGGTGAGAGCCTGGAAGGGGTTGCCCAGGGAGGTGGTGGAAGCCTCATCCCTGGAGGTGTTTAAGGCCAGGCTGGATGAGGCTGTGGGCAGCCTGATCTAGGGTAGGGTGTCCCTGCCCATGGCAAGGGGGTTGGAACTGGATGGTCCTTGTGGTCCCTTCCAACCCTGACTGATTCTATGATTCTCTGCAGCCTGGAGAAGAGAAGGCTTCCAGGAGACCTTGGAGTGGCCTTCCAGTAACTGAAGGGGGCTACAGGAGGGCTGGGGAGGGACTATTGACAAGGTCTTGTCATGGCAGGATGAGGAGGAATGGGTTTGAAGTGGCAGAGGGGAGATTGAAACTGGATGTTAGGAAGTTGTTAGAAGCAGTGAGTGATACACTGGCACAGGTTGCCCAGGGAGGTTGTGGAGCACAGAAGTGTCCATGGCAGAGGGAGCTGGAACTGGCTGATCCTTGTGGTCCCTTCCAGCCCTGGTTGATTTTGTGATTCCACAATTCTGTTTCTCTTCCTCCAAGGCTCAGCCTAAGCAAGAGGTGATGTGGTACTTGGAGGGGCAGAAAGAGGGGGCTGGCAGAGCTGGATGACCCACATTGGATCCCACCCTCCTGGATAGAGTACAAACCAACTGCATCAGCATTTTAGTGCCAGCTGGAGAGCTTTTCCACGGCCATAAACCCTGGCATGGCTCTGTAATTACACGGGCTCTGCCCACTCTGGAGGATTGATACCTCCATGGTCCACTGGGCTCTGTGTCCCTGTCCAAATGCAGAGCAGCCTTTCCCTCTGGGACAATTGAACACTTCTTCCAGACAGGGCACTCAAAGGAAATGGATGGAAGTTGTAATGGGTTCTTTTAATTAAAGAAAGCTTCTCCCTCCTTAGACTCCACAGGATCCCAGAGAGGCTCTGGGAGCATGTAGTGGGAAACAAAGCAGGTTCCTGGAGTGTCTGTCTGGGATGTATCCCTGTTTGAAAGCTTTTTAGGTGGACTCATAAGCTGACAACCAGTTCAGATGTGCTCAGAGGGCTGCAGGTCTCAGTGGTACAGAGTCCTGCAGGTGTCCAGAGCAGAGAAAGGATTAGAAGGATTGGGACAGTGTGGATGGACAAGGAGTCATAGAGTCACAGAATCAGTCAGAGTTGGAAGGGACCACAAAGTCCAGTTCCAAGCCCCCTGTCATAGGCAGGGACACCCTACCCTAGATCAGGCTGGCCAGAGTCACCAGCACTTGAGCTGGCAAGCTCAGGAGAAGGAACTATTGCTGCAGAGGACTACCTGTGTCTTTCCTAAATCTGCTGCTTCCTCCAACCTACCACAGCTGCTGCAGAACACATGCCCCTGTCCTTAGGTCCCTCCTGCAGAACACATGCCCCTGTCCTTAGGTCCCTCCTGCAGAACACATGCCCCAGTCCTTAGGTCTCTCCCCACCTTGTCCCTGCCTCTCTTTAACCAGAATAGGAGACAAAAGTGGGGAAATCCTTGAGTGTTGTGCCTGAAGGAGCGAAGAGAGGAGGCTGAGCAGGGTTGGAGGCTGCTGCAGCTCCTCTCTAGCACAGCTGGTATTCATGACCCACAAGATCCCTTCCTGGCCCATGCCTCTACAGGGCTAGGCAGGGCATGTCCCTGAACTGCAGCAAGGAGAGGGAGCATGGCTCCTGGAAAGGCAGCTAGGAGGTAGCACAGGAGGCTGAGGAATGTCTCCTGCTCCCAGCCCAGCCCTGGGCTTGCCGTGCTGGCCTCAGATAGGCAGAAGAGACTGCTTAAGGCAGGGGCTGGCAGCAGTGAGGGAGCCTCAGATTCCCTCCAGTGATGGGGAGAGAAGAAAGCAATGCTGCCAGTGAAGAGCAGGCTGACAGCTCATCAGTGCTGCAGTGACTGATATCTCCTTCTGAGAGATTAATTGTCTGACAATAACTGCTATTAGATCTTCTCTCTGCAGAGGAGTCCTCTCCTTCCCCACCCTAACAGACTCTTTCCTTGAGAGAGCATCCCTTTGGCAGGTGATTTGAAGGACCCCTTTGTGGTGCTCCAACCTCCTCAGACACCAGTCTGGTATTTTCTGTGGGCACCAACCCCCGCCCAAAGCAGTCCTGAAAGGGGCAGCAGAGGGAACAGCATAGTTAAGGCAGGGTAGTGGTTGACAGCTGGGAGAGCTAAGGGGCAGAAATTCCATTTATAGGGTCTGGGAGGCTTTTCAGCCTCTTCAGCTGCAGCTTGTGGTTGCATCAGGGTCTCACCCCTTTGTGGCAGGAGCAAGGCACCCTACAGCTGCCTGCCCACCTCCAGCCAGAGCCTTGCCAGAGCTCTGGCTCCTCAGGAAGCCCATGTCTAGCAATTAATCTCCCAGACATCTCCCATGTCTCTGCAGCTTCCTTCTGAGCTGACCCCTAGCTTCAGCTAAGGCTTTTTCTCCTCCTGAATTGTATTTCACCTGTCAAATCCACAGAGATGAAGTGTGTGGAAATTCTCTGCAGATCCACCTGATTGCTGCTTGCTGTATCCAAGCTTCAGCTGCTTCAAAGGGCGCAAATGGGAGTATTGACAAGTTCAACGAGGAGACCCATCAGCAGGTGAAGAGCTAAACTGCATGGCTGCAGCAAGAGAAGTGTGACCAGCAGGGCAAGGGAGGGGATTCTGCCCCTTGGCTCTGCTTTCCTCGACCCCATCTGGAGTCCTGGGTGCAGTTCTGGAGCCCCCAACACAAGCAGGACATGGAAGTGTTGGAGCCAGTGCAGAGGAGAGCCACGAAGATGCTCAGAGGGCTGCAGCAGCTCTGCTATGAGGACAGGCTGTGAGAGTTGGGGCTCTGCAGCCTGGAGAAGAGAAGGCTTTGAGGAGACCTTGGAGTGGCCTTCCAGGATCTGAAGGGGGCTACAGAAGGGCTGGGAAGGGACTACTGACAGGGTCTTGTAATGACAGGACAAGGAGGAATGGGTTTGAACTGCAGAGGGGAGACTGAAACTGGATGTTAGGAAGAAGTTGTTAGAAGCAAGGGTGGTGAGACACTGGCACAGGTTGCCCAGGGAGGTTATGGAGCACAGAAGCACAGAATGATCACATTCTGTGCTTCTGTGCTCCACAACCTCCCTGGAGGTGTTGAGGACCAGATTGGATGAGGCCTTGAGCAACCTTTTCTAGTGGGAAGTGTCCCTGCCTATGGCAGGGGGTTGGAACTGGCTGAGCTTTGAGGTCTCTTCCAACCTAAACCATTCTGTGATTCTATAAACAGGTTGGCTACTGAGTGGGGGCAGGGAAGTCATTGGAAGTGAAAGATCAACACTTTTGGGCTGATTTCTATGTGCTGGCCTCTTGCCTAGACTCTAAATCATGTGACCATGCCCCAGCCCTTCCCAGCAGCTGGTCCCATCCCAGGCAGAGAAGGTGGCTTTCTCCTTGGTGTCAGAAAGGCAGCATCATTGGCCAAGAAGGCCAATGGCAGCCTGGCTTGGATTAAAAATGTTGTGGCCAGCAGGAGCAGGGAGGTGATTGTCCCTTTGGACTCAGCTTTGGTGAGGCCACAGCTCGAGTGTTGTGTTCAGTTTTGGGCACTGCAATACAAGAGAGGCGTGGAGGTGCTGGAGTGGGCCCAGAGGAGGGCAATGAAGCTGGAGAAGGGTTTGGAGAGTAAATCTGATGAGGAGTGACTGAGGGAGCTGGGGATGAGTAGTGTGAGGAAGAGGAGGCTGAGGGCAGACCTCATTGCTGTCTAAAGCTACCTGAAGGGACATTGTGGAGAGGCTGCTGCTGGGCTCTGCTCACAGGTAGTTGGAGACAGAACAAGGGGGAATGGCCTCAAGCTGAGGCTGGGGAGGCTTAGATTAGAAATTAGGAAAATGTTTTTGATGGAGAGAGTGGTCAGGGAGTGGAATGAGCTGCCCAGGGAGGAGGTGGAGTCAGCCAGCCTGGAAGTGTTTCAGGGTGGTTTGGCTGTGGTGCTTAGGGCTATGGTTGAACGTGAATCTTCTAGAGCAGGGTTCTAGGTTGGGCTTGGTGCTCCTGAGGGGCTTTGCCAACCTGCATTCTGTGATAAAATCATAGCATCCCCTGGGTTGGAAGGGACCTCCAGAGGCCATCTAGTCCAACCCCCTGCAGTGAAGCAGGGACATCCTCAACTAGATGAGCTTCCCCTTCTTTACTCAGCTTGGCACTTTCTAGGGTGCAGCAGCCAAGAGATAATGCCCCACATCAGAGACCCTGAGATACTGGAAGGTGTTGAGAGAAGGGCAGCAAGGCTGGGGAGGGGCCTGGAGCACAGCCCTGTGAGGAGAGGCTGAGGGAGCTGGGGGTGTGCAGCCTGCAGAAGAGGAGGCTCAGGGCAGAGCTCATTGCTGTCTGCAGCTCCCTGCAGGGAGGCTGTAGCCAGGTGGGGTTGGGCTCTGCTGCCAGGCAGCCAGGGACAGAAGAAGGGGACACAGCCTCAAGCTGTGCCAGGGCAGGTCTAGGCTGGATGTTAGGAGGAAGTTGTTGGCAGAGAGAGTGATTGGCATTGGAATGGGCTGCCCAGGGAGGTGGTGGAGTGGCTGTGCCTGGAGGTGTTGAAGCCAAGCCTGGCTGGGGCACTTAGTGCCATGGTCTGGTTGGTTGGGCAGGGCTGGGTGCTAGGTTGGGCTGGCTGAGCTTGGAGCTCTCTTCCAACCTGGCTGATTTTATGATTCTGTGGCTTAGAGTGCACCTTGTAGAGTAGGAATATTGGTTGGAGTTGGTGATCCTGAGGGGCTTTTCCAGCCTGGATGTTTCTGAGTTTTCTGAGACAGCTGGACCAGGAGACACTGCTGGTTGGGCAGCATGTGCTGAGTGCTGATGCTGCAGGGGAGGTGCAGTGCAAGGCAAGTGGAAATCACATTCAAGACTTGGGTTTCTTAAAACCTTCCACGTGTGGCAGCAGGGGGGTCTGCTTCATCACTGTTTTAGCCAGAAGAGCCCAGGAGAGATCCCAGTGCAAAGCTCTGGCTGTGTGTCTCTCCCCCAAGTCAGACTAAGCCTCAAGCTCACACACCTCCCCCTCCAACACCACCCTAAAACTGAAGGGGAACCAGAGATGAGCTGGGTGATGAGGCTGTTTCACCCAACCATGCCCCTGGTCTGAACCAGAGGACCCTGGAGCTCCCACCCCAGGGTGCTGCTGGCTGCCTGGGCACCAAGCTGAACATTACACAGCAAAACTCTGCTGAAAACTAATGTCCCCCTCCCCCCTCCCTCCCCATTTTGTCTTCACAGCACAAACACCGAGCAGGCTGTACAGAAAAGAAGAAAGCTCTACCAGAACAAGCTTGGCTTGGTTCCCACTGTCGGTTTGGCTCCCTCCAACAACAATCAAGCAGGACAGGAGCATCTGCTTCACTCAGAAGAGCTTATAAGCATCATCTGTGCACCCCAACACAGCAGCCGTGAGCCTTTCCCTCTCAAACTGCTGTCAGTGCAAAACTCTTCAGCCAGAGAGTCTTTGCAGAGCACCTTCTAACCTTAACTTCTACAACCCCAACCCCTGACTGCATCCTTGGCATGATCAGGGGTCACTGAAGTGGGGGATGTCCATGATGCCCAGGCAGGTCTCCGAGGAAGATGGGGAGAGGGTGGGTAGGTACCTGCCTGGGAAGGGGCAGGGAGGAGAGGGAGGAAAGGGACAGCAGAGGCACAGGACGGTCTCGGAGCACAGACAGTAGCAGCCTTGTCCATGCTTCTCCTTTCTTCCCCCTGACAGCTTGACAAGCTAACAGGAAAAATGAAGTCAGTGAAGGGAGAAATGTTATCAGGAGCCCCGTGCTAAGAGGGCAGACAGGCCAGATTGGAGGAAAATGAGAAGCTGTCCAGACTAATGCAATCATTTATCACATAATCTTGCTCAGCAGTTGGGCGGGGAGCCTGGCAGTGCCTGGCACTCAGAGGAGGCTCTCTTGGCCCCTGGTACACTGCTCCAGTTGGTGAGGGTTGTTTCTGCTGGGTTCTCCAAGGCTGGAGGCTTCCCTTCCACCACCTTGCCGTGCCTGTGGCATCTGCCTCGTTTTGCTCTCACTGTTCCCTTCACGCTTCCCTCCTCCCCAGGGCCGTGCTGGGGTTCACACTGCTTGGCTCTGGCTCCTTTTTCAGAGGAGGTGGCTTCTTGTCAGGTCATTGCTTGTGCTGAGAGGTTTCATCACTGAGCCATTTTGGTTCCACGCTGTGTTAGCCTGGATTTACTGCTGCCTCATCCCTGGCAGTGCTGCAGAAAGGGATCAGCACCAAAGAGATACCAAAAGGAGGCAGCGAGGGAATTTCCCTCCCTGCTCGTGTTGCATCTTAGGGTTTGTTTCTGTGCTTGGGCCATATGTGGCCCTCACCCCAGGGGAATGGCTAGATTTCAGAGAGTGGCTTCTGGCAAGGATGGACTCCTTCACCCCTGCTCAGCCCTTCTGCAAGGCAGGGGCTGGGAGTTCTGTGACCAGCAGGCTGCTCTGCCCTGCCTGGGGCTGTGGATGTCTAAGGCAAGGAATCCACCAGCTGTGACTCCACTGAGATCCACTCTTCCTCCTCTTGAGCCTCTAAATTGGAGAGATAGAATCACAGAATGGTTTAGGTTGGAAGGGACCTTAAAGCTCAGCCAATTCATACCCCCCTGCCATAGGCAGGGACACCTCCCACTGGAACAGGTCGCTCAAGGCCTCATCCAACCTGATCCTGAACACCTCCAGGGAGGTTGTGGAGCACAGAAGCACAGAATGTGACCTTTGATATGCTCCACAACCTCCTTGGGCAACCTGTGCTAGTGTCTCACCACCCTCACTGTGAAGAACTTCCTCCTAAAGAAGAAGTTGTTGTGACTACTCAGGCTTCATCTTGGTGGTACTGAATATCTTTGGAGGTCCTGGGGACCTTTTGTCAGTGGAAAGTGCCTTGCTGGCAGCCTGAGTGGCCTGATGTTGTCCTGGGAGGGTGGTGGCAGTAGTGCCCAAGCTGATGGCAGCACTTGGGAGGCTGTCCTCATCCATGTTGACATCAGTGGCCAGGGTATGCCTGTGCCAGGGAGGTGTCTTCATCCATGTTGACATCAGTGGCCAGGGTATGCCTGTGCCAGGGAGGTGTCTTCATCCATGCTGACATCAGTGGCCAGGGTATTCCTGTGCCAGGGAGGTGTCTTCATCCATGCTGATATCAGTGGCCAGGGTATGCCTGTGCCAGGGAGGTGTCTTCATCCATGTTGACATCAGTGGCCAGGATATGCCTGTGCCAGGGAGGTGTCTTCATCCATGTTGACATCAGTGGCCAGGGTGATGCCAAGAGCTAGACTCAGGTCCAAGGCAAGGGGGATGTTTTGCCCCCACTGTGTTGAGCACCCATCAGGCAGCTAACAGCTGCCTGGGTTCTGGCTTAACAACAGAGAAGCAAAACTCCTCAGCCTGCTGCCTCCTCCAGGAATACAGAGTGGTAATTATTAATGACTGCCTGTGACTTTTATTATTAGCAATACTAATTAATTGGATTATTACTATAGCCTCTCTTGGAGATGCTTGGGGGTTGCACAGGACATTGTTTTCAGTACAGGGAAATGGCAAGAGGGACCTCACTGGATGTGAGGCAGGGGTGAGTGGAGATCTGGGAGGTTTATCCTAGAGGGGATAGAGTGGGAGCTTAGCAATGCCAACACCAAAGCTTCCCCAGGCTGGAGGCTGTGATTCAGTGCAGACATTTGCTGGGTTTTCAGCTACAAAGATAGAAAAAACTAAACCAAATCCTCTGTCCTTTGTCCCAAGGCTCCTTCTCTCAATCAGTGGTGAGTCCTTCTGCATGCTGGGCCCTGCAGTTCCCCCGTGGCTGTGGTCAGGAGAAGCCTGGTACCAGATAATCTCTCTGCAGGGCTTGAGTGAGTCTGGGACCCCAAATCTTTGCCTTGATCACACCCAGTCAGCCAGCATGAGTAGCTCAATGCACTTGCCCTTGCCCATGCCCATGCCTATCACACTAGTCCCTCCTTGCCCATCACACTAGTCCCTCCTTGCCCATCACACTAGTGCTTCCTTGCCCTTGCCCATCACACTAGTCCCTCCTTGCCCATGCCCATCACACTAGTGCTTCCTTGCCCTTGCCCATCACACTAGTGCTTCCTTGCCCATGCCCATCACACTAGTGCTTCCTTGCCCATGCCCATCACACTAGTGCTTCCTTGCCCTTGCCCATCACACTAGTCCCTCCTTGCCCATGCCCATCACACTAGTGCTTCCTTGCCCATGCCCATCACACTAGTGCTTCCTTGCCCTTGCCCATCACACTAGTCCCTCCTTGCCCATGCCCATCACACTAGTGCTTCCTTGCCCATGCCCATCACACTAGTGCTTCCTTGCCCTTGCCCATCACACTAGTCCCTCCTTGCCCATGCCCATCACACTAGTGCTTCCTTGCCCATGCCCATCACACTAGTGCTTCCTTGCCCTTGCCCATCACACTAGTCCCTCCTTGCCCATGCCCATCACACTAGTGCTTCCTTGCCCATGCCCATCACACTAGTGCTTCCTTGCCCTTGCCCATCACACTAGTCCCTCCTTGCCCATGCCCATCACACTAGTGCTTCCTTGCCCATGCCCATCACACTAGTGCTTCCTTGCCCATGCCCATCACACTAGTGCTTCCTTGCCCTTGCCCATCACACTAGTCCCTCCTTGCCCATGCCCATCACACTAGTGCTTCCTTGCCCATGCCCATCACACTAGTGCTTCCTTGCCCATGCCCATCACACTAGTCCCTCCTTGCCCATGCCCATCACACTAGTGCTTCCTTGCCCATGCCCATCACACTAGTGCTTCCTTGCCCATGCCCATCACACTAGTGCTTCCTTGCCCTTGCTCATCACACTAGTGCTTCCTTGCCCTTGCCCATCACACTAGTCCCTCCTTGCCCTTGCTCATCACACTAGTCCCTCCTTGCCCATCACACTAGTCCCTCCTTGCCCATGCCCATCATGCTAATTCCTCCTCACCTATGCCCATCACGTTAGTCCCTTCTTGCCTATGCCCATCATACTAATTCCTCATTGCCCTGAGCTCAGGGTGAGCCAATCTGCCTTGTGGTAAGACTCATCATTAAATGCATGGCACAGCACCAGCTCCCCAAAATCAGCTTTGGACGAAGGGAGGAAAGGAAGGAAGGAAGGAAGGGAGGGA
Source organism: Tricholaema leucomelas (assembly GCA_013400475.1). NCBI lineage: Eukaryota > Metazoa > Chordata > Aves > Piciformes > Lybiidae > Tricholaema lacrymosa > Tricholaema leucomelas. The sequence continues at coordinate 148,213 of WAAF01008995.1, read as the reverse complement.
GGGAAGGAGGGGAAGGAAGGAAGGGAAGGAAGAAAGGGAAGGAAGGAAGGGAAGGAAGGAAAAGTGTCCTTGCAGACACTTGTGCACTCGTGTGTCTGTGTGTGTTTGTGTCTCTGTGTGTGTCTGTGTGTCCCCACAAAGCCATTTTGCTGTTTAGGTGTCAGAAATAAATTTTACCACTGGAGTCTGCAGCATCTGATTAGTGAATTATTCAGTTTGGAGCTTGCCTCTGCTCTGACCTCATTAGTAACCCCGAGGTGAGCAGGACGCATTAGACTAACCACCAGCCTGTCACTGAGGAGCAGAACTGGGGCATTAAAATGGATTTAAGTGCTTTACCAAGAAGTGCAGCACAACTCCTGTGTGTATATATATATGAATAAAGACAAAAGGGAAAAGAGAGAGGGATAGAAGGGGGAGAAAAGAAAGGAAGGGCAATAAAATAACTAAATAAGCCAGGCTGTTAAGCTGGCAGCCTGAGCATAAACAGGCAAGCAGGCAGAGGGGGTGCAGGCAAAGCAGTAGCTTTGGCTCTGGCACCAGGGTAGGTCTGTGGTTGGGAAGAGGCACCTGCAGGGCTCCTCAGTCTCTGCTCTGCCAAGACAGTCCCAGCATCTGCTCAGTGATGCCAGCCCAGGAGAGCCTCCTCTTTTTGGCCCCCAAGCTTGGAACTCCTCTACATCAGTGCAGGGCTGAAGGAACATCCTCCCAGCTCTGAAGGAAGGTCCTGCCATGGGTCTGGCCTCTAAGTGTTGGTGTCTGAGCTCTTCCATGTTACTGGCTAGAAATGGGAATCTGGTGTGGACATGCCCATGTCTGCCAAACCTGCCCAGGAGTGGGGCTTACTCTGCTGACATGGGGTGGAAGGTGTAGCCTGCAGGTGACCTCCTGGAAGGGGGCAGAGTAGGGGGAAGGAGAGGTGAGAGATCCCCATTTTGTTCTTTCCTGACAAGCCTGGAGAAGGGAGAGAGGGATGGGCTTGTCCCACCCTCCCTCAGGGTCAGCTGTTCTTTTCTGGGGGGGAGGCACAGGCTGATGGGAGCAGCTTTCATCTGGGGATGGGCCTGGTGACTGATGTGGTCACATTTGTTTGCTCAGCAGCTGTTGCAAATAATGGATGCTAAAAGGCTTTGTGGTTCCTTGATGGCCATGGCTATAACCACACACTCTTCAGCCAGTTCTGGGGGAGAAGTGCAGCTCTCCCCATCTAACTTCTCAGGTCCTAAGCCCTGCCTTTGCTGCGATGTGGCCTTGATCCCTTTGCTGTGTGCACAGAAGACTCTGTTGGTGAGAAATGCTCCAACTTGCTGGATGGACCTTGCAAGAAGATCACCCAAAGGTCTGTTCCTTATAGAATCAAGCAGGTTGGAAGAGAGCTCCAAGCTCATCGAGTCCATCCTAGCACCCAGCCCTGGCCAATCAACCAGACCATGGCACTAAGTGCCCCAGCCAGGCTTGGCTTCAACACCTCCAGCCACGGTGACTTCACCACCTCCCTGGGCAGCCCATTCCAATGCCAATCACTCTCTCTGCCAACAACTTCCTCATCACATCCAGCCTAGACCTGCCCTGGCACAGCTTGAGACTGTGTCCCCTTCTTCTGTTGCTGGTTGCCTGGGAGAAGAAACCAACCCCACCTTCTCCTACCGCTGCTGGGGGCCCAGATGTGCACCTATGGCACTGGACTCAGCTCCTTATGAGGTGTTGCTGTGGCAGTGCCTGCTGAGTACATTTACCTTTTCCACTTTAGTGGCAGCACTGGGAGCACCTCACTTGCCAGCTCACACCGAGAGCAGTCTTGGTGCCATCCAGTCCTCAGAGGCATGCTGAGCCACCAGGTGTCTTCAACAGAGCCGAGTATTTGCTTCCACCTAGCTTCACCTGTTGAGCTGGGGTCCAGCTCTAACTCAGGACACCCCTGTTTAATACTTTCCTCATTTTCCCTGTTCCAAGACCCCCCTGCACCTGGGATGACCTCTGGACCAATGCAGGAACAGGAGCTTGTTGCCTTTATCTTCCCTGCAGGCTTTTGGGCATCTGAGACTATCCAAAGCCTGACCCCTCAACCCTACTCTATTTGAATCCATCCTGGCACCTCGTGGGAAGCTGTAAGAGGCACAAGAAAGCACAAGAAGGGTAGGACACAACTACTTGAGTTCTATTAGGTTTAATTGTCCCTATTTTATTATAGCCACATGTACAAAGAGCCTTAATTGAATCAATTTCAAACAGGCAGGGCAAAGGAGCCACTGGATGGAGGCAAGCTGAGGAAGGAGTGAAGCAGGCTGCTGGTTCTCCTGCACCCTCCCTTCCCTCCCCACCAGGCAAGTACAGGAAGTTTGTTCATTTATTGCTGCTTAATAATATATAGTTATGCACTGCCTAGCCCAAGCTGTGTGCATTGTCAAGCCATGTGCACTGATGTGGAAGCTTTGCCTTCCCTTGTGTTGCTGCTGGTGTCATCTCCCAGCCTCTGCCTAACCATGACTTGATGAAGCGAAGGGAAAGATGCAGCAGAGTTGAAAAATAGCTGGGGGAGCCCAAGCAGGGCTCTCTGTCACCCAGCTGGGAATTGCTGGGTTGTGTTAGCTGAGCATCTAGCAGGGGCACACACAGTTGTGTGCCTCCCCCCTCCAATTACAGCAGCCACTGCGGGTCTGTGTCAGAGGGCAGCTGAATTTCACCCCTTCTTGCACAGCTTTGCTTGTGGCAAATCTCATCTCCCTTGCAGGCTGGCACTGCCTCAGCTTAGCCCTCTCCAACATATATCCAATTGCCAACTGGAAAGTACCATACCAGGTGAACAGGACTCTGCTTGCACTTCATTGCCATTGGAATGGGCTGCCCAGGGAGGTGGTGGAGTTGCTGTGCCTGGAGGTACTGAAGCCAAGCCTGGCTGGGGCACTTAGTGCCATGGTCTGGTTGATTGGGCAGGGCTGGGTGCTAGGTTGGACTGGCTGAGCTTGGAGGTCTCTTCCAACCCATTTGATTCTGTGATTCTGTGATTCATCTTCCTTTTCCCAGCCAGCTCCCTTTGGTCTGCTGTGGTGGATGCAGAGGGACATGAGGGACCTTGTCCAGCATTCCCACCATGGCCTCAACCCACAGGCTCACAGCATGTAAGGGGTTGGAAGGGACCCAAAGAGATCATCCAGTCCAACCCCCTGCCAGTGCAGGACCATACAGTCTAGCTCAGGGCACAAAGGAACACATCCAGACAGGCCTTGAAAGGCTCCAGAGAAGGAGACTCCACAACCTCTCTGGGCAGCCTGTGCCAGGGCTCTGGGACCCTTCCAGCAAAGAAGTTGCCCCTTGTGTTGAGCTGGAACCTGCTGTGCTGCAGCTTCCATCCATTGCTGCTTATCCTGTCCCAGGGAGCAGTGAGCAGAGCCTGTCCCCTCCCTCCTGACCCCCAGCCCTCAGAGATTTAGAGACATTGATTCAATCCCCTCTCAGTCTTCTCTTCTCCAGACTAAGCAGCCCCAGGTCCCTCAGCCTCTCCTCATAGACAGTGTTTCAGTCCCCTCATCCTCTTCCCCACCAGTCTTGTGCCTCCTGACAGCTCCTGAATTTGGAGGCCAGGTTTGAAGGCTGTAAGAGCTGCTCCCTTTTCTTATGCATGAGTTTCTTCCTTCCATCTTCTGCTTCCTGCGGGAGCTGTTTGCAATTCCTGTTTCCAGCGAGGGACAGAGCTGCATGTTGTGTCTGCTCACAGGGCTTCTCCCAGCTCCTCTTCCTTGCTTAATTACTTGGAAAACCTCTTCAACCTCTCTGGGTAGGGATGCTTTGCACACAGCTGCCCACCATAGCTCCTGGCTGGGCAGCTTGGTAGGCTGCAGGATGCTGTTTGCCTGCTCGTGGGACACAGCTTGAGATGTGGATGCGGACATGAGAGCATCCTTCAGCACCTTCTTTGGCACTACATCATCCTTGAGGAACCTTGCTCATCAGCACAGGTGACAGGAGGAAGAGGAATGGGTTTGAAGTGGCAGAGGGGAGATTGAAAGTGGATATTAGGAAGAAGTTGTTTGCAGTGAGGGTGGTGAGACACTGGCACAGGTTGAGGGTGGTGAGACACTGGCACAGGTTGCCCAGGGAGGTTGTGGAGCAGAAAGCACAGAATGTGATCTTTGATCACATTCTGTGCTTCTGTGCTCCACAACCTCCCTGGTGATGTTCAAGGCCAGGTTGGATGAGGCCTTGAGTGACCTGTTCCAATGGGAGGTGTCCCTACCTATGGTAGGGGGTTGGAACTGGCTGAGCTTTGAGGTCCCTTCCAACCTAAGCCATTCTATGATCCACTCATTAGAGATGAGCACTTTGCAAAGGACCAGCCTGAAAACCAAGGCAGGACAAGAACCCAACCCCACAGTGCCTAATGGGCATCATTACCCTCTCTCCTTCTAGTATACCCTTGGCCTGCAGTTTTCCTCTTCCCAGCTGCCCTGCAGCCAGAAGAGGGTGGCATTAGTCCCTGTCTGGTTTGTAAAGCAAGGCTGGAGTTTCCTCTTGGCCATTTGCTAAGCAGCTGGAGTGCTCCCTGTATCCAAGGAAACCTGCCTTAACCTGCTGCTTACAGGGAGGCTTCCATCCAGCAAGTTTCTCTCAGCTTTTCTTGGTGCCCCTGGGTTAAGATTCTGGGAGGTCTCTAGGTGATGCAGCTGCCTTCTTCCTGCACTCCCAACCTCTCCTGCTTCCCCTGCTTTGGGAACTGAGTCCCTGTGCAGGGCAGAAGGAGCAATGCCCCTGACTTCCCCAGGGTTGTTGCCACTTAATTGCAGTTTCACAAAAATGGAGGCAGAGCTGAAGGCTGGTGTTGAGCTTCTGTTTCTGCCTCCTTTCTTCTGCTCCCAGCATTTTTTACTCCCAACATGTCCAGTACCCAAAGGGCAGTGCAAGCACCTACCGTGGAGGTGCTCTCTGCTGCGTCTTCAGCTGGGGTCGTGTGTGGAGGCTGAGCACTGCCAGGAGAGATCACAGAATCACAGACACAGGCAGGCTGGCAAAGCCCCTCAGGAGCACCAAATCCAACCTAGAACCCTACTCTACAAGATTCACCTTAAACCACAGCCCTAAGCAGCACAGCCAAACCCCCCTGAACCACCTCCAGGGGTGGGGACTCCACCCCCTCCCTGGGCAGCTCATTCCACTCCCTGACCACTCTTTCATGAAAAACTTTGTCCTAAGGTCATAGAATCACAGAATCAGGCAGGTTGGAAGAGAGCTCCAAGCTCAGCCAGGCCAACCTAGCACCCAGCCCTGGTCAATCAACCAGACCATGGCACTAAGTGCCCCAGCCAGGCTTGGCTTCAACACCTCCAGCCACGGCCACTCCACCACCTCCCTGGGCAGCCCATTCCAATGCCAATCACTCTCTCTGCCAACAACTTCCTCCTCACATCCAGCCTAGACCTCCCCTGGCAGAGCTTGAGACTGTGTCCCCTTCTTCTGTTGCTGTCCAGTCTAAACCTCCTCAGCCTCAGCTTGAGGCCATTCCCCCTTGTTCTGTCTCCAGCTACCTGTGAGCAGAGCCCAGCAGCAGCCTCTCCACAATGTCCCTTCAGGTAGCTGTAGACAGCAATGAGCTCTCCCCTCAGCCTCCTCTTCCTCAAACTACCCATCCCCAGCTCCCAGATGCAGATGAAGCTTTAGGAGGAGGTGGAAGGAACCAAAATCCAGGAACACTGGAACGTCTGGAAGAAGCTGGGTTGGACAGTGTCCTTGGCTTCACCTGAGACCCTCCAGCTCTCTCAGAGCAGGAGGAACTGCAAGCAGGAGGGACAGTGGAGAGCACGCAATGCTCTCAGGTCTCTCTGAGCACTTTCTCTCCCACTGGCCCATGCTCACTCTCTGGATGTGGTTGTCAGCAGCTCCTTGCTCTGCAGAGCTGCTGTTGCAGCCCTGACCCTTCCTGGGTGCCATACCTCTCCAAACAGAGTGCAGCTGTGTCCTGCCCCTGAGCACATCCCATGCGGTGCTGTCAGCATCCCCCATTCTGCATCCCTGTTTTGTCCCTGCTGTCCCACGTCCTATCCTGAAGCAGCAATGATCTCTGATCTCCTTCAGCAGGCTCACAGTCATGTCCCCCTCAAAATCCCCCTTTCCCTTCCCATTTTTTCTGCTGCATGGGAGCTGGGTGCAGGCAGGGGAGGAGGAAACCACGGTCCTGGAGCATGGATTTAAGTGGCCACGAGCTGGTGATGGGGTTGTAGGATGGACTACAGGAGTTGGAGACGGTGGGCAAAGCTCTGGGGACAAGTCTGGGGAGGGCAATTGGGGCAGAGAAGGTTTCCCTAGGGTCGGGAGCAGCGTGCCAAGGCCAGCAAGGAGAAGAAGAGCATCTGTCTCTTCCCTGTCCCCATCCACCTGGCCACCTCAGCCCCGGTGGGCATACCCCAGTGCCACGGGGCACGGCTGCGCTGCCTCCTTCAGCTCTGGCGCCGCGTTGCGCTCTGCCGGAGCGCTCCTGAGCACCTCCCGGAGCTTGAACTCCTTCCTGCGAGCCGAGCCGGAGGCAGCTCCTCTCCCTCCAGCAAGCACATGGGCCTGGGTGGTTGCTGCTGTGGCCGAGCTGTGCCCGAGGCTCTGCTGCTCCCTGCAGCTGGGCTCCTGCGGCGGCTGCGGAGCGCAGCCCTGAGCGGGGTTAACTCCCTCGGCACCCCCAACTCTGCTGCCTTGGCCTTGCAGTCTCCAGCCCGAGGCGACAGTGACATCGCCTCCCGCGCTCAGGTTAAGCATTTCTTTGGCTTTCCCTAAGGTGGCAGTGGAAGCCCCTGGCTGCAGCATCCTCCCTGCAGCATCCTCCCGCAGCCCGGCGCTTCAGCTCTGCCTGCTCCCAGATGTCCCTCTGCCTCCCGAAGCGCCCAGCGCTGTGCTTCGTGGCTTGGTGCCCATCTGGGCTGTCTAGCAGCCCAGCCCGGTCCCAGGTAGCAGCTCGGGGGGGCACTCATGTCACCTCGACACCGACTGCTGACATCCATGCAGGCCCAGGCAGGAGGATGTGCTGGGCTGGGGGGCTGGCGGTGAGGGGCAGCTTGCAGGCAGAGCTGGGGTCTGACAAGCTTCCAGGGTCTGTTGAGGAGGAGAAGAGATGCTGGAGAGGCAGAGAAAGCTGGGGGGAGTGGGGGGGAACCTCGATTTTCCACCAGTAGAGAGAAACAAACCCATTACTGCTCCGTGCTGGTGTGGGGAAGCTTTAAAGGGTGCTAAGAGGGTGTCAGGAAGGCTGTGAGGTGAGGAGAGGACACTTTGCACCCTGGTCTGGTGTTTTCACTCCTGATTTGCAGAACGCTCTCCCCAGCCTTGCCTTTGCGGTGCAGCTTGGCTCACAACCAGCCAAGGGACTGGTGTCCTGCAAGGGCAGGTCCTGGCTGTGGCAACAGGCTGCTTCTGGTGCCCAGGGACCCTCACTGCCACCCTGCAGCCCTGAAGTTGTTGGCACACCCCACGGGGTCTCCCCTGTCTGCAGCCAAGACCCAAGCTCCCCTGGAAGAGCTGGCCCCGGGGGTGGGTTGCTGACTGTGCCATCCTCCGGGCTTGCAGGGCACAGAGACCAAAGGAGGTTAGAAACGATCTGGCTGGCAAAGATACTCTGCAATTTCCTCTCTCTCTGATCACAAAGTGCCCCCTTAGGAGTGCCAGGCAGCCTTGGGCAGCAGGCTCAGATTTGGATTTACTTCTGTTGCTCAGCCCAAACAGCTGCTAAGGGCAGCAGTGACACAGCCATGATGATGTTGTCACTTTATGTATCATTTTGATTTCATTGCTCTCCAACGTTTGCAATACCCCCTGAGCTCAGAAGCTTAAATTACAGCTCTGCCCATATTGATTTTATCCTTTGCCATTTGGCACTCCTGCTTTCCTTTCCTTTTGAGTTGCTGATAACCAGGATTTTAACCCAGCAGTGTCCCTCTGTGTTTGGGCAGTGGCTGTGGCCAGCCAGAGATGGCAGGGGAAGGGACAGGCACAGGACAGTAGTTTCCTTGGAGTCTTCCAGAGATGGGACTGGTGCAGATCACAGAATCACAGCAACAGACAGGTTGGCAGAGCCCCTCAGGAGCACCAAGTCCAACCTAGAACCCTGCTCTATAAGAGTCACCTTAAACCACAGCCCTGAGCACCACAGCCAAACCACCCTGAAACACATCCAGGCTGGCTGACTCCACCTCCTCCCTGGGCAGCTCATTCCACTCCCTGACCACTCTCTCCATGAAAAACTTTGTCCTAATGTCTGTGTCCCCTTGTTCTGTTGCTGTCCAATCTAAGCCTCCCCAGCCTCAGCTTGAGGCCATTCCCCCTTGTTCTGTCTCCAACTACCTGTGAGCAGAGCCCAGCAGCAGCCTCTCCACAATGTCCCTTCAGGTAGCTGTAGACAGCAATGAGGTCTGCCCTCAGCCTCCTCTTCCTCACACTACCCATCCCCAGCTCCCTCAGTCACTCCTCATCAGATTTATTCTCCAGGCCCTTCCCCAGTTTCTTTGCCCTCCTCTGGACCTGCTCCAGCACCTCCACATCTCTCTTGTATTGCAGTGTCCCAAACTGAACACAACTCTCAAGCTGTGGCCTCCCCAAAGTTCAGTCCAAGGGGACAATCCCCTCCCTGTTCCTGCTGGCCATAGCAGCTTTAATCTCAGCCAGGCTGCCATTGGCCTTTTTGGCCACCTGGGCACACTGCTGGCTCATCTTCAGCTCCTGTCTGTTCCAAGCCCCGGGTCCCTTCCTGCCAGGCAGCAGATGTTGTGCTGTGCCACCTCTTGGGCTCCTCTTGGCCAAATTAAAAAGTTTTGAGAAATGAAACCAAACTTAGCACCAAGACAAATGCTTTTGTGCTTAGTTGCAGCAACTCTGAAGCAAGTTGTGGTTAGGGTCAGGATCTGGCCCTCTCCACTGTGCTTTTGGGAATGGAACAAGCAACCAGATGGTGCTGAGGGAATTATTTGGTAACCAAATGTGTCTCTTCTTCCCAGTGCAAGCTGCCTGTGAAGCCAGCATGTGCTCTTCACGTGTGTCTGCCCTTTGGAGGTGTGCTGCCTGACCAGCCTGAGGGCCTGCTTGCACCCTGGACCACACAGTCCCTTGCTTTCCTCTGGCTCAGCACAGCATCACCCTGGGTCCTGCAGTGAGGCTGCTCTGCTTGGTAAGTGGTGGTGTTTTTCTGCTGCTCCCCTTGAGGTATCAGAGTGGTGGACCTGGGTCTAGAGCACCCAGAGTTGCTAGAGCCTCACATAGCCTGCTCCAGCCTCTCCAGCAGGTCTCACCCACCACCAAAACCACAGCAACATGTGATGTTGTAGGTGGGCTTAATAAATAGCACCAGGAGGTGGACCTCCAGGAGAACAAGAGGGAGCTGGGGTTGTTTAGTCTGGAGAAGAGGAGGCTCAGGGCAGACCTCATTGCTCTCTACACCTACCTGCAGGGAGGCTGTAGCCAGGTGGGGTTGGGCTCTGCTCCCAGGCAACCAGCAACAGAAGAAGGGGACACAGTCTCAAGCTGTGCCAGGGCAGGTTCAGGCTGGATGTTAGGAGGGAGTTGTTGGCAGAGAGAGTGATTGGCATTGGAATGGGCTGCCCAGGGAGGTGGTGGAGTGGCTGTGCCTGAAGGTGTTGAAGCCAAGCCTGGCTGGGGCACTTAGTGCCATGGTCTGGTTGATTGGCCAAGGCTGGGTGCTAGGTTGGGCTGGCTGAGACTGGAGGTCTCTCCCAACCTGGTTGATTCTATAATTCTAAGAGGAATGAATGGAAATCAGTTGCTGGGGCCAGTGAAATGGTGTGGGCTTGACTGGACAGGTGGGAAAAGAAGTAAGCAGTAGGAGGAAATATTTATCATAGCTTCATTAGAAGGCTCTGGCAGGTCAGTGAGGTAGATGAGAGGATCTCTGTAGCATGATGAAGCAATTTACTACTGAATCTGCTTGCTCAGCCCAGCAATGCCTGTACAGACAGACAGATATGCCTGGCACAGCCTGGTCTGGAGGCTCAGCTTCTCCACCTGGGTTGCAGAAGCTCCTTTTGGATAGCTTGCATGCAAGCAGCCAAAGCAGATGGTTGCTGGTCCCACCTCTGCCTTGGTGGGAAGCAGAGGTCTACCCAGGCGCTTCTCACTGCAGCAGAAGGAAGAACCTGGTGACACTTCAGCTCTCCTTGGTCACTGGAGCTGTGGAGGCCATCTCCAGCTTCCAGCTGTGTGCAGTCTTCTGTGGATCTGCAATAAAGGAAGCAGCCCTTTAATATTTAATCAGTCATTAGCCACTTTTATTTATTTTACTCAGCTGAGCTGCATCACAAGTGGCTCACTGATAGCTCTTCACCGCGGCAGCTCTCTGCTGGGTGAAAACTCTCCAGCCTTTGAGATGGGTTTGGACCCACTCAGGCTGCCCTGGAAGCTCTGCACCGGGTGGCTGAGGAGCTCCGCCTGGTAGAAGTCTGTCTCCATCCCTCCCCAGGGCCTTCCAGAGCCTCCCCAGCTGCCCAGGAGGAGCAGGGCTGGCAGGGCTTTGGTTAACGCTGCCGCACCATCAGCTGTCGATGCGTTTAGCTGTCACAGACCGCAGCGCTGCCTGGCAGGGGGAGCGGGTGCTGAGCTGGGGCAATGCAGGGGGGGAGAGTGGAATGGGAAGATGGGCCCTGGGGACCCCAGCCCGCTGAGAAGGTGGGTTGGGTTTCACATTAGCTGATGCTCTTGTGTGGTTTCCAGCACTAGCCCAGATGCAGAGGCTTGTGGCAAGCCAGCTCCGATATGCAGTAGGCATAAATCATGTCAGACAGCTCTTGCTCCGTAAGGATGGGGAGAGCCTCTCCTCAAACTGCTGGGGTGAGAGAGGGAGTGCTGACTGCTGAGAGCTGCTCAGCAGTGGGCTGAGAGGTGTGAGGGACTTGCCTCTTCTCCTAGAACAAAGATTTACCAGCACTGGGAGACCCTGGGCTTTGTTTTTTCCCAGTTGGTACCAAAGGTGGCAGGGCAGGGAGGATGTAGGTGCCAGTGTGGGAAACAGCCACAGAATCACAGAGTGGCTTAGGTTGGAAGGGACCTCAAAGCTCAGACAGTTCCAACCCCCTGCCAGAGGCAGGGACACCTCCCACTAGAACAAGGCTCAAGGCCTCATCTAACCTGGTCCTCAACACCTCCAGGGATCTTTGATCACATTCTGTGCTTCTGTGCTCCACAACCTCCCTGGGCAACCTGTGCCAGTGTCTGACCACCCTCAACCTGTGCCAGTGCCTCACCACCCTCAACCTGTGCCAGTGTCTCACCACCCTCACTGCAAACAACTTCTTCCTAATATCCAGTTTCAATCTCCCCTCTGCCACTTCAAACCCATTCCTCCTTCTCCTGTCATTACCAGACCTTGTCAACAGTCCCTCCCCAGCCCTCCTTTAGCCCCATTCAGATCCTGGAAGGTCACTCCAAGGTCTCCTGGAAGCCTTCTCTTCTCCAGGCTGCAGAGCCCCAACTCTCTCAGCCTGTCCTCAGAGCAGAGCTGCTGCAGCCCTCTCAGCATCTTGGTGGCCTCCTCTGGACTGGCTCCAACAGTTCCATGTCCTTCTTGTGTTGGGAGCTCCAGAACTGCACCCAGGACTGCAGGTGTGGTCTGAGGAGAGCAGAGCCAAGGGGCAGAATGCTTCTGCTGGCCACACTGCTCTTGCTGCAGCCCAGCACACAGTTGGCACTGCTGCCCAGGCGTCTTCAGGGCTTGCTTGGTGTCCTCCTGTGCCTTCCTACCCTGGCAGTGTGTCCCAGAAGAACATGAGGACCTTAGAGCTCACAGAATCCCAGAGTTAACCAGGTTGGAAGAGACCTCTAGGATCAATGAGTCCAACCCATCACCTAACCCCTTCTAATTAACTATCTCATGGCACTGAGTGCCTCATCCAGCCTCCTCTTAAACACTTCCAGGGAGGTGCTCAATCTCTTGGTGCCTAACACCAGTCAAAATAAAGTGCCTGATCATCTCCCACTGTAGGATGCTTTCTTGGACTGTAGGTCTGGAGCTGTCTGGACAGGAGGCTGGAAAGTTATTGGCATCTTGAGCCTTGAACAGATACGTGTGAGGTTGGTAGGGCTGCTTTTGGGGAGGCAGTGGTCTGTAGCAAGGGACCAGGCATTTTCAAGGAGAAGGAACCTTGCCAGTTGGTCTAGGTGCAGACATCTGGAGCCTTTGCTCAGCTGATGAGGGTGGTTTTGAGCCAGCAGCAGCCACAGCTGAACGAAGCCACGACGCACAACCTTGCTTTAGTGATCTTGAGTCAGTGTGCAAGGGCTGGGGCTGAGATGAGTTTCTCTTATCCAGCTTTCACCTCACTTCTGCTAGGGGCTGGTAGCCTAAACCCCCCAGGAGCTGGAGCAGGCCCTGAGCACCACCACTAATGTAGAAGCAGGAGATCTGGTGGTGGTTCTTTGCCTGCCAGGCGTGGGAAGGGCTGGGAAAGTGCAGCATCGGTGATCTGCTTCCTCTGCACAGCTCCTGCGTGGTGTCTCATGGCACATCCTCACTTCCCAGCTCCAGCATGTGGCACACCTGCAGGTATGCTCATGCACATCACCTCCAGCCCCTGCCAGGGCACACATCCCTCTCCTGAGCCTGGCTGCTTCCCACCCACCTCTCTAATCCTGCAACTTGCCCGCCTGGCAAATCCAACCCTCCTCCTCCTGACCCTCCTTCACCCTTAAGCTGCACCTCATCCTTCTGCACCTCCTGGCCCTTTGCAGCCCCCCTCCTTTGCTCACCCCACTCATTTTCCTTGGAACAACTAAAACCAGCTTCACCTGGAGTGTGTTCAAAGGCTAATGGACATCCTCCCTTAATTATTGATTTGTTTATTGCAGACACTCTGGCAGGACATTTGCCACTGCTCACACACCAGGCTGCTGCTTTCACCTTCCCTTGCAGCTCACAGGGGCTGAGAGCAGTGTTAGAGAGGTCACCTGGGGCCCACATGCCAGACCTTGATCCCTATCAGCACCTCGTGTGCTCCGAGGTCTCCCAGGTTAATCCCTGTTTGGTCCAGCCCAGTGGGAATAGTGCAGCATTTTCCTGCAGAGCCAAAACAGAGCTCCCCACAAGGCCTCCCCTTTCTCCCCAGGTGAGCAGAGCTCATGGTAGCTGTTTCCCATGGCAAGAGCCCTCCTGTAAGGTAGCCTCTACTCCCAGCATGTGTCTAGGAAGTCTGGTGCAAGGGATGGCAACACAATTATGCTATTGAGCCCCAGCTGCTGCCATCGTGGGCAGGGAGAGGTGAGATGCTGAGCTCTGGCAGGTTTGTTCACCACTCTGCAAAACCTGTGTTGAGAAAGGAGCGTGGAGCACCCAGAGATGAGGGCTCAGAGGCATGGTCCTGCTGTTGGGGCTGCTGACAGCCTCCTACCCTGTGCCCCAGGAGCTCTGGCTTTCAGGCTGTGCTAGAGAGGTGTCAGAGTAGGAAAACACAGATGCCACACACTGCCCAGGGGAAGCATCCTTCATTGGAATCCAGAGTGGGGTGAGGTAGGTGGGACAGAGCATTTTTGGGTCCTGCTTGCTTTGGGTTCCCACTTGCTCAGCCCAGGGCTCCTGGCCAAGCCAGGCTTTGTGGGTCATGGTCCCTTTGGGTTCAGCATGGTTACTTCTCCCACCATGGTGGGTTGAGAGTCAATGATAATTTTTCTTTCCTGCTTAGCTCTGCTGCAGCACAGCCAACAGAGACCCCAGGAAAGGAACAGCAGTGAAAGATCTGGAGGCACCAACAGGCTGGGGAGCTTTTTGTAAGGCAATTTCATTTCCTCACAAGGGCAGCTGGGGTTTGTGGGGCTTGTTTCTGTGCTTGCATGTGGGGAAGAGCTGAGGGTGAGGAGGAATTGACTCTCCAATGAGTTGTGATTCAGCTTGGCAGCTTGGCAGGGGCCTGAGATGAGCACTGTTTCCTCTCTGATGAGGCATGTGTCACAGCCACAATGCCTCTCATACCCTTTCTTCCTCTGCGTCTCGGCAGCAGCCTGAGCTTTCAGACCATGCTGCGTGGTGGGATGCTGCCACGGGTGTAGGTGCCCAGCTGGAGGGCAGGGACGGTGGAGTGATGCTCTGCAGTGCAAGGCAAGAGCCTGGCATGGGCATAGCTCTTCCTTTTATTCTTAAAGAGCTCCTTTGGGTGGCTTTCATTTGTTCCTCTGGGGGTTTGTTCCGTTGTGATTACTTCCAAAATCCAAAGCACCTTCCCTTGCACCAAGGCCCTGCCTTGTGGGGTATCCCAGACTCTCTCTGTCCCAAATCCCACATGTTCCCCTTGTGCTTTCAGAGGAATGTGGGATTTTTGAAGGCACTGACTTGGTTTGGGGGGAAAATCAAGGGGGAACACGATGGAAACTTAGAATCATAGAATCATAGAATGGTTTAGGTTGGAAGGGACCTCAAAGATCATCCAGCTCCAACCCCCTGCCATAGGCAGGGACACCTCCCACTAGAGCAGGCTGCTCAAGGCTCCTTTGTCCTGGCAAGGGCTGCTGTGCCCTCCACTGCGTGGCCTGACAGCTCTCGTCAGGAGTTTCCTGACTTGTGCCCACAAGCAAGCAGCTCTGAGCATGCAAAATGCCCCGGGAGACGTGCAGATGGCAGGGCAGCAGCAGAACAATGCTGGGACTATAAATCCCCTTATCTGCCTGCAGCATGGCCATTTCCAGGGCCTTCTGGGACTCCTCTGCAGCTCTCTCCCCAGCTCCTCTCCCAGCAGCTGCTTTCAGGCTCTGCAGCCTCACCCTTGTCAGAGCTTCCCCACCCGGCTCTCAGAGTCGCTCCTCTCTAGGTGCAGAGCGTCGCTGGCAGATCAAAGCTCTGCCTTGGTTCCTTGACGGCAGCTGTGTTCTGCTCCCCATTATTCTCCTTCCTGTTCCTTGGGCTTCCCAAAACCTTTGTGGCAGCTTTTTTTGGACCACTGCAGCCATCCTCCCTGGAAGATTCTTGGCCATTACAGCCAGGAGCAGACCTTTTCGCTGGCTAGACACATTAATTCAGGAGCTGCCTAGGTGGGAGATGGGTTCATGTCCTAGCAGGGAATGCAAGCACAGCAGTATTTGTTATCTTCATGACAGGGCTGTTTCTTTAGACCTCACTTGAATGTGTTTCCTCATGAATTTTTGTTGTTTAGTGGAGCAAACAGTTCCTGGTTAGATGCTTTTCCCTTACATTTTCTTCACAGCCTCGGAGGGTTTATGAACAGAACATCTGCTGGAATGGCTTCATCCTGCCCTTGTCCCCACATGCCCATGGTATGGGTAAGGACAACCTAAGGCTGGAGTCTCCTACCACTGGCTGCTCTCCAGACACCTCCTCCAGCTGAGAACTTCACCTTTCATCACACTGTTGTCACTGCCCAAATGTGAGCTTCCCGTGTGCCCTCCACTGCCCTTCTTCCTGCAGCTTCCCAGGCCAGGCTGATCCAGGTACAGGATCCAACCTTCCCTGTTCCTCCCAACAAGCACTTGGGAAACAAGCTGCTTCCCAGCTCTTCCCAGGGTGGTGGGAACGAGGAGCTCTGTTGCAGGGAGCAGCAGTTTAGACGTTCATGTACCCAGGCAGCTCAGGAGAGAGGCAAATGCCTTTTTGGCTCTGCAGGAGCTGCTATTTTCCTCCTGCAGCTCATGCCAGCAATGCCGTGGGGGATGCTGTACCCCCAAAACTAGCCCCGACCCCTTCCCTGCAAGCTGGCAGCAGCTCCCAGGCACTTATTCTGCCAGCTACCAGCTGGACCCTCTCCAAAATTGCACTTCTTAGGGTCTCTCTGCAAAGGGGTGCACGAACCCGCAGCCGAATTCCTAATGCGGGGGATGAAAACCTTCTCCCTACCGCTCCGTCAGAGCTCACACCCGGCGCTGCCGCCCAGCGCCGCTGAGCGCTGCCAAACAGCAGCTCTGCCTGCCCTGGGGCTGGCTGCGTTTCAGAGGTGCAAAGTGGTCCTGCTGTAGGCAGATATTCAGCTCCTTCTGGACGAGAAAGGCGGGGGGGGGGCGCTAGAAAAATGTCAGCTCATCATTTTCAGCGAGTGGCAAGTGCTCTTCTGGTAACAGGGAGCAGGGCGGTGCGTGGCTCACCGTGGGCCGGCCCGATCGATACGGAGATCAGAGGCAGGAGTGGACGTCGGAGCTGATGATGACTGAGCAGATAGGGGACCATGGATCTCTTTCTGGTCATACCCCAAAGGGCTGTAGTGTTTGCTGGCCCCAGGAGGCAAGCAGGGCACCGGGGAGCCTTTACCTGGTGAGTGGTGTGGTGGGAGCAAAGATTGTTCCCAGGGGATGGGCAGCCTGAGAGCGTGATGGTAAAGGCAGGCAAGTAGGTGGGAAGAGAAGAAATGCAAACACAACAGCTGCCTTCACCTCTGCCCCTGGCTAGCCCCCTACTCCCCCTGCCCCCAGCCACCTCCCAGCCTCACTCCTTCTGAGCTGGGTGTTTTGTTTGCTACTTGTGTCCCCGTGCAAAGAGGGCAGCTTGGATGGGGGAGAGCTCTCTGCAGAAGAACTGAGATTCAGTCCTGGCTGAGTGCATCCCATGGAATTTCTGGACTCTCAAAGGCCAGAGCAAACCCAGCCCCTGAGCCCTGAGCAGGGCAGAGTTCTCACAGCAGGCACTGATTTCATCCTTCATGGAGATGCTTCTTGAAAGAGCAATTTGCCAGCATCCCTCAGCGCAGTAATGGCAAGGCCCCTGCTCGAGATACCATCTCTGCCATCTGACAGCCCCATCACTCACGCCCTTCCCCTGCCTCCCTCTTGCACAGGGACAGCAGTGAGGGATGGGGGCGGACATGGCACATTCCCACCACTAGCAGCTCCCAAATACTGCTGTCTCCTTTCGGGTCTGGGTGTGCAAGAAGTAGAGCTGCCCTTGCAGAGCATCGTCTTCCATCTGCCCGTGGACCAGTGAGCTGTGGTGGTTTCCAGTGAAGGAAGCAGGGCCAGGGGCTGCCCAGCTCTGGTGCTGGGTGACAGTTGGTGGTTTCCCTGCTCCCTGTGGCAGGGACTTTGCTGCTGCAGTCTCTTCTACCAGGGAACTCACCAATCCCACCTGGCAGCCTGCAGTCAGGAGGATGAACAATCTCCTGGATTCTTTCTTTTCCTGCTTACCTTCCACCTGGACACCCAGTGGATGCTCCTGCTCCTCCCACTCCTGCACTTTCCTCCTTCAGTAGTGCCTTTATCTATTAGTGGCAGAGGAAGCCAGGGCTTGGCACAGAACGTTCTCATCAGCTGCTGAAGTGGGGCCTGTCTGGCACTGGTTGGCAGTGTAGGGTGGGACCAGGCTGGTTCCTGGGGAATAGTCACACAAGAGAAGCTGGCAGCCAGGTGGGTGAGGAGTGTGCCATGCACATGCCATGGAGTGCCTCTCTGGCACCTCCACAGGTGTCAGTGGCTTCCCCCAGGTCTCAGAACTGATCTGCTGGAGGAGAGCCTTGAGCTGTGGGACTGCAGAGGGCCCCCAAGGAGAGCCTTGACTGCAGAGGGCCTCCAAGGAGGTTATGTGTCCTCTGAACGTGTTCCCATCCTGTGACTGGCACCGTGGTGACATGCCACGGCAGGCTGGTGGTTTTACACTGGTTTCACACTCAGTGGTGTGATTGATGCCAAGTGCCAGGAGGAGGCTGGGGCTGGTTTTGCAGGTAGTGTGACAGCCTTGTCCCCTGTGCTCCTGAGGGATGAACCCACGTGCTGGCTGGGCATTATTGGGTGCCCAGTGTTCTCCACGGGCCAGGGCATATGACAGTGCCCTTCATCAGTGTGTCCTCCAGTGTGCTTGCAGTGCTGAGCTGCAAGAAGCCATCTGTCTGAGGTGGGTGGGGAAACTGAGGCAGGAGTGAAGCCTGAGTGTTTTCCTCCTCCCAGCCATGATTTCTGCACAGGTGCCTGTAGGGTGACAGCTGCTT
Organism: Tricholaema leucomelas; assembly: GCA_013400475.1. Classification (NCBI taxonomy): domain Eukaryota; kingdom Metazoa; phylum Chordata; class Aves; order Piciformes; family Lybiidae; genus Tricholaema lacrymosa; species Tricholaema leucomelas. Next base: position 130,328 of record WAAF01008995.1, on the reverse strand, counting down.
CTTGTGGAGCTGAGAGCACCACCAACCCCGTTGTGCCTCTCTTCCTAGCCCTGCCCAGCACTTCGGTGACCCCTTGGGACGCAGGTGTTTCCCTTTAGCAATTTGGAAGCAGGTGATGCTCATTAAGAAACCGGTCCTCCCACTTCACTATATAGCCACTAGACCAGTGCCCCACTCTCTTCTTGGCAGCCCTGGTGGAAGGAGCCCTGCTGAAACTGCCTGACACCCCCAGAAACCTCTGTGGGAGCAGGTCTGGCACCCCAGTACGTGCAGCCCCTTGTACCTTACTGCTGTTCCTGGAGCCTGTGATGTGGCTGTGCAGCAATAGGTAAGGAGATACTCAAGGGGTGGATTCTCTGAGAGTGAAACCTCTGTTGGGGCAGGTCTGGCATCCCAGGATATTGCTATCTACAGCTACCTGAAGGGAGGCTGTAGCCAGGTGGGGCTGGGCTCTGCTCCCAGGCAACCAGCAAGAGAATGAGGGGACACAGTCTCGAGTTGTGCTAGGGCAGGTCTAGGCTGGATGTGAGGAGGAAGTTGTTGGCAGAGAGAGTGATTGGCATTGGAATGGGCTGCCCAGGGAGGTGGTGGAGTCGCCATGCCTGGAGGTGTCCAAGCCAAGCCTGGCTGAGGCACTTAGTGCCATGGTCTGGTTGATTGGGCAGGGCTGAGTGCTAGATTGGGCTGGCTGAGCTTGGAGGTGTCTTCCAACCTGGCTGATTCAATGACCTTAGGACAAAGTTTTTCATATGAGAGTGGTCAGGGACTGGAATGAGTTGCCCATGGATGACCTGGTGGAGTCACCCAGCCTGGTTGTTTTTAAGGGTTGTTTGGATGTGGTGCTTAGGGCTATGGTTTAAGGTGAATCTTGTAGAGTGGAGTTATAGATTGGACTTGGTGATCCTGAGGATCCAACCCGGATGCTACTATGATGCTGTGTTGGCTGTGCCCACGAGGAGATCCTTCTCTCTCCTTTCTTCCCGTGCTAAGTTCTGTGCCTGGCAGAAGCAGCCCCTTGAAATATTTGGGAGCCCTATACCTGTAATTCCTCCCTTCACCCCTGCTCCTGCCTGCAGCACTGCCCCTTTATCGCCGTGTCTGCGTGCAGAGGAGCAGAGACACGAAACTCTTGGGGGGGGGGGGAAGATAATAATTAATAATAATAATAAAAAAGGCAAGGCATGCAAGAAAGCGCTGTGGAAGAACAGAGCAAATTAAGCAGAGCTCTGATCTGCTCGGGTTTGTGCTTGCCAAAAATGCACCATGCATCTTAATTCGCTCTGCTGTTCAGCTCGCACTCACTGCTCTCCCGATGCCATCTCGGCGCTCTGAGCTCAGCCTTTTCAACACTTCACTCTTCCTCTCGCTCGGTGGCTTTTTTTTTTCCCTCCCCTCCTTCCTTTCCCCCCTCACCCCCCCATGCCTGATTGCAGAATCTGCTGCAGGAGGGAGGGAGGAAGCCAGAGGAGGGGGAGCCCCGACCCTGGGTGCTCCTGTCCTGCGCTTCCCGGCAGCCGGTTGAGTCCCCGTTGCGTTTTGGAGGCCGGGGGTGGGGGTGGGTGTGTGTGTGGCGGGGGGGGGAGGATGTGTGCGCGTTTGTGTCTTTTCTAGAAAGTCCTTCCTGGGTGCTCTCCAGTCGCGCCTGGGTTTTTTTTTTCCCACCCAGCCGTCTGAGCTGCCTCTCGCTAGGATCCCCCAAAGGAGAAAAGAGGAAAGAAAACCCCACCAAACCCCCAAAATATCCTCTCGATCGCTGTAATCCACGCTGGGGTTTATTCTCTTCCAGTTCAGTTTAATCTTTCTTTCCTCTCCGCCCTTGTGTCCGGATTGCGGGGAAGAAGGAGGGGGTGGGTGGGAGTGGGGAGCTGGAGCTGGAGGGTGAAACCCACCCAACAACCAAGCGAAAAGCAGCATCGTCCTCCTCCAAAAGGCTAAAGAGCTTGAGAAAGCCGGAGCCGAGCCAGAGCCCCTCTGCTCTCCTCCCCACCCCCCCAGACACAAATTTAACCCTAGCTGCAACTTTTCCTCGGCTGGCAGGGCTGAATCGGGGCTCCGGCAGTGCTGGGGTGGGTTTTTCCCCTGTCTTCCTCTCCTCCCTTAGACTGATTTTTAGCGGAGAGGGAGGGGGGGGGGGTGGGGAATCCTTTTTATTGCAGAGCCCGGCTCGCTTTGCTAAGCCTTCCTCCTCCTCCTCCTTCTCCTCCTCCTTCGCTGATTTTTGTGTGTGTGCCCACCGCAGCAGGGCTGGCCAGGCCGGGGGAGGGAAGCGATGGGAAGGGGAGGTCGCCCCCTGCTCTCGCTCTGTGTGGGGGGTGTGTGTGTTTTTCGCAGGTGTGTCAATTTTAATTCTGCCCAGTAGGTGGGACTTGGTGACTTTCGCACCGGTTTTTGTTATTTATTTATTTCCGCGGCTGCCTCCCCAGCCTCCCGTTGCAATCCTCCGGAGCGGCTGGCGGGGAGCGGCGGGCGGGCGGCCGGGCCGGCATGCATCCATCCCCGGCCGCTGCCGCTGCCGGAGCGGGAACTACAGCTTCTCCCAGCCAGCTGCCAGCATGATTTCATCTGCTGGAGGATTTTTGCATCTGATCGCTTGAGGTTTTCTTCTGGCTTTTTTTTTCCTTTTTTAAAATTTTTTTTCTTCTTTTTTCCTTTTTTTTTTTTTTGGTG